>CM051027.1:14273141-14785641 GCA_027627225.1 Congeria kusceri
ATAATAGAAAATAAACTGGTTTGTCCACATCGAACATTATCTGACCGTTTTGTTTTTTATATGCAAGTTTGTTTTTGTTTGATTCATTTTTAGAATCTGATCACAAAGTCGATGAAAAATCGCATTCTTGTCAGTAAAATAAGTCAAAGTGGCAAGAGGGCGTACGGTAAGTTCAAGAAGTGTCTTCGTGCGACCAACCAAGACTACATGGTTCAGGAGCTGGAGACAAAGGAAGCCGAGTTAATAAATGAGACAGCACGTAATTCTCCATTGCCGGTTGAGGGGCGAAATAATCAACATTTCGATTCAGCACTGCATAAAAGGTTTGCAAGTGTATTGAGTGTATTAAATATAATGTTAAATATTGTTTAACGCAAACGCTAGGAAGATAAAACAGACAGGCGGATAGTTATACGACATACAAAGATGCATTACACACATCTCCAACATCTTCAAGACGCATTCGTAATAACAAAGTCACGGAAATGGTAAATTATTGTAAATTAAATTACCAATCGCGTGTATGAAAAAGACGCTATTATTTAATTCTATTCAAGGCTGGTTTATACCTTTAAAAATGACCATTGCATAATTTCATTATACAAGCATGTTTTAAATTTTCTTCAGCAAGCCGTGAGTTTTGCAACCGATTTCATAATGCGAAACCACAGATTAGTGAAATTTAGACATTCATTCACGCCAATTTACCGTCTCATTCAAATTCATTTTGTGAAATGCGTTTCGCTTTATCGATGCACGGTCACTTCCATCATATTATGTATGTATCGAAGTCACTTTCATTTTAAAACATGTATACTATAATATTAACTTAGTGGTTAAGTAAGTTAGATGATGAATACGGAGCAACAATCACAGCCACCTGCAAGGGCCTTGCAAAGATTACATTGCATGTTTTAATCCGTCTCACAGATTTATATAACACTATTGAATTGATTTTATTAGTTAATGTTTTATTAAGGATGGAAACGGAACAAGAACCACTACCACCAACACCATCGTTGCAACAAAGTACATTGTGTGGTTTAAGTCGTGACGTTGAAGTTAGCAGAACTATAAGCAAGGACTTGCATGACGGGAGACTCATTGAGCTTAGCGATGCGATGGTTCGTGAGTTGAAGAGTCCGGATGTCAGTTACACCAATGCGCAACTGATGGGTGGATTCGGCACGGTGTACATTTGTATGTGCAGTAAATTAGTAATACCGCTTTCGTTTGCAATACTCATATACGAATGATAGATGATTGTTCTAAGGCCGTTATTGCCCTTTTTTGTATAACTCGATTTTGATGTATTGCTTTAGATAGTAACATACCTCTTAAAAGTGCAGTTATATTATAAAACCTTTGGAAAAATATGTATTTAAAATGTATGTACTATACGGACAGTTTACAGTGCATCACATTAATTTATATCTAACATAATTATTAAGATGACAAAAATAGCATCGTTATGACGAAACAAACGGCTGATTTTTTGATGACATGTTTTAACCTGATTTTGTTAATTCATATTTATGCTGAGACTTATTTTAAGCTAAAGATCAAGTTCCAGGATTCAATTTGATAGTTGTCCTCAAAGAAATCAATTTGCAACAACAAGCTGGGAATCAGTCACAAAAATTAGGATCAGTTACCAATGTAAGTTTTGTTTACACATCATACTTAGCTTTAATTCATCCAGTGTAGCAATTCTAAAAAGATACACATAGCTAATAAATTGTTAAAATTAAAGACCTATTTGCTACCACGTTAATGAAAGACGAATCCCCAACAAATATGTTTAAGTAAGTGCAATTATTTTATTCTTATCTTTTTTGTTCATTTTTTATACACATGTTTTATATACATGTATACAGAATAATACAGTGAACCTACATCGTATCCACACCGCGATGTGCTTCTATTAATGATTTGGCAACCTTGTATATATTTAATCATTAAGTGCGCCACATTTCTCTCATATTTGCGCAGTCATTTGATTTCAGCGGTTTGTTTCTCATTGAGGGAATTCCTATTATATATAGAACGGAGACAAAGGACTATAATAACCATAACTAATCTTGTAAGGGAGTTAGCATAACACATTTGGCAAGGAACCAGATTGAAATTGCATTGACATACTCGTACACAATAGTAAATTATTACTGTGATTTTTTTTCTGAGTTTAGACCGTGATACTGAGTATTTAAAATTAACCAGTAGACGGCTCCGCCCACAATTCTAGAACCGATAACCGATTAACCAATGAAAATCGTCCGTTGACGCGCACCTAGTAAAGTTTTACATCCGGGCGTTTTTCTTGGACAACCTAACCGAAAGGAAATCTGGTTTATTCTCTAACTAAGTGATAATTGTAACTTATTTTAAATCGTGAACAATGGTTAAACGGTGCCAGTGGGGGCTGTGTAACAGCGATAGTAGGTATAAAGAACGTCTGGAAGGTGGTGTTGTGTTCCATCCGTTCCCGAAACCGAAATATCAGCTTGAGCGATGCAAGCAGTGGATTAAAGCTTGCGGTCGGCCCAAACACCAGCTAGATGTAGAGATCGTAAGAGGAAACTACTGCCTTTACGTCTGCAGTAAGGTTAGAACGTTTTTAATATTGCATGAATGATTAGCCTATAGTTAAACTTAAACGGCTTATGCTCTTGATCAATACAAACGCTTGAATGTTTTATTTCCATCTATGGTTACGAGCTGCTTATGTCATTGTAATTCGATTTATTGACCAATGAAAATTTACTATATTGCCAACTTCGGTTGTAAAACTTCTTATATGGCACAGTGTAAATACGACTTCTCAGTGATCCAGATCAAAGTTTGTTTATTTTTATGAAAATCCTTTATGATGACAAGTAAGAGTCTATATTGTGTTTTACTGTTGTATTCTTGACAGAACATTATCTTATTTAACTTGATATGGAAATGTTTACTTATTTTTACATTTTGCTATAAGAGAAGCAGCATAAGTATCAGTTTTATGCATATCAATGTTATGTTATTTTAGCACTTCCACGATGGAAGGCCAAGTGAAGCTTATCCAGACCCAATACCTGCTATCACCCCATATTCAAGACAGGAAATTACACCAAGACGGCCACCACCTAAGTACCGCTCAGTATCCGCAACTTTGAAAAAAGTCTTGATACCACTGTCAAGTTCTGCTGATGGAACAAACAAGTATGTACTTGTTAAATGCATTTTAGTAGTCTTCACAATAACTTGTGCATTCGGGTATAAGCCATACAATTTCAACTGAACTTGTCCAAAATGAGGAAATAAAACTCATATATTATTTAAACGTTATAAATGATAGCGATGTTTTCATGTAGTCAGTCATATGGAAAGAAAATCAGGTGATGATATATTTTGAGAAAAAAATTATGAACATTGTTGTATTATTGAATCTTAATTTCAAAATTGTTCATCCTTTTTGTACATGCTGTTTTGGGCAGGCAGGTCAAAATTTTAACTTGCCGGTATAGAATTTTACTGGTTCCGGGCTTCAGGCCAGTGGGTTATTTCAAATACTTTTTTATATACTGGCTACTGTGATTAATTGAAAAAACTGCCTGCACTTTTATGTAGTCTAGTGAGTTCTACATCATGAAACAAGGAATAACAACAATCATAGATTAATTATCATGCAGTTTATTAATACACCTCTCAAGCCATCAGCAAAAAAACAACAATACCCTTTGAAACAAAGCCCATTTCCATAACATAATTATGTCTCCACAGGTTTGTCACTTTTTTATGACATAACATATTTGTTTTACTAAATAAATTAGTAAAATTAGAAGAGCCATTAAATGCTTCCTGACAACATATCAAACAATCATATCAATAACATTGACATGTTAAAGCTACAATCTTCCATTATTTGTAAAACATAACAATAATTCTTTCAGCAATAAAGAGAATGTTGCAACGGACGGCCAGATTAATCAAGACGTTTGCAGTCAAGTTCAACCACAAGACAGCTCTATTTCAGGTATACTTTTAAAACTGGAAAGTTTTATACAACATTCTAGCTTTTTTTACTATATCAGACTGGACAGATTTGTCATGAAAAATTCTTTCGACAAGAATTTCACACTTTGTAAAAGTTACAAAATCACAAAACTGGGCTCCTGTAGCAAGCAACTGTCCCTGCACTTGAAAGAAGTATGCATGATTTTGTTTTAATTTGATTTTGTTCTCATCCATTTCCAAATGGAATTGAGTGTGACCTTTCATGGCAGTGATACCATCCATAATGCTCATGTCCCTGATGGAAAACGGGCACTTCATTTCTAGGATACCCGTTTCCATTGTCTTGGAGTCGCACACTTTCCCATCGGGTGTGGCTCCAATGAATGGGAATGCCGGGTTGACTACAAGCCCGCAGTCATGCACATGATTACCATTTTTCTTCTGATACATCAGTCGGGCAACCTTTTCATTTGCAGAGCCATATGACGTGGCGGGTGATTTAAATGGCTTCTGTTTTTGAACAGAATCCACAAATTTCTGTGTGAAAGACACGCGTCTGTTCATATAGCGGCCCAAATTGGACGCAGTAATTCTGTGCCTCCGCTGGTCCATCCACAACTCACAGCTGTTCTGTTGTCTTGTGTTTTTTTCCAACTGGACAGCCTCCGACAAAGTCAACTCATCTTTTGACCAGTCTTCATCATCAGCCTGGCTCCAGTCAGTGTCTGTAACCACTGGAAAGGCCAGCTGTCCACAAGGAAAAGACTGACCAACAGGGTTGTCTGCTTGTTTAACCAGGGGCAACTGAAATAGATTAATGATACAAAATATGTAGCACGTCCATAAACAATAGCTGTATATAATTACTTTTGTTTCCAGATTCTGGTGTGGCACCATTGCAGCTTTTGGCAATCACAGCTGAAAATGACTCGTTGAAGAGGCAACTAGCAGCACAGATACTGTGTAATGAAGAACTTAGACGTGAAAATTTAAAGTTCAAAAATGTGATAAACAAGGCAGAGAAACAAAGCAAAAGCCACCAACAAAGTCAACCAATGACCGTTGAATCTGTGAGAGATTCATCCATAAAAAATATCTTTAAGTACTATACTGGATTTGTGTACACACAATTCATGAATATATTTATGTTTCTGGTGCCAACTGAATCACAGATCCCATTTGAAATATCAAAACGAATTTCAGTGTTCAAGTCGATGAGGCTTCAAGACCAGTTTTTAATGGTGCTCATTAAACTGCGTTTGAAATACCTAACCTTTTCAGTATCACCCCACCCGATGCTGGGTTATTGTTTCGAAATTGGATAAACTATATGTTTTTTAGATTTGGATCCGTACACATTTGGCCTAATAGAGATGTGATAAAAGACAATATGCCACCAAAGTTCAAAGAAGTATTTCCAGAAACCATGGTTATATTAGATGGAACTGAGATTAAAGTAGAAAGACCTTCTTCTTTAAAATCTCAAAGTCAGTGTTACTCAGATTATAAGTCGGCCACTACACTTAAGGGTTTAGTTGGCATAGATCCCAGGGGCTCATTTATATTTATATATATGCTTTTCTCTGGCTCCATATCAGACAAGGAAATTACAAAGCAAAGTGGTTTACTGGAATTACTTCGTGATTTAATAACAGCTGGAAAGTTGAAAAACGGCGACTCAGTTATGGTTGACAAGGGCTTTCTCATTGAGGATGAAATTAAAGTGCTTGGACTTAAATTGCTTATTCCACCATTTGCATCAAAAGCAACGCAAATGACACCCAGTGATGTTACATTAACACGCCAAATTGCAAAACATCGTGTACATGTAGAACGAGCAATAGCTCGTGTGAAGAAATTTAAAATAGTTGACAATCGTGTGGACCTTTCCCTGTTTCCTGTTGTGAATCATATTTGGTTCAATTGCTGTTTTCTGACACAATTTATGCCATTGTTGATACAGGACTAGTAATCATGTAATATACCTGATATCTTAGAGCACTGCCTAAATTCTGCTGTCCACATGCAGTTCCGTTATGACCAGGATCATGCGCCAAATATGCAATTGGGCATCTGTCCAGTGACTGCAGATGTTCAATGTCAGTCTTCAGCAACTGTATTTTTCTGGAAATAAAATATATATGTTGTGGGAATGTAGAACATTGAAAAACAAAACTGATGTATGAATATACTTGCTACCAAAAAATTGTTGTCATAAATGTAAGAAATATGTTATATGAAATGTGTTAGTGTGAAAAAGAGAGCAAAATACCACTACACATGTTGGTTACTTAGTACTCAAAGAAATCAATGATTTACTTGTTGCATAAATGTGACTTGCAAAGCTGTGTTAATCTAAAAAAAAAATTAAAGTTAATATATTTTACACTTATTGTTAGTTATCCTTAGTCTAATACCAGTAATCTGTTCATGAAAGTATATACCTGTTATCAGTAAAGTCTGCAACAAGTGGTCGCTTCTTTCTTGTAGTATTTGCGGGTTTTGATATCACCATGGTGGCAACTGGTTCTGGCAATATCTTTGCACCGCGGGGTCGATCCCATTGTTGGGGAAGAGACGTGCAGGCTGGGTCTGCAGGCATTTCTTTCAAACCGAGCAGAATCCAATCTGTGATCTTGAACACGACTGCCAAGATATGTGCACACTCACCAGATGCACTGCAAAAAGCGAAATTGTTTTTACTATTCATCATGACTTTGTTGTCTTAAGTGACAAACAAAATCATACATTATATGTTAAATGCACGCCAGTCTCTTGTATGACCAAGGAATCATAGACCTAATTCTCATTCTAACATGATACTCGCTTCTATAGACAAAGAACACAATTTTCGTTGTTAAAATACACAATAAACAACGAAAAAAGTACTCAGATTCCTAGTGCAGCTGAGCATAGTAAAATGTATTCCTCATTACAATTGCAAAATAATTTGACAGATCATGTCATAAATGGAATAATTTAACGCCCTTGTGGTTCAATTCCTACGCATCTTAACTCCATAACATTGTTTATTGACCGATAAACAACGATAAATCGAAAATTATTTCTTAAATGCAATAAAACATTTCCAACGCTGGACCAAACATTGATACTGTCTATACTGCGTAGCGGTGTACAATATATCAATTATTATAATATAGTACTGCAGAATGTAGCTCAAATGTAGTTTAGGCAATTTAATTAGCACAGTGATGCAATGTTTACATAATGATTTTGAACAATGAGGACTTTCGACAATAGCTAATTATGATTAATTGTTTAAATGTTGGTTTTATACAATTTAATTACGAACAAAGAACACGTAAACTTGACATACCCTGCCGTGCAACTGCAAAGTGCATACGAAATCGAATCTCCTTCCACCGACAAGTTGATTTTATGTGCATCGTCATTACGCCTCTGGCTTCGATAAACCCCGGCTTTAACCAAGATTTCCGTATCCAAGCCTTTATAAAAATTCACAAAGGCAACGTATGACTCATTCGCAAACTTTCGCCCTTGAATTCTCTGTCGCAATGACGGCTTATATTGCAAAAAATGTTCGCCAAACGCGCTGGGAATAGCACTCAACGATAGCGTGTCGGCCATTTTGTCGTCGAAAGTTGTCCAAGGGTTTGGTCACGTGATCAGTGGGCGGAGCTATCTCCTCGCTGTCTACTGGTTAATTGTACGAGATCTGTCGTTTTCCTTACACTTCAGAAGAATATTTATTTGGTGAAGCTTCGGAAGTTGTTGCTAACCTGAGAAACTCAGAAAATGTACATGTGTATAAAAATAGTCTCATCATCTACTTGCCCAAAGAGTGTCAGTGCCATAAAATATTGTGCATAACGCGCATAATCAGGTATTGTATACAGTGTCGTTAATGTTAATCCCTGTTTTTCTTGCAGGAAAAGATTGCGGCACGGTTGATGCATTTCGGGATTGTCCCGCTGCTGGCGTATCATGATGATCATACAAATGAGCAAGTTTATTTATTAATTTTCAATAATGTTTCACCATGATGGTTGTATGTTGGCTGTCAGTTTCTAGCTGTTAATTGCTAAATATCTTCTTCTCTGTAACCACAGAAGATGAACAAGTAATAATGATCACTGCCAAGCGTACATATAATTCAATCATTTGTGACAGTGATGGATATTGTGTGGTAGCTATTTATCTCTGATTGTTCCTCGTAGCTTTTGTAGATATATTGATTTTCATAGTATCATTATGTACTCCGCTCTTGTTTCTCTTTTCGGGGCATTGAAATAAAGAGTGTTATTATTTATGGCATTTAAGGTAAACGCTTGTTCGTGTTTGTCAACGTTTGTAATAAAATAATAACAAACATATAACTTAATAGCAAACTAATTATCACCATTAAATTAAGGTACAATGTAATAACTCTCATTTAATGCGAACATGTGTTCGGACGTCAAATTAACATTTCAAATTCGTGTTTTTGGAAAACAATCGTTACAACAAGGATCCTACTTATAATGATTTTTTCAAGAGATACTACTTTCTATCGCCATATCTTGAGAAAGGGGACCTGTTTCAAGCCATCAGAGACGACACAACTCGTTTGGATGTGCAACTTAATTGAAAAGTTGTTGATGACAGCAATGCCTGTTGGAACACCCGGATATTATCCAACCGTTCAATATAATTTGCTTACAAAACAACATGACTATCACAACTTCGGAGTGGGCAAGTATTTGTGTTTTCTCTTAGAAATAGTAATATAGGAATTGTGGTGTAAACAATATCACTTGTCGAGAATATCAGTTTGTTGATTCTCTACCTCTAGGTTAATTTTGGTAACTGTGCGAAAGTAGTTGACTAAGTAACGCGTCATTAAATTTTTGTTAATGATATATAATATATATATTTGTTAAGGAGCTCTCTCAGATATATGTTAAGGAGCTCTCTCAGATTAAAACCTGGACAAGCTGATTCACCCACACTTAATATATTATATTTGATAATGCCTTAACACATTATATCAAGACCCGTTTGATTTATATAACTAAAATAGACACAATGAAGTGTATTTTACTTTTTAAACCTTTTGAAGAACAGCAAACCTACTTCTTTACTAATGTTAAATTTCAAATAACAGTTTTAGAAAACGCGCCTTTTTTATATTTAAAACAATTGTTCTCTTATTTGTAAATGCAAGCAAATGATTAAAGGGTTCTTAATATACCCCTTTTAATATTTTGATAATTCAAACCATTGAAAATTTCAATGACAAGTTTCTTTGAATATATGTTTGTGCGCAAACGTCTAGAACGTGTGGGCAAAACATGATTTGAAATATAGTTAGCGACACCTTTTGTATTTATTGCAAAAATACATATTTCTGGATGTGGTACAATCTTAAATTTGAAATATTTTATTAGACATAATATGCAAATGGTGTTTTGCGCCAAGGTCACAAATGCACATTTGAACATTTATATTTACACAAAAAAAGTAACAGACATATTCTGCGCAAAAAAGAATCACGGACGATGGAGCTGTAATAAATCTTTGTATTGCTTATTTATTCAATTATGCCAGGACATCACTAATGTATTAAAATGTTTTTAAACATTAAAATCAGTACTAGATGATGAATTATTAGAAATATTTTCTACGATTTTTCTTAACTGAATATACTTTAATATACTATACTGACAACCTAATTTGTGTTAAAATTAAGTGTCAAATGTAACATTTTGGCGTATTTAAACGTACCGTTAAATAAAATTTAAACACTTCTAAAGTATTGGCTTTGAAGTAACGCGACCGCGAGTGCCCGAAAGTCCACATCTGATGCGGTCCTGGTGTCGCCTGGTGGTGAAAAGTGTGCAGCCAGTCCGGGACCCGAACCCGGGACCTCTCGCTATCTGGGCGAGTGCTCTACCGAGTGAGCTAACCGGGATGCTTACACACCAATCACCAATTCCGCTTTAGTTCGGTACCGTGACATTCTCCTCGGCCAAATTGGAATTCGTCCTCGAATTCGAGTCATAGGGAACAGTATAAACCTGATCCCGACGAACCCACAGGTTCTGTAGAAACATTGTCGTGTCACGGTCCCACGTTGGGCGCCATTTGTAGCGGGGTCTGGTTATCGAAGAATCGAGCCAGTCAGGTTCTTTACACATTTATTGTATGTATATTGTAGATGGCCTGAAATAGTACATACATCATATTATATATATATGATCAAAGATTATGTAACCATATTTCAGAACAATACAAAAATGACAATAGTACGAAATAAAACCTGTAATAATTGTATTATAATAATACAACAACACAATAATATTAAAATGACTCACCAGGAACCCAGTATATTCTTCTATAAAGATGTTAAATTAAAAATCCATACAGCGTAAACTATATATTCAAATATTCCTATATAACTCTGATGAAGTTATTTAATGACTTTATCTACCAAAAGCCAAGAGTGTTCTGATAACCAATGAATTAGGCCACTGGACCATCGATCAATTTCTGTTCAAAATAAAAAAGCATGGAATGCATGTAAAACAGTTCACTCATACGAACGGTTTTACGCTGACTATCTCTCGAACACTGAACACCAATATGAAAGGATTACAATCAGTATAGCACAATTGAATACTCTCGAACACTGAATACCAATATGAAAGGATTACAATCAGTATAGCACAATTGAATACTCTCGAACACTGAACACCAATATGAAAGGATTACAATCAGTATAGCACAATTGAATACTCTCGTACACTGAACACCAATATGAAAGGATTACAATCAGTATAGCACAATTGAATACTCTGCTACACAGGCAAAATGTTTATGACTTATACAAATTAATTTCTTTAGGTATGCATCTTGTTCATACATTGTAGTACAGCAGAATATTATTATCTGAGAAAAAGTAGCTCCTTAACATCAATAAAAAAAAAAAATTATATAAGTATTAAATATCAATATTAAAAACTTTCATATCGTCAGAACGTACGGCTATACATTTTTTGCTTTGGTCATGTCACCAGAACCACGTCAAAGCCGTATGGACATTCAGTTAACGCATATGCATTTATATTCGAAATATTACATCTAATAATACAATCAGTTTTAATTCCTACAGTTTTTCGTGAGTTGTTGACAGGTCTTGACCCATCTGCAAAGAAGAGGGGATAGCATTTCGAAACTGGCACCAAAGCCTCATATTAACAAAAATACAGGTACACGTTTATAAGATAATTTCAGTTTAATAAATCATACATGTTCCTATTGTTCATTTGTGATGGAATAACTTGTAGTTGTAATACTTTTGGGGTTTTATTATGCATATTTTATGTAAAAATGTTAAATGGGTTAAACAATGTTATATGTAATATTGTTGTTTATTTATATCATTTGTTTAAATAATTTTGAGTTATGTGTTCAACGGAAATTGACAAACATCCTACAATTCCGTGACATGAATCTAATGTTCAGTTAAATATTTCCAAAATAATTTGTTCTCTAAACCTCTTTGACTTTTATTGCGATTGTTTAATGTCGTATGTGTCTGTATTTGTAGGAAAATGTTTGGAGTGGGTTTGATATTGACGACGCAGTTTCTGCTATTGCTGGCATGTCTGTTGCATTAAAAGCGTACAAGAAGAGTTTAAGACATGCATTACAATGGAGTACATCACGTCTAAATTAAAGGTTAATACATTTGTTAATGTATGCTCCTGAAACGTATATTTGCCTTCACCAGGCTTTTTCTTAACAACAACTCTTTCAAATTCAAAGAAACGTTATAGAAATGCATTTTAGCGTGATTTATTTAGCGTGATTCCATTCATTTATTACAATGATAGTTATTTGATAACAGATGCAAAATGTTTTAAGCGCAGAATGTAATAATCACTAGCTTGTAATATTGTTATAACGGTTTCATCTATCCTTACCTGATGCATTACTTGTAAGTCGACCATATGTTTCACTACCGCAAGTATCTTGTCTACATTTCACGTGTACCCGATTGTACTCCTGATTTAATACTCAGTAAAACTTTTGTATCACCGTTAATTAATAAACATCTATTTGTATGGTGCCTAAGTTAACACTTTCGAACTTAATTGCAATATGCAACTATTGATAATGTATGTGTAGTGCACTGGTATGTGCTTACTCTATTTAGCATTAAACGTCATTTTGTAATAGTATTCCCGTGATCATAGTTATGCTTACGTCACGCCCATGTGTAACGTCATATATCTGTTCTCGACTTGTTCAGACGTGTTCTTGACTTGTTCATTCCACAGTCAGGACACACATTTTTGTGCTCTCGTGTTTTATTCAAAATATGAGTGAATCGTTTGAAACGAAGTTGTTGGAGTTTCGTAAATCATTCGACGTTCGTTTAAGAGATATTGAGCAGGCTATTCAGAGTAACAAGAGTGCATCTGTGCGCGGATTTGAGGACACTTTGCCTCCACAACATAGCCACGTGGCTTCTAGCACTCCGCCATTACCAGGCGCCGCTAGACAAGTACAGTCGCCGGATCTACAGAGCGAGTTTCAATCATTGAGGGACAGCCTAGCTAGGGTTAGACTTCCGGCCGAAGTTAGACTAAATGACAGTCGTCAGGGGGTGCGAAGAGCAGACCAACCGTTGTTAAATGTGATAACGAAGTGTGGTCGTCATTGTGAGACTCGAATTAAACTTGTGTGTACCCTTGAGGGGGGAACTACCGTTATCACAGAGGTTCTGGACCAATTGTTCCTAGTTCAGTATGCTCAAATTAAGTATTGATAGGATTAGTATGAGGCTTTGATAGTCAACGGACAGTTTGACACTTCTACGGCTAAGATATTCCGTAGTCTTCAGAAAAACACATCTGGATTTAACCAGGGATCCTCGGAAACGCTTCGGTCGGCTGCAACATTGGCGGCAGCAGCACGACCATCGGGATCGGACGACAGGCCGACGGTGAGGCGTGGACAGCAGTCGTTCTATCCTTCGTACGGACGTGGACGCGGACGGCCGTTCTATCGTGGGGACAGAGACGTTTTCCAGTGGTTCAGAAACCGGGCATTTCCCTCCAGGAGGCAAAGGACGATACTACTGGATCTCCATCGGAGTCGGGATGGAGTTATCGTTAGTGACTGTGACGTTATAATGTTTTCTCATGTGTGAGCCTCGTAAACTTTTTAATCATATTGATGTATGGAAGCAAATAAATGCACCTGCACGTGTTATAGACTGGATAGAAAATGGTGTGAGTATACCTTTTAAACACGATTCCAGGACAATTAGCTTCGAATTGAAAAATATACATTTTTCTATAAAGGAAACATAATTTCTAAATGATGAACATTTGCGTAAACATAGTTTAGGATGTATTGAAATATGTTCAGTTAAACCTGTTTGTGTGAATCCTATTCATTGTGTGCCTAAAAGGGACAGTTCCTTGAGACTAATTACTGATAAGACAATTGAATGCTCATTGTAGTGTTTCCAAAGTACAGTAACGAAGATATAAGAGACACGGTATCTTTATTAAAACCGGGTGATTATTTGTTACCACAGACATCAAAGACGGGTTTTTAAATATCCCAGTTGCAGAACAGTATAGAGACTATATATGGTTTAGTTACAACAACGTCTACTATCGCTGGGTGTCGTTGCCGTTTGGATTATGCTGTAGCCCTTTCTATTTCAATAAGTGTGTTAGGCCTATGATCACATATTTAAGATCTATTGGATTACGATTAACAGTTTTTGTTGATGATTCTTTTTCTAGCATTTGATATCTCTGTTGCAAGAGATCACATCGATCAATTATTACTAACTTTATCGGATCTAGGTTTTGTTGTAAACTTTGAGAAGTATAATCTAACTCCCACAAAAAAAAATTAGTTATATTTGCTACAATATACATAGTTCTGGTGATAAAATTCGGGTTAAGGTTCAGTCCGTGCGTACAGCTAAGCTTAAACGCTCATTACGTAAAGCTTTAGGTTAGAAGCAAATGACGTACAGGTTTCTTGCACAAATTTGTGGACAATGTATATCCGTTGCGTGGGTGGTTACGCCTGGTAAATTATTTCTTCGTCACGCATACGGACTACTTGCGAAACGTATTAGCTGGAATGACACGGTTCAGTTGTCAGGCGAGGTTATTGTAGAGTTTAATTGGTGGTAATATTATGTCGATCATTGGAACGAGCGGGTAGTATGTTCAGAAATAATTCAGGCGCAGATTGTATGCGACGCCAGCCACCTTGGGTGGGGCGCAGTGTACCAGGGACGAGTAGCGTCCGGGGACTGGAACGTTCGCGTGTCGTATTTGACGTCGAACGAACGTAAATGCTAGCTATTCTCATGGCCATAAAATCGTTTTCCAATTGAATTCGGGGCAAAACGGTTCAGGTTCTTACGGACAACATTTCCGCCATGGCATATGTGAATCACATGGGCGGTCCCAGTCCGCGACTATCTCAGTTAGCGCCAGCTATATGGGCAGAGGAGATCGATATTGGGGTTTCGATAAGGTTCGCGTATATAGCCGGCAAACTGAATCAGGACTCCGATTTTTGGTCTCGGACTCCAGACAAACACAATTGGAGGTAAAACCCAAGATTGTTTGCATTCATAAACCGTTCATAGGGTCATCATACCGTAGACCGATTGCAAACTGTCTCAATACCCAACTCCAACGGTTCAACAGTCAGTATTGGGAACCACTCTCCGAGGGAGTGGACGCTCTTTCTCAGGGCAACTGGCGCTCAGAGAACAACTTCGTTAACGCGCCATTCTGTTTAATTCCGCGAATAATGGAGGTAATAGAAGACCAACGCGCGGTAGCGACTATCATTGCACCAAAGTGGCAGGCGCAGACTTGGTACAGACGCCTGCTCAAACTATCAATCGCGCCTCCATTAAGGCTACCGAACAATCCCAGTGTGTTTCGGGCAATGGGAGTTATCGCGGAACCGTGCCGCAACAGGCAATAGGCTCTGTATGCCTGGAGAGTTTATGGCGGGAAGAAGTCGGTCACAGAGGTTGGTCGATAGGGTGTTCTAGTAGGTTTAAGTACTGTATTGCTCAGGGCACTTTAAACTCGTACAATTCCTTATTAGAGAGACTTTTAACCTTTTACCTTGCTAGGTCCTGTTGTTTTCCACCTTGTCAAACTGCGATACTTGAAGACTTTCTGCACGAGTTAGCGAGTGCTTCTCTAAGACCGAACTCTGTGTTACGTACCGAAGTGGCTGCTCTCGGGCACGTCTATAAAATTAAGAACTTGCCTAATTTTGCCGATAGTTTATGAAATTCGTACGTTTGTAACAGCGCTTGTGAAACCGGGTACGTCGAAGCCCATGGTTAGATCAAATGTTATGCCACTAAAGCCTTTCTATGACATGTTTTCGCGATTGGACAACAATGACATTCTAGATTTCAAGTCACTGAGGCTTAAATCTATCACACTACTTGCTCTTACAGCAATGCTCAGGCCTTCTGATCTTGCCCAAAACGCGCGTTACGTTACTCATGACGGCGAACTTAAAGTTGATTTTACGGTCAATCAGGTTTATTCTGAACAGAGTTGTGCAAAAATAGAGTTCTTTGGTATCAAAAATGACACTTCGCGCACAGGGTTTGAAGTGACGTTACAACGAAGCTCAGATAGTAAATTAGATCCTGTCTCGGCTTTAGAGACTCATATTGCGCGGACAGAACAAGCGAGACCTACAGGTGGTCACGTTTTTCTCACACTTAGGGCACATTTTAAAGGCTTAGAAGCTTCGTCGGTTGCTAAGGTTCTAGAACAGGCCATTGACCTCGCTGGTTTAGCAGGCAGGGGATTTGCCGCCAAATCCTTTAAACCTACAGGTGCAACTTGCGCAGTAGAACAGGGTTTTAACCCCGAGATTATCAGAAAAGTTGGTCGTTGGAAAAACTCAGAAGGTTTTCATGCCCATTTATGTCCATGCTCAAATACCAGATGATTTTTCTGATGAGATTTTACATCATGCATAATTTTAGTCTATAAAGCTCAATATATCGACAGTTCAGTACTGTTTATTACCTTGTTTATTGCTTGTCAGTTGATTCAAAAATACTGTTAATTGCTCAGTTATATATTACAATATGCATTAGCTGTCATGTATCAATTCATGCATTGTTTGTTGTATTTGAATGATATGCGACAGTTTTTGGACAATTAATTAAACCACATAGCAATATATTTTGCACAGTTTTGTTGATTACATGTAGGTTTATATCATGCAATATTTTGTTTATTGCTAGATGATACAGTCAAGCAAACCATCAATGGCTTATTATATTTTACAATTTGCATCAGTTGTCATGTTTGAATATTTGTAATGTTTTTTGTTTTTTTAACGATAAGTTTTTTCGAGATAATTCATAAAACATTTAAAGCGATATCGTGTGCACAGATTTGGTAATTACATGTAAGTTTATATTAGACTCACTATTATTGCATTTTTTTTTTGTGTTTAAAGTTTAAAGAATAAACTATTTATTGCATTAAAGCTTGTTGATCATTGCGACGTATGTTTCACGAAATAGTAGTCACATGATCAGAGTTATGCTTACGTCACGCCAATGCGTGGCGTCATATACATGTTCTCGACTTGTTCAGATTGTCATTATTATATGACCTTGTATTATGTGGTTTATGGTTAGGAGTCGACAATGAGAGAATATGGCATTTTGTTTTTGTATGTTTAAAGTTTAAAGAATAAACTTTTTTTTGAATTAAAGCTTGTTGATCATTGTGACGTATATTTCACAAAATAATGATTTCGTTTTAATGATGTACTACAGTATTCACGAAAATCAGTTACAGAATCGGTGTGTATTGTTGTTGTTTTTTTGTTGTTTAAAAGGTGGCAACGAATGTGCATTTCAGTAACACCTTTAGAAATAGAGAATATTAACTGCAGTTTTATAAGTATATTTAATGTACAGCGTCATAGGCACAACTGACTCACATTCCCAGAGCATGCATGGCTACATGATATTTATAGAACAATGACATCATCTGATGTCAAGCAAACACAATACTGTTACATTCGTTTAGGACATGCTAAGGAAGAAGCCTCTTTGGGACGCAACAGATGACGATCGCTGTGAAATATGCTTGGTGAACAAAAAATTAAATGGTATGTCCTGTTGAGAAGAAATAAGTGTGTTTAAATGAAACCGTTAAATGGGTAACTGGTATGTCCTGTTGAAAAGAAATAAGTTAGTTTAAATGAAACCGTTTCTTAACATTATACAATGAAAACATTCACTATTTTGATATGTTCAGATAATTCCTCATTATAATACCATTTCAGTTGGTTTTGATGGACATGACTTGGATTGTACATCTCCAACGGAATGCTCTCGAAAAATCCGCACGTGCTGTTATTGCCCTTTTTTTATTTTCTTGTGGGGAGCATTACTCCATTAGTATTGAAGGGATTTAAATGAAACTTCAAATAATGATAGAGGACAATGTGAGGAAGTGCAGAGTACAAGGACCTTATCTGTTTTCTGCAATATTTACAGAGTTATTGCACTATGTTTTATTTTCTTGTGCGGAGCACAACTCCATTAGTACTGCAGAGATTCAAATGAAATTTCATACAATGATAGAGGACAATGAGAGGAAGTGCAGAGCACAAGGAATATAACACTTTCTTCAATATTTACATGTTATTACCCTTTGTTTAATTTTCTTGTGCGAAACATTAATTTTGATGTGCGGACCATACTTCCACTAGTATTGAAGAAATGAATCTTCATAGAATGGTAGTGGACAATGAGAGGAAGTGCAGAGTACAGAGACCATAAGTATTTTTTTTCAATATTAAGGAGTTATTGCCCTTGTTTAAATTTCTTGTGCGGAGGATCATTATAATTGAAGGAACTCAAATGCAACTTAATATATCGATAGAGGACAATGAGAGGAAGTGCAGAGTACAAGAACCAAAACAAAGACCATTACTCATTTTTAATATTTACCTATTTATTGTCCTTTGTTTTCTTTTGTGCAGCTAATTACTACCTTAGTATTGAAGGAATTTTAAATAACACCACATGTATTGATAGAGGACATTGAGAGGAAGAGCAGAGTATAAGGACAACATCTCTTTCTTCAATATTCATCATTTGTGCCAACATGAAACTGACATTGTGTTGCCTTCCTCTGTCAAACACATGCTTTCGGGGCATACGTCACATCTTGTGACAAGCCTTGTTCGTTTAAGTTTTGTAAACACGTGAAAAGAGTTAACAATAAATAACAAAAACGACCAATTAACAGTTCTACGGTACGGTTTTTGCTAACTTTACTCGCAACTTTCTGCTTACAAGTATAATGGCGGATATCCTCACATATTAAACGCTTGCGGAATCACCGAATATGTACCCAATACACGTTTTAAAATCTCAAATAATATAATATTGTTAACTGTGTGCGTGTTATTGAAAGCATAAACCAAAACAAGTGCTTTGTGACGCAAATACTTATTAAATTATGTTAATGCATTTGGATTATTGGTAGATGCAAAATGGGGTGCCCTGCTCGTTGCTGGCTATGATGAAAATGCTGGAAGAATGTTTATGGAAGACATAACAAAATTTGAGAAAGTAATAACCTCGAAGGTTCTTCCTGCTATGGGCCTCAGGTGAGTGTTTATATACTTTCGTTAGTGTCATTTTAGAATTGGCAAGTCAAACGTTGTCAGGAAGATAATTTTTGATCAAGGATTTACGTATGAAAATATTTGAACATATAAGAATTGTTTAAACACGACTCTGCTAACGGAAGGTTATATTATTCGCATGTCTCACACACCTGAATTATTGTATTGAATAAACATTATAAGGCACATGTAGCTGTTCTTAAGTAAGGATGTATTTTATTTCGCCCGTCGGATTCATACATAGCCGTAATCAAAATCCTTATTTCGAAAGCCATATGATTAGGGTTAGCGTTCTATTCCGTGTAATTTTAATAACGGAAAGTGAGCGTCCGTTATCAAAAAAGTGCGAAATAAAATATGAGAGCAAAATTACGCATGCATTATGACAGAATAAAGATGGTCAACAAGCTGGTCATCGACAGATTTTGTGCCATTTCTATTCGAGCTATTATATTAATAGATGTATCTATAGGCAGATGAATTTACAGTCGTTTATTTAAGACTCCATTTTACATAAATTCATTTGCCATATACAATGAAGTTGTTAAGAAGGTATTGCTTTGAAACAAAGTAGTATTTCTGCGTCTTACAATAGATGACGAAACGATCTAATCACTATTATGTTCAAGTATTTATTTTCTAATTCATATATTCAGCCCGGTAAATGTGATCACTGTTGTTCCGGATACAGAGACGAATCAATACAGCGCTGTTAGAGAGATAGACCATGCCTTTGAGAAGCTAGGCAGTAGGGATATCACAACATTGTTGTTTGTATACTCTGGACACAAAGGAAGAAAGAATGACTCAGGACAAGTGGGAGACAACAGTTTACACGTTGGCCCAAACGAGTATTATCATTTGGAATGGTTAAGTGAGAAACTTAACACATGGAAAAGACTTAATTCTCAGCTTAACAAAGTGGTTGCCTTTTTTGACTGTTGCTACCCTGAACAGTTGAAATTGGCAAGTCCTCTAGAGCTAATTCAGTTCAACCCAACAGCCCCAACGGAGAGAGCAAATGCTGTTAAAAACGAGGGCAGTCCGTTTTTGCAGTATGTTATTCAAGCCTTCACGGCCAATGCTAATGGTGGAAAATGCAAATATGCAAACTGTGAATGCAGCAAGCATCTCCAAGGAGATTTTATTACTCTTGAAGATTTGTGGAAATATCTAAACGAACATATTCAAAATGGACATTTGGATATAGATATGCCACACATTAATATTAAAGAAATTAGTTTACGTGACACTATCTTAGCCTATAATTATAACTTTGAAGTAAAATTTGCTTTCACGATAAATTGGCCTGATAAAAAAGAATCACAGAACACATTTGTGCATCCAAAAGATTTCAGGGAATTTAAACAGCTAAAATTGATACTAGCTTCGGAAGTAATGAGTGAGTATGTTATCTTGCATATATATTCACTGGTTCATTTAGCATTAGCTTTAAACAAGTGCTTTTAATTAAATCACATATATGACATACGGACTATGTATTAATATATATCTCCTACAAATTAACCTGACACTCATGAACTCTATTAGCATAAATTACGCGCTTGAATTGTTTCCTATATTCATACTCGGTTTTGTTCGTGCACGTGTTTCACGAGTTTGATGATACCATTACAGTATTTTAGTGGGATTCTCTTTTATCGATTTAACTCGATTCCAGTACGGAACTAATATATTCATCGTAACGGTATTTTATGTATTTGTGCATAAAGGTCAGTGTCAGGTTAGTTTTACCGGGCTATACATTCATATATTTGCTATGCAGTTCATGTGTTGAAGCAAATTGTCTCTCCCATATTTATAGGCATAGTTATTTAAGCTATTCCTATGAGATTGCAACAGTAAACTTCTTCTTGCCTTATATTAAACCACCACGTGACTTTAAACATGTGCTATTTTGTATGGTTTGCTTTAAAATAAAAGTAAATTGTTGACAATAAATATATTCGTATTTTTCATTTTTTTAAATGCAACACCTAGAGTGTGCAAATTGATTTTATATACATGTGTACGTACATGTACTTTGATTGAATATCTCATTTTAAGCATATCCAGTGGATCAATTTTTGTGTCTTATCAGAACATTTGTTTGGCATAGATCCGAACAGTGTGTTTGGCACAGGTCCAGAAAGCAGTGAGCTGAAGTCTAAGTTTGCTGATATAATCAATATAGAAATCAATACTGGACCCAGAACCAAACATGTTCAAGAGATAGACACTGTAGAAAAGTTGATGTTAGCTTGGACCTCTAAGCGGCTTTTGCGATGCACGGCCCGTCTATTGTACAACATAAACGTTCATAAGCCGGTAGGGCGGTGTCTAAAAGACGTCCCAGACATTCGGACTGTTCATCAAACAGTGCTTCAAAAGTGCAACATAACGGTAGAAATTTTGTGCACAAAACCGTCTACGATTTTTGTTTCTTATTAAATAAAATTGATAGAAAACTTCCATGGTCGACAACGCATTGTCTACAATAGCATTAGTAAACTTTAATTGGGATGCTTGTACTTTTTTTCTTTTTTTTAATGTGATAATTGTTTATGTCATATTATTTAATATTGTTTTAATCCTGTTAATCAACGTAGTTTGGTATTTTTATATAACAAATTGTTACTGGTTTTAGGACCGACATTTGACTAAGTCAGATCTAGTAGGTATAAAGAACAGTTGGACAGAACAGATAAAGGTACTGGACATTTGAAAGAGTATTTATATGCTCTGGACATGATTATTCATCACACAAAAGAAAACAAGGTAAATATGTATTTCCACATCAATTCACAAATCAGTTAAGTATTAACAAAACAGGTTCATGAGTTCTCAACAGTGTTTTCCAATAGAGTTACTAATCAGGGTGAAAAACTTCTCGTATTTTCGATGTAAACAATACATGATCCACACGATTGTTAATCAGATTTACGGTATTTTAAACATATAAAGTGTTAAAACTAGTACGTAATTTATCAATTGCTTCATATAAAGTCTAAAGTAATATGTTTGGTAACACCGTGTAATATTGTTATATTGTTATATCATGTACAATCAACACATTTTATTGTAAAACGATTATGCGCAATTTGTCTTTTAGTTACAAGATAATCGTTTGGACATTTCATTCTTTGACCTGCCGAATGGCTACACCCTTCTCCACACGAGTCTTATGCAGACGGTCGGCGTTCAAGTCACACAGCGGTAGAAAGGCTCTGTACTGTAAAATCATTTGATTTCGCGATTACTAAAACGATTTGCATATTAATGTATACTTTTCAACAATGATGCAATAAAGGCATTCGTATTATTTAAAAATTTAAAAAAAAATCAAATAAGTATTGAACAACTGTTTACTAGTAATTTTTCTGGATGATAAATAATCGATTAAACGGACCCGGCGTCAATCGAAATATAAAGATTACATGCATACAGAACGATGGATATGTAAAAAGGTATCATTAAATTCAATAAAGCACAAATGACAAATTTACGCGTATAAAATACATGTGTATTCCCCGCCCGAATATTAGTTTGCAGTAATATTTTGCAGTTGATATGCGTATAAAATACATAATTTATTTAAGTAAGTTTAGTATCTTATCGAATGAAACATGTGTATATAATAAATTAACGTGTATTGTGCATAGGCGTTTGTACATGAGCACATTTCTGTCTTTGTTTAAATGTATATCGCAATGGAATGTATATCATTTTGTTATTATCCAACATTGACCTTTTTTTTGGAAATATATGAGATGAACGTTGACGTAGAAATTTAATAGTTTCCTGGGCTCAGTATTTTACATTTTACTGTTATTAATATATACTGATAGTTACTGGTCGTATCAATTGTGTAGAACCGCTTTTACATATACTATACAATCGTCAGTTTCTGATTAACTGCAGCCATGTCTGCAGCATTCGAATTCAGGGTATATAAGGTTTTCCGCTCAGTTTTTGTCAGTAGTTCCCAACAACATACTGTATGCAAACGAAAGAAACGTATGGCATAAAACAATGAATGTACTGAATAATACTGATAAATATACACAAAGTAAAATGATATACTACATTCTAATGTTAAATAATACACTGAGTGGTTACTTCGTTAAAAATACTTTGCATCATAGGCGAGCAATGTTGTCTAATTTCGATCACGCTATCTGTATTCCGGTTTAGATATTAATTTTATAGCATGACAGGTGACAATGGTTGTTTAACAGTTCATCATCAAAGTGTGCAAGCCATGTATTGTTTACACCGTCGAAACAATGCCGTCGTTATGTTTATGTTGTGTTGATGCTAGAGATGAGTGTTACTTATGCAAAGAATATTAACGTCTTTAAAACATGTCTATAGGATCATGTTCAATATTTGTTTCAAAGATGCACATGCCAATGTATATTTTACGAATACAATAAAATAATTATGTGGCCATATTAAGGGGGACTGTAAGATTTTGCACGAAAAGCATAAGCATAATTATTTTAAATTCTACCACGGCACGCGGCTAGTGGTCCATAAATAACGAAGGAAAATAACTGTGGGTTATTCTGCAACAAATTATGGGCTTAGCTTAATGTTTTGAAAATAGTTCCGGAAATTTGAAAAAATTGTTCTGTAAAATGCACGTGCTTAAACGCGCGATAGCGAATTGTGACAAACAAATCATTTTTGCATTATGTAGCGCAATTAAACCACATTTGTACTACATATTTTATACTTAAGTTCACAAAAACGTTTACGTTTTGTTTATATGTTTTTAATTTGCGCTCTTTGGCATAATATTTTCACTGCATTATATCGATAAGTATGACGTCAATGTTTATCAATAAAGCTGACGTCATTTTGAATTTTATGATTTATTGACGTCACAGAAACGCACGTGTTAATACACTTCTCGGAAATTGGGCGGAGTATAGATAAATATAGTTCTCATTCATAACCTTTAAAAATACGAATTTTATATAAGATCGTGTTAGAATCGAAATAATTGACGGGTAACAGTTTGTTATTGCGTTAATAACCAACGGTTTGTCGTTCCGATGCTTGTTATCAAACCACTCGGGCTACCGCCCTCGTGGTTTAATTCCTACGCATCGGAACTCCAAACCGTTGGTTATTACCACAATAACCAACAGTTACCCGTCAATTATTTCTTAAGTAGTGAATGTTTTTATATTAAAATTAGAATAAATGTATATAAAACGCATGTTTAGAAATTCGTATTGAGAGAGAAATTTAAACTAAATTATTTTTTTAATCCGCAGCAACAAATAATAGCACATGTACACTCGGAGTCGTAACGAGTCAAACCGATTCTTGGCACATGCGCTGTTCTTATTTCCTAATTCAAAACCGTAGCCATTGCTGTAGGATAAACGTGGCTGTATCGATAGGAAATATGTATATTTGTATTTTTCTATAAATAACATAGTTTTGTCAATGTTGACTTTTTATGTTATATAAAACGGTTTTTGTTAGTGTGTAACAAACGAGACCCGAAATGAGTCTATAAACATCAGACGTTGATATAATAACGTTGTTAGCGGCGTGTGTACGAGTTGGAAGTATTGGGACTTACTTCAAATTTCAAAATAGGAATAATGAATTAGGGACTTATATTTGAGACTGAAACAATTAGGCAATGTCGATTTACGATGGATCTATTATATCCAGCTGTGTATAATGCGTATACAGTTGTACTTCTTGACATCGAATATTAAGTTTAAGAGCACCACGTTATACGTATGCATACTATTTGCCCATACTCAGAATAACAAACATCAGTAATAAAACGGTTGTCTTTGTTATCTATTTCTTCATACGGTCAGGTGTCTTATTGATAAATGTACATTTAACTAAAGAAAGACAGTAACACAATTATTAGTAACTATAAGTTACAATACTTATTTGGCACGTTTCGTAGGCACATTTGCAACTGCATAAGTCATTACAACTGGTACATTATAAGCAGTATTACAGTGCGACAAAATGCATCCAGTCTGGCAATCCAAAGTACTACATCACACGAAAGATCTCTCACCTAAATTATACGACAGTGAGACACGAACCAGTGTAAATATTATGTCATTGTTCACGTAAATTGTTTAGTTAAACTTAGCTCAGTAGTTAATACCCAATCGTATAAAAGTGTTTTATCACGTGATGTTAGTCAGTCATTCAGAATACGTAGAATTCATTGTTTACATCATATTTTGTGCAGAAGGATGCCTCGCCATTTTGCAATTCTAAAATAATAAATCTGCTGTTAGATGAAGCTTTTGAGACGTGCATTTATGCCGTTCACAAATTGTGTTTCCAAAGTTCTGGATGGTTTATTATCCAATACTTGATCAGCATGGTGGTTTATATTACGAGGTGGATCGATTTCTAAAAATACGACGTAAAAGAACAAGGAATGAAATCTCGAATATCTCGGCGAGAAATGACGGGATTCAATATGGCTGCGCCCAGCAATATGATCTCGTTAACTGTTACAAAGTGTTATGTACATACAATGTTATGGTTATTTTATGGCATTTAAATAAATGCCCTATTTCGATCATAACCCATGTGTTGTTTTCTTCAATGCCATACGAGATCGATCGCTCTTTAGACTTTCCGGGGAAAAAACATATGAAACATAATTGTGATTCCTTATAGCCACAAATCCATTAGGTGTCAACATGCGTCGAGAAGCTCAACATTAATAAGCTGCTTTTGAGTTACTAGTAACCTATATTATCAAGAAACTAATGATGTATTAATTTCTTATTTGGGTCTCTAAATTAGTTATTTGCTATTTGAGAACACTTTTTATTTCTGACTCAATTGAATGTCACTAACAAGGTAACAAAGGAATTATTTACATGTATTCAATTAAAATATAATTATTATTGAGAAAATGTATGTCAGAAAACGCAACTTCGTTAAACAAGTGAATGTCCAACGAATACAAATTGTGAATCATTATAGGAGTAATATTAATTGCTTAAACATTTGATGTTAAGGGATGTTATGGCCATATTTTTTCATCGCCTTAATTCTACGACTCGGAGGCATTTCTTGCAATTTTAGTGAACAACAAGCCTAAGATGTATGGTGACTGTACAAAGCGTTTGGTATAATAGTTTATTCAATAAAATGCCCATGATGATCCGATATTGTCATGTCTTTCACAAGTTATTTGATTTCGCTTATCATTTCATGTGCATGGTTTCGTTTTTAGACCGTCTTTTGAGATGGTAATTTTTTAAACAGATTTCGCGGAAAACTACTTCTTTACTTTGCAGGCTACGAGTCAGTAAACTGAAACTTGTCTTTCTTCAAAACAGCACACATTCACGCCTGTTTTCTTACATTTTAATTATTTAATATAATGTAAGTCATGTGTCGCATTGTCATATGAATATCAAGTGAGTTATTACAATTACAGTTTCTTTAAACGTCAATTTATTATAAATGGTACGTCAATCTAATGATACCCGTAGTTTCGCTATTTACTTGTATGTAACTGAAATATTCACCTCGAATAAGACCACTAAATTACTGCGCAAAATCGGTTATTTTTGACTCGTTACGAAAGTGTTATTTCTTGTAACCGACTCTTATTCTGAATATTTTGACATCAAATTACTGCAATGTATTGATTCTAAACTGTAGTATGGAAAATCATCGAGAGCACACATCGTATGACCTACTTTTGACTCAGTAGGCTACAAATCACGAACGATTTGTGCTCCTAACTAAAGGTGGGAAATTGAACAAATGTTTCCTTTTTAGCAAAATGCACTCATAATTAAAATTTTTTAATCCCCTGCCGCGAAGCGGGAGGGGGGGTTATAGGAATGCCCTTCGTCCATCCGTCCGTCCGTCCGTCTGTCCGTAACATTTTCGTGTCCGCTCCATATCTGCTATACCCTTTGAAAGACTTTCATGAAACTTGGCTGAAATGTTTTTTAGGTCATTGAGACGATGTGCAGATGACATGATTCAGTCAGGCCGGCTCAAAGTAAAGGTCACACTTGAAGGTTAAATTTTTGAGCCTCCACTTTCGTGTCCGTTTTTCGTGTCCGCTTCATATCTCCTATACACCTTGGAGGATTTTTATAAAACTTGTCTCAAATGTTTTGCTCATTGAGACCATGTGCAGAAGGCATATGCCAGTCACGCCAATTTCAAGATCAAGGTCACACTTGAAGGTTGAATGTTTGAGTCTGTATTTTCATGTCCGTTCCATATCTCCTGTGCCCTTTAAAGGATTTTCTTGAAACTTGCATAAAATATTTATCACATTGTGGCAATGTGCAGAAGGCATGCAACAGTCACGCCACCTCAAGGTAAAGGTCAGACTTGAAGGTCAAACGTTTGAGCTTCCATTTGTGTGTCAGCTGCATATCTCCTATGCCCTTTGATGGATTTTCATAAAACTTGGCTCAAATATTTTTCACATTGCAGCGATGTGCAGAAGGCATGGAGCAGTCTTGCCACCTCAAGGTCAAGGTCACACTTAAAGGTCAAATGTTTGAGCCTCCATTTTTGTGTCAGCTCCATATCTCCTATGTGTGATACTTCAAAGTAACCTTTAAAATCTAATGAAGGATCACGGCGGGGGATATAGCTGTCCTTTGGACTGCCTTTTTTAGTTTCTTTTGTCGCTAACGGTCTTTCTACGCTGTCAGCGTTTTGATTTTATTCCGTTACATGGTTTCAAAGATAAACGTTACTGTCCTTCTGGCATTGTCACAAACTGAAACTTGTATAATCAAAGATTGCTCATGTATTTTCTGAAATCGGTAAAGCGCTGTGAATTGTGAGTTTGATACCCACTCTGGGTTTCTGTTTTAAGTATTTATGTTTATTTGTGTTCATCAAAATGCTCGTAATGTTTCAAATTATGCATACTTTATTTATTGTATACGCCGTTGTATTACTCATTTCTATAAAATTAAAATTTCTCAATGAGCTCACTTTTTCGTACACATTATCCCTGTAGTTTGTTCATTTATCAATTTTTTAAAGATAATAATTCCGTCTTTGTGACGGAAAGCATACACACACCAGACAAACACGAACGAAACAATGTGTTTAAATGTAATACAAGAACATAAAACAACCGGAGCGAATTTTGAAACATTGTCCGACTGTCAAACTTTGTGAAACGTGTTTTAGCATTCAAATATAAAATTGTCCGCATGCAGATTGTCAGTACATTGTCGTTTATTATGGGGTTTAGGATTCGTCAAATGTTCACTACATAATATGTTTTGTTATAGACATACATATAACCTTTTTGTTTAGCATAATTGCATCCATATTTCAAGGACGTATCCGTTCGTACGTACGCACGTATGCGTATAATTATTTGAAATATCGAAAATTTAAAACTTCTTAAGAAGTCAAAATAAAACCTAATCCTAGTGAGGCATCCCGGATATGCTACACAATTTTCATAACCTGTGTGCTTTCATACATATAAAATATTATGTTAGTATGGTGTTCTGAGAACATGTATCAGTCGAGTTGGTTGTGTCAAGTCGTATCGCATGAGAAGCGCATGTTATATTCCATTTATTATATACTTTTTGGCAAAGTGTTCTTTAAAAAAATCACCAACTATTTTGTGTCACGTAAACAATGCTTTTCGCGGGAATGAGTTGTGCATTGGTGGCGGCATTATATGGCGTCATTTACAACTTGGTAAAACATAATCTCCGAATGGATTTGCGTTGCTTTGTTTAGTGGATATTATAATTAGTATACCATTTTATTTGTGTTGGATTCAACCAAATCACCATCGCTGTCTGTTATTCTCTTTTGTCTTGTGTTGAACAAAGGTGAAATTGAATAATACTGTTAGTTGACTGTGATGAAACAGCATTAAAATTTTGTGTTTCTGGATATGTTGAACAATTAGTGATGTCTGAAAAAATGTTGTACCGGGTACCTCTAGGAAGAAACGTTTACCTGAGTTAAGATTATCAACTGCTTTAATTAATGTTATGTTGATTTTATAAATGCATATTACAGACTATATATCTAGATCTACACCTACACTTTTGAAGTTGTAAATATGCCTTCCGATAATTTCCAAATTCGGTCGCGTGTTTTTGACATGAAAAGTAGTCCGGCTAGTAGTATGATACGGAAACAGAAAACGATAGTAGCGAATACGCTTACTCGTATCCGAATGTTGAATACGTTTTGTATTGCTAACAGAAAAACAATAGGTATAAATAAAATACCAATTGGCTGTACATACAGAAAGCTACAGTAATGCAACAATACTATAAAACTATATTTTAAATAAAAAAACTGGTTTAATTTGATCAACAGTAAAAGTTTAATATAACATTAATTAATCATATTAGGGTAATCGATTTCAAATACAAACCCATAAATGTATACTAATGGATGGTTAAAATGATATACACGTGGACCTAAATGCAACCAAGCATTTGAAGACCAAACGGTAGCAGAAATACGTTATAATCTGATAGCTTATAAAAATATATGAAACAAAAGACTCCGTCAGAAAATATCTTTATATTAATAAGATCTTAATGTAGTATATAAACATCCCAAATTGGCATTACCTCGTAGCTTAATAATTAATAGTTTTATAACACTGCCAAAGAATAACGGGAACAATGAACATAACTAAGAAATATAACGATGCAAATGCATACGTATACGATACTCTTAATATATTGTTAAAGATCTGTAAATTCGTCCCGAGGCCGGTTTGAATATTTTGTTGCCGGTTTGACTTTATGGGAGGCCGGTTTCACTTAAGGCCGATTTAACTTGTGGCCGGTTTGACTTGCATCCGGCTTGACGCGCTGTTTGATACGCGTAGCCGGGAACCAGTCTGAAGGCACGGTTTGTTTACTTTTTACCTATTCCTTTGTGTCGGCTTAAAACAATGATTGATTTAGTTAAGCGTGCCTGTTTGCCAGCCGTTTACAGCGTTCATGTACTGAATTAGTGGCATATTGAGCTACGAACAATATTATGGCTGAATATAGGTTTTCAAGTAGGTAAAGGTCTGCTCACAATTTGGTAATTTAATTACACATCTCTATACCAAGGTCGTGTAAATAAGAATGATAATACAGTGTAATGTCTAATAGCAGGAACAGATGAAATGTAACCAACATATTTTAAAGGAATGCATATTTTTCAGCATATCTAAACGAATTGCGAAAAAATTCTAAATCTAACGGAATATAATCTAAAATGTGAACTTATCAATTTATTGCAATGCTACTTTCGTTTTCCATAATGCAATAATGAAGTGAATTTAAGGCTGAAAATAATCACTCAGTCAAGTTACATTAGCGGATCAGTAACGTTACAAAGTTGCGTTGTTATAACTTATACATGTTATGTAGCTAATATACCAATAGTTAATAAAAATAATCCCTTTTCTCACTAATAAAACAAACATTGTGTGTTTAAGTGCAGATTTTACTACTTTATGGCCTGTTTTCCCAGCACAGTAATTGATGCGTTACCAAACCAGTTGCAGCCTTAACGGATCACATGACCATGCAATGTCAGGGGCATTTCACAGGCACATTTATCTGTGAACTGTTGAACATTATTGTTTGCTATCAACTAATTAATGTGTATTTTATCATTTCTTATTAGTATTTTAAAAAAGGCCAGGTGTGGAAAATGTTTGATGACAGAAACTTTTGTAAAATCAATTTCTAATAGATCCAGTTATGTTAAGTTATTTAATGAAACCTCATGTTTCTACCACATTGTTGATGCTGTTCAAATAATGAATATTATACAAATAAAACAAACAGGCAACTACTGATAGAGATCATTTATTGATAGAATCCACTAGATTGACATACATTTATAGCTTTAAATAACAGAACCATAGATAATTAAACATACATGTTAATCATCATGTAAACCAGTCGAATATCAGAAAACTCAAAATCAATACCAAAGCACACCTGGAAACAGACACATATCAAAGGAAATCACATGGTAAATCTTTTAAAGATGCATTTTCACCGTGTAGAACAATCTTAAAACTGAATGTCTTGTGCTATGAAACAATATATGACACATCAGATCTGGTATTTGTAGATTTCAAAAATTCAGTTAGGAACATATTATTTTTGATAAATATTTTTTATATTGCACTGACTCTTCAAATGATACAATACAAACATAAAAATGAATAGTATTTGCATAGCACTTACCTCAACCATATGGTCTCCACTTTTTAACAACTGGAAAGTATGCATGGCACACGAGCAATTTTCAATGAAGCATGTATTCTTATCTTTCAGGTTTGTATATTCATGTCAATAATAAAACGCATGTCTGTAATGGGTTGTTTAGTTTATAAACAGTGTATCTCTTTATAATTTTTTTTCTAATGGTTCCTGGAACCCTTGAGGTTGATGGTACATCTGCTGTTGGACGACTGGTTCTACACACTTTACTATTGGCCTCCAGAGTAGGTACCTAATAACAGATAACAATTCACAGAACAATCTTATTCAAGAACAAGAAAATTATATGTTTGTACAAGTTGAATGCCATGATATAGACTGTATGTTTAAGTGTAAAGTCTAATTAGGTACATTGTTTAAAAGAAATCTAAAAACCATACATCCATGCTACTAACATATATTATTAAATGGAGCACTAAGATTTAGATTTCTGTTTCACCAGAATGTCGTCTGTAAAGAATTCAATATGACAAACAATACTCTCTAGCAGATTTTCTATGAGACATTTACTGTTGCATACATTGTATTGCACTGTTCAATGCTAAGCATACTTTGGCTGCTTCCTCTTGAGTAATTTGTTTTTTATGGTAGCATAAAAAACCCACCCTGACAGTGTACGTAATAATAAGATTAGTATGATGATGAATTGCTTGTTTATCTTCGGGGCTTCGGTTTAAAACCATTGCCCGAGTATGCTGTGTTATAAAAACATTATTAGTATTCACAGTGTGGGCGTGACAGCCCTATACAATACTTCACATGAATACTGTTCATAATAAGGTATAAGATACATTGCATATTTACTTTCATTGCTTTCATGTATTTGGATGCGCTTATAATAGTATTGAGTATAATAGAACCATTGCACTTTTTATTATCATTATAATATATGTAAAACACTAAATAAATTTTTTGGCACCCCTAGTGAATATTAGGTTCTTCACAGTAACTCATAGGGGAAGACTGGAAGGACCACCTAGAACTGCTCCTTTCACTAAGATCCCGGAGCAGTTGGTTGGAGGCTTGTCCGGCCATATAATTTCACATTCAACCGTTCTATAATTTTAGGTTATGTTTTTATTAAAAAAATAATTTAACACGCAGTTTGGAAGGCTATCCTACTCCCCAGCGGTATCATTAGTAACACGATTTGATGGGGTTTGAAATGTTTGAGACCACCCCTTTTACTCAGGTAAATAGCATGGTGGCCATGCATGACTGATCCGCCATTGCCTTAATCGCTCATTTCCTATACAGCGCTGTAAAACTTAAATGCATTTAAAACTAAAATGATCTTCCTTCAGTTAACAAGATAAGTAAATGACCTTTAAATATATGCAAAGACTTCTTACTTACCAACAAAACTGTGACGTGTATTCGTGCGAGATACACAACCTCGTTTCGAAAGCGAGGCGGAAGTAAACAAAGTTGTGTACATGCGGTGTACAACACTCAAGAAATGCGGGTATACAGACATCTAAACCCCCGACTCGTTAATTGTGTTTTAGAGTACTTACAATTAATATTATATGTGCCAATTTTCTCCTTAAAATATTTACAATTACATGAGATATGGTTTCTAGAACATTAAACTGATCGGTTGATTTTAAATTGGTTATAATCCGCTAACGGTAACTTGACTGTACAATCGATTTCAGACTTTTGTCATGGATTGTAATGCTGGGTCAAGAGAACAGATTATGCTATATATATCTAATTTTTAAGTTCATGAAATTAGAATACCAGTTGAACTTATTTTATTACGTTTAACTACCCGGTAATTTAAAACGAATGCAAATACGTGTATATGTATATGTAGAATGAATTTGTTTACTGCGCTATGTGGTAGGATTTTCAATACTATTCCAGTGTTTCGGGTAAGTACAACTATTCATAATCATTCGAAGTGTGGTTGAACATATTTGTATCCGGTATTTATGAGTGTTGTGTAATATGTATGTTGCATTTCTGTGGAGACTTTTTAAAATGAACTCGTAGAGCTAGATGAAATTTCCTATTGGTTCGTAAAAAGGAATTTCGTACAGTATTGTTTATCACACAGTTTTAACAAGGATGATAAAAACACTCATATACTTGAATTCCTGACTTGTATTCATCCGTCCAGTCTATTTAAGACTAAGAGACTGCTAATCATTTCTGACCAAGTGAAACGAGAATACGTTCAGTCTATTCTTGATTACATGCTCCTGTCACTACGTTAATGATTAATGCAAACCGGGATTCGGGCTTACGTTCTGTCACATTTAGTTATCCATGTTGTGAATGGACTATTATTATTCAAATAACATGAGGTAAAAAAAACTCAAACGTTCGATCTAATAGCTTTTCGCTGTTAGGATCATTTCAGAGACATCAAATATATAGCCATGTGACCGGAACACGATTTATGCGTTATCTGAGCTTTCTAGGAAATGAACTACGCCGTGTAGTGTATGAGAGTTCGAAAGTTTATTGAAAAAAATACACGCCAACATTTTTACTCAATTAGTTTGCAAAGGTTATCGTTTATACGAAGTCATCATATTCCGTTTAGTGTAATATATAATAATTCAGATCACAGATGAATGATGGATATAAAGAAAACTTTTTTTTTCTTTCGCAAATTGGTCACTCTTTCACAACCTCATAATTTCAGAATTATGCTATGAGTGATCAGTAGCAACACAGTGGCCACAAATAACAAGGGAATGAATGGAAATATATTAAGTAAGTATGTCTTACAATACTTATTTTAGATCTTATAGGGTTACATTTTATAGTAGTAGTAGTTGTAGTAGTAGTAGTAGTAGTAGTAGTAGTAGTATGTCTACTGTGCTATCAGTTGTGTCATCCATTAGTACACGATAATGTAGTGTAAACAACTATCGAGACATTCAGTGTATCATTTATTGCACATGCCCGTTGCAGATGACGAGGTATGTCGTCGTGCCCTGAAGAGGGCTCACATAATTGTTGTTGAAGAGATGAAACCAGACGGTGTTCTGGATGGAATGCGGAAGTCAGGATTTCTGTCACAAGACGAATATGGAGATCTTCAGGTATGAAGAGGATTCACAAAGCCTGTATTGCGTCAGAGATCAGTATACTGCATAATGTTATTGTTTACATGCATTTATAATACAATACCATACAGTCACACAATTTCAATAGAAGACAGAGAGAGTAACATGTAAAATATACTGGAGGTTCTAAGAAATGTATTGTCCACATCGGAAAACATTTGAAAGTTGCATATGCCTGTTATTTATGTTTTGTTTATATTCATTTTGTTTCAGAATGTGACTAATAAGTTGATGAAAAATCGCATTATTGTCAGTAAAATAAGTCAAAGTGGCAAGAGAGCGTACTGTGAGTTCAAGCAATGTCTTCGAGACACCAATCAGAACGACTTAGTTCATAAGTTAGAGATAAAGGAAGCCGAGTTAATAAGTGAGACAGCAAGTAATTATCCATTGCCGGATGAGCGGCGAAATAGACTTAATCATGAATCAACAGTGTACGAAAGGTGTGTAAGTGATATTAAATATTATATTCTTTACGCAAATGCTAGTAAGATTAAAAAGACCACATAAAATGTGCATAGTGACGGAAATGGTCAATTACTGTGATATACAATCCTGTCACTCCGAAATGGCAATGTCATGTAAATGAATTGAGGTTTTATCGCGAAAAGGAAAAAAAAAACGCTATAATTAACCGTTTAAGCATGGTGAATGCCTTTAAAATGACCATTGCATAACATTATCCAAACTTGATTAAGTTTTACTTCAACAAGCGTTACGTATGCAACGATCCACTCAGTTGTTTAATGCGAAACCACAGCTTATTTATTTTTTAGGGTATTACATTGTTTTTAGACATTCATTCTAATGTTCTGTTTTTAGACATTCATTCTAATGTTCGCTTTCGTCATTTTTCTAAATTTCGCTTTATCGACGCACTACGACTTATGTCAAATTCTTATGTTTCTGTATTAATTCAAATCACTTTCTTTTCCACACATTTATAAAACAATATAGTCTAGGCTTATTTAGTTAATGTATTATAAAGGATGGAAACGGAACAACAACCGCAGCCACCAGCACCAGCCTTGCAACGTAGTACATTTTATGGATTAAGTCGTGACGTTGAAGAGGTCAAAACCATAACCAAAGACTTGCATGACGGGAGACTCATTGAGCTTAGCGAGGCGATGGTTCGTGAGTTGAAGAGTCCGGTGGTCAGTTACACCAATGAGAAACTGAGGGGAGGATTCGGCACGGTCTATATCTGTAAGTAAAGTAATACTGCTTGCGTATGCAATACTCATGAACGACATAGATGGAATGATATATGACTATTCTAATACCGATTTTGCCATATTTTTTTAAATGGCTTGATTTTTATATATTCCTTCAGATAGTAAAAATAATCCTTCACGATGCATTTTTGAACGTTTTAAGGAATATACAATGTATATTTATTTTCAATTTATGTACTAAAATGTACAATTTACATAGCAACAACTCTACTAACATAATTACTAAGATGGCAAGCCTCAGTGCTCACATCATTATTACAAAACAAACGGCTGATTGTTTGATGATATGTTTGCATCTGACTCTGTAAGTACCTAAGTATGCTTACCCTTATTTTAAAGCTAAAGAGCAGGTTCCAGCATTCAAGTTGAGAGTTGTCCTCAAAGAAATCAATGTGCAACAGCAAGCAGGCAATTTGTCACAAAAATTAGGGTCAGTTACAAATGTAAGTTCTGTATACACATCATGCTTTGCTTTAATTCCTTGTGCCTCAAACGTTTATAACATGATATTGATATGCTGCCAAACATACTCAATAAAATTGCTGATAAAGTGATAATATCGTAGAACTATTTTGCTACCAACGCTTTTTTAAATGCTGTTGTTGTTTTAAGAAAGCATTTGCAAAAAAGATAAATTATAGTAATCCCGTTTTGCATTGCAGGAAAAGATTGCGGCACGGTTGATGCATTTCGGTATTGTACCTCTACTAGCGTATCATGATGATCATGAACATATGTACGTTTTGTAGAATGTTTCAGTTATGTTTCATCAGTAGTTTGTATATTGGTTGTTGGTTTATTGCTGTTTATCAGTTGATCTCTTTTTTGTCTGTGACGACATAAAATGCGTAATTTATTACTGCAAAGAGTTGCGGTAATTATAATAATTTTTGTCAGTGATGTCACTGTTTGAGTTGGAGCCATATGCTTATCGTACTCATTCACCCGAGATGTTTAATACATATTGATCGACCCTATGTAATAAATAGCTGAAACAATATGGCTAAAACGGTGTTGCAATTACATGGAAAATGGCAAAAACCATACTGCAATATATTGTAAAACTTTGCCTGACATGCTTAAACAGTTCAGATACTGCCCCTGCAAAGATCTGTAGAATAATAAATTATCAAAAATCACCATCATTAGATTCAGAAGAAAAATAATAATGTGTACATTACCCAGGTCTTTTTATCCCATTTTATGTTACAGGTACATTATGCCAAAATATGTATTGTGTTTTGTCAATTTATAATGCATTATTATGAAATGGTTTCAGGCGCAATATATTGCCACTACAGATATTGTATTGCAAAACAATATAGACATATACATATTTTAATATAATCCCACATATTGGAATATTATTTTAGCGTAATAATTATTGTCAATATGGCATTGGTCTCATTTGATGTGTGCATTAATTTGTTCGGAAAACAAATTAACATTTCATATTATTTGATATAATACACTATGATTATTTAATTGCTGTTAAAAATGCATCGATATCGACAAAAATCATTATAATAGACAATCATTGTTTAGCGTTCCATATCAACAGCATATTTTACAGCCAATACGTGAAAAACTATTTTATTATCTGATATACATAAACTTGGGCGAGCTACGCTACAATTTTGTGTTCTAATGACGTCACAAAATAACGTTATAAATGATTTTGAACCTACGATGTGTTCAATTAGGTACTTTCATAAGTACGTTAAATTGCACATTAATTTGTGCGCGCAACAAACCGAGGACATTCCTTATTCTATTTATAGATAGGTAAATAATAAAGTCGAATCGGTCAATATCACAAACTATTGCCTTGAAGTAGTACGGCAGCCGAATAGTGCCATTTTAAGTTAGAAATTTGGTGTTTTTAATTAGAGCTTGAAAGGTAAATGTTAGAACTTGTATATTAACTATTAGACATCGCAGTGTTAAGGAAGGTGCCGCTTTGTGGGAACAACATGGCATGTACAGACGCCTTTTAGACCACAAAATGGAACTCATTTATATGGTATGTTGTTTACTTAGTATATTTGACTCAGATGGTGAACGTGTAAAGATACTTTTAAATACGCATACATTTTATGTCCATGTATTCTACTATTTGTGGTATCCATAACCAATATTGACCTTTTCTGTTATTCCTGACCATTACAGTATCGATACAGCTGAATAACTCCTTGACATCATGCTTGTCAGAGAAAGGAAATAACAGCTCGAGTGAAAGAACCCATGAGAATGTTATCTACCACAAGCCATGGGATCAGTAGGAAGAGGAAGGATCCTTCAATGTTAATTTTGTAGTATTGTACGAATGAATGCAGTGAGCGATAGGGCATACGAGGGATGTATGACAAGTACGTTGACATGATGTTACATAACATGTATTTTGTACGATTTTTTCCTCTAAAGAATCAGTTAATTCAATTAATTGTATTATATAATTGATTTTGATTACTTTTGGGATGACTGGAGTCAAGGTCACTGTTACTAAAATAGGGAAACGGTTCCCAGACCACAAAATATTTTTTACAAAAGTTCATAATATCTACCTCAACATCAAATATTTAATCTTAATTTTTGACTAACACTTTGGTTTCTAAAAGTCCTTGTATCTGATTGATGAACGCTTGGTATATTAAACCACAACAGATTTGCAGCACATATATGAAAATTTAGTGTTCAATATTTAAAGTTCAGTGTCAAAACTGTTGTACATATTTTCACAATTAATAGATTGTAAATTGTGATTTTTGGTAAAAAGACAAAGGTAAATAAAAGATTTGACTTGATTTTGCATTGCAGAAAGTTGGTAACGAATGCAGTCATTCTGTGCTTGACAAAAGTCGACAATGTACTGACATACTTAATGTTTGGTGGCTACACTGTCAGCAGGGAAAGTGTCACCAAGTGTCCAGCAAAAGGGGGCGGACCAGGAAAGGTCTTGTATAAAAATGATGCAAAAGTTTCCATTTAAAAGATCCTTGAATGAGGATAAGCTATATTCTTTCTGATCGATAAAGTCAACATGATTTGTTGACATCGATGGTGGTCTGCTTAAAAAGAATAGAAGAAGAAACTTTATTTGGAAAAATATACACAAACACTCATGCGATCAAACAGTTTTTGTTACACATACATATAATTTAGTTCTAGTTTCGATCGTGTTACCATACTAATTAAATAATCAAAGTGATAGAAACAATTGTGTATCTGGGTGTTATAAATGTAACAACATATTTATAACATGTTTGTGATAATATATTCATGCAACTATAATTTTCAGTTAAGATTATATGTAGTTAGAAATTATTGATAACAATGCAGTTATTTAATGATTTACAAAAGCTGTTGTGTATACGTTACATGAAACTAATATAAATACCTATAATATAATTTCAGTAAAAATTAAGGGAGAAATATAAATGAAATGAAAAAAGCAGACAATATATAGCATTTGTTAAGTACATGTATGTAGGCGCAGAATATGTGATGTTTTGGTGTCAACGAGTAATATACATACATCGATAAGTTTAAGTAATTATGTTGGTAAATAATTGACACCTTTCAAACAAATGAGGGAGAGGAATAGCCACTTCTACATTAGAAACTTGAATACTTTCGTCACAATTTTTCATTTACTTGAGTGCTATCATCTATAAAACTATCGAGATAGATGACAGTGAAAACAGTCTGTCACACCCAAATCTTACATTGATTGCAGAATCTTTCCCATTTGAGGCAAGGAACAGACTAGTGCAACTGATAGTAAACAGTTTATAAGAAAGCCATGGTTATTTGTAAATAGAAATATGCCTCTTAGCATTGATAGAAAATACACAAATAGAAAATGTCAAATTATCACGCGTTCAAAATATTTTCATGAAATAGTGTTATGGCCAGAACACGGGGTGAAGAATCATTCGAAGACTACAATCCATTACTTAATAAGTTTTCTTTGGCTTTCTTGAAAGTTGAAAGAAAGGCGTCCGTTGAGTTTTTGTTTATAATTAGTGGTAAACTATAAGTTTTTTGGTTTGTGTTTTAACTTCTTACATGTAAGTCCTGAGTTTTAAGTTCAAACTAGTAAGTTTTAATTTTTAACAGTATAGTTCAAAGTTTTAATTCCTCACTTTCCAGTTATAAGTTTTAATGTGTAACTTATAAGTTGTAAGTTTTAAGATATAAGTTTTAATTTATAACTAGTAAGTTCTAGCTGCATATGAATTACATTCCCTATCGCCTAATTTATATAAAAACAGTCGGGCATTTAATGTTGCTCTATGCTTATGTTAAACACATTCAATTTACAATATATGGGTATAATCCGTAGTGACTGTATACACTTGATTGTATATTTAATTGACCATGCATTTCTCATAAAAAAACATTAACTATGCTCTTCATGTTTTTTTTAATAAACACATACATTCCAAAAATCGGAGAGAATATTGTTCAAACTCTCATTAATTGTTACTATGTCTATTTTGTAGTTTGTTTCTCTCAGTCTTTAAATAAATACAAATATGTGATGTGTAACATGTCATGTCAGGGTACTTGCACATGTGTGACTTTATATTCGTGCACGATCACAATAAATTGGAGCGTTTACCATTGTTACTTATTTTGACTGTCAGAATCCCAATGTAAGCTTTGAGGAAGTGCTACTTGGCGTTCGTCCACCCGTCCATAAGTCCATCTGGTAGCTAATAGTTTCTGTTTATACATGATCTTCTCATATACCACTAGTTTAATAAATTACCGACCGTTGATGAAATTGGTATAGAGAGATACACACAGTTTTGTCCGTCTGGAGCAATCTCGGTAAATGATGGAATTCCATGACATTCGATAACGAGATGTACATTCAATCACTATTGGAGGCGCGGAACGCATGGTTTATTGGGATCAGACATATAATAGTTATTTTCCATTAATGGATAACACGAGTGTCATGGTGACCCTATATCGCTCAAACGAATATGCAGATTGGACGAAAAATGTTTTGACATGTTTTTACATACTTTTTGTCCTCACATGACCATGTTTTGAACTTGACCAGATATCATAAAGACAAACAGTGTGACCAATCTCTTTAAAAGGTTCGACTAAAGCTATGGCCTCCCTTAAAGGATTTTAATTACACTTAACTGAAGGTGGATCGATTAAGGTGAATAACAGCATCCAGGAAAGATGGTTTGTCAGGCTGTTGTACGTCAAACTGAATCCTCAAATTCAATCCCTGCAATTGAGGCGTTTAGCAGCGGTAGCGAAGTCCGGACAATGTTTTGCCGGCTGTGCGAGTGATTCAACATAATTTTAAGTACTTTGTAGGCACTCAAGTTCTCCTCACACCTGTCGACAGATCAAAAGGAAGACCGGAACGTTTTCAGGAACAGTGTGTGTGGCCAGTCAACGAGATTATATTGCTTGGCGCAGCCATATTGAATCCCGTCAATTCTCGCTGAGATATTCGAGATTTCATTCCTTTCTTCTTTTACGTCGTATTTTCAGAAATCGATCCACATCGTAATATTAACCACAATGCTGATCAAGCCATCCTGAACTTCGGTAACATAATTTGTGAACGGCATAAATGTACGTCTCAAATGCTGCATTTAAAAGCAGAATCACTATTTTAGAATTGCAAATTGGTGAGGCATCCGCCTGCACCAAATATAATGTAAACAATGAGTTCTACGTATTCTGATTGGCTGATTAACATCACGTGCTAAAACACTTGTATACGATTGGGTATTGACTTCTGAGCTAAGGTTAACTTGCAATAAACAATTTACGTGAACAATGACATAAAAAAATTCAGTGTTCATAAAATATTATATATTTCAAAAGCTGCTCCGTTAACAAAATGATGTGTGATTTTATGATGTGGCGTTAAATGTGCCTCCTTTCAAACAAACTTCTAATAACTAATTTCTAAGTCATGGGTCATATTATCATATTCCTAAAACACACAACATCTAACTCAAAATGGCACTATTTGGCTTCCGTTCTGAATACAACAGTTCACTGAATAATCGTCAACGTCTTATGAATAGATCATGTAATAATACAAACTATCTTAAGAACAACGATCTTAATTATGGCGTTATTTGTTTGATTTGACCTATTTCAGGCAATATTACTTTGTATCACCTTATCTCGAGAAAGGGGACCTGTTTCAAGCCATTAAAGAGGACAAAAAAGATATACAACTTCGGAGGCAAACCAGGATAAAAATCATGTACCAGATCGCATGTGCAATAGACTTTATGCACACCAAGAATAAATTCAGGTTTAAATTTTGCTGAAAAATTGTATTAAAATATTCTTTATTATAGTTCATATTTTTTAAATTAAATAACGAAAATTACCGTTTGAATTTATGTTCTGTGTTTGTTACTTGTGTTTCGTAATGTGCAGCGTTATATTTGCAATTGGACTCTTGCCTAAAATAAAAGACCGCGTGCTGCAGTTTCTCTCCCTCTGATGCAACTGTGTTTCATATTGTTTATATGAGAATGACAACTGTATATAAACTTTCCTTTTCCATATGCCTGTACAACTAGCCCTGGAAAGCCAAATATATGTAACTGTTCTTTTGTATAGGGGAACAATGTTACATATGGATATTACGTCCAAAAACATTGTTCTGGACGCCAAATTCAATGCAAGGTTGATTGATTTTGGACTCGCCCGAGAATTGAAAGAAGGCGACGAAAGGTTGTTGATGACAACGATGTGTGTCGGAACCCCTGGATATTTTCCAACTGTTCAACACAATATGCTAACGAAACAACATGACTATCACAACTTTGGAGTGGGCAAGTATTTTGTCTGCAAGAAAGCAGCTTGATTGCTGACTACAAACTACATATATCTATAGATGCTTCCAAGCAAAACATTAGAGTTGTAAAAGGCTGCGTTAGTGCTACTGACATACATTAAAGTGCACTTTTTTTTACAGTTTTAAGAAACGTGATGTTCCATAACACCTTAATAATAACGTCTACAAACATTTACTTCAAATGGGCCTACCGTTTCAAACTGTCATTAAGGCATTGAGTCTTTGACGTCGAAATTGTTTTCCAAGCACACATAGAAAACAATAATAACACCGCTACAATTTTAAACATTTTGAACTATTAATTAGAAAAACCTTTTGTTCTATAATTGCTTACGTATTTTTAGTTCTACTGGAGTTGATTACTGGTCTTGATCCATTTGCGACTCAGGAGGCGATAGAGCTTCGAAAATGGCACCATAGCCTTATAGTTGATAAACAACAGGTGAATAGTCTATACAACTAATTTGTAATTGTGTGAACTATTTTTCATGTTTGTAAATATGTATTTGTGTAACATTTACTTTTTTTTCTTATATTTATTTGTTTACAGAACAACTAGATGTACAACATTTACTTTAATTAAATGCAAAGATAAATAAGCAGTGCTATCAGTTTCAGTGTTAGTGTTCCATTGCGTCAAAATCATTTTAAGAAAGAAGCTACATGTACCAGTCCGTTCCTTTGTTTATCACACACATGTACTTCAAAACATTGGGTTTCTATAAGACTTTCTTTTTAGTTAACACATGTTTGAAATATAGACAGTTAGTTGCAGTTAAACATAAAACCTGATATAAACTTTACTTTGTGTCTAGTGGATTTGTAACGGACATTTGTGTTCGACAGAAGAATTGAATTATGTGGCATAGTTTTATGACCAAATTGTACTAAGACATTGATCTGCCCTCATTTTTTGTTTTTAATTAGTTCATAAGGGGTTTAATTATACAGTAAGCGAACTGAAAAGGCTTAGCTAAGTTGTTGTACAACATATTATCTGGTTTTGTTTAATGTTTATTATATTTTCAATCATTTGCGGTTATTCTCGTATTTTTGTAGGACTCAATCTGGAATGCCCATGAAGTTGTAAATCAAATTGCTACTATTGCAGTCAAGTGTATTGAAAGCGTTACACCAGAATGTAAATCCCCAATTACATCAGAGCAAATCAAGAGTGATTTAAAGGTTAGATTTATTGTGATATGTTTGGATTTTAGTTTATCTAATTATTATTTAACTGATAGGGAAACATTGTGTGTTTTACAATTAAATATAAACACATCAGAACTAGTCCTCATGTTGAGCATACGAGCATGTTTAGATGAAATATTCTAATTAAGATCATTTTGAGTCTTGAAGTCCAACTGCTTGTGCAGCTGAACCTCGTTATCTTGAAGTCGCCGGAAATTTGAAATCTCTTCGATATATGGGACGGTCTATATATTCAAATACACATTTTTTCAAAATGTTTTAGTTCATATGTTAAACGTTATATAAACTTGTAATCCTTTAGTAATACACTGAACTGAAACCGTATGATCAACTATCCGATTAAAGGACATTCTTGAATTATAAATCTTCAGAAATAGGCGTTCAGATGTTTGCGTTGTGATACAAACTTGAAACGTTGCTCAACTAGAAACATGTGTCATAACGTCGCGAAAAACTATTTGGAAAATGTTTGAATTTACAGGGATAGAAATAAACTTCGACATAAACAGCTTCGAGTTAAAATAAGTAATTTTATTGGGAGATGGCAAATTGATTGATTTCGAGTATTCTGTTTGGCTCATTAGTTGCTCCACACATAATGGATGGGCTGCTTTGGCGGAGGTCTCCGCTGACCGATGCTTTCTATATACAGTGCATAACACGACAAAAACTCAACCTTTGATACAGATTATACAAATATTTATCAAATCAAACTCTTCTAGAAAATACCATAATTGTCATTTCTGCATCTCACGCAAGTAAATTGCGACCAATATTCAGGGTACCAAATTAAAAGATCTATGTATATTGAAACTATTTTTATTATAATGAATTTATGTAATTATCGTGTATGTTTTTTTGTATGTTTTGTTATAGATCAATATCCGGTGTTAAGTCGGCTAATATTTTTAGAAAGTTTATGTTGTGAATGTTCACTGTTAGTGCATGATTGTTTTAAGTTTTCTCGTTCAAATTCTGCATAAAAGATTTTATGTGTGTGCATTTCACATGGCAAAAGTTGTACGCTACTTTTGTATTCCAGTATTTACAAAACTTTGGCTGAAATTCAACCGTTATGTTTTGTAGATCTTTTTATTTAAATGCTTTTTGGTACTGTGTTATTGGATATTTGACCGACTTTTCAAAGTGTATTCATTATTTCCTTACTATGTTGTTTAGAAAATGTGCAGAAAGCACTCAGCTCCTGAATGGGAATCCATCGATGGTGGTCGTTGCGAAATATGCTTGGTAAATGAAGAAATGAAAGGTATGCACTGTTTCGCAATAAAAGTTGGGCATTGAACGTTTATATGACCAAGAATGTTACGCAAATAATTCTCAACTGTAAAACATGGTATTGTTGCTTTTCATAAAATTCATTTTAATGTTTACTTTTCATTTTGTTTCATTTTGATTGGGCAACTTAAGTGTGGAATGAGGTAACTCGTAAATAAATTGTATGCATCGTGTTAAACATTTTAATTTTTATACATTTCACAATCACTATTCTGCTTTCAGTTGGTTTTGATGGTCATGACATTGTTTCCACACAGCCAACTACCTGTTCAAGAACGATCCGCACGTGCTGTTCATGCATGAGGAATTCATTCATCAATCCAATCAAATGTCATACATGTGGAGAAACAATAGAACCTTTCATAAGTAAGAATGTGCATTCTTACTGATGTATTGATTTATTAACGTCAAAGCAACCATTTAATATTCACGCGCTCAATTTACCAGAAAAATAAGATGTTGAATTATATTTCCTAGATGCCAACTGGGGTGCCATTTTAGTAGCTGGTTATGATGAAGAAGCTGGTGAAGTTTTTAAAAAGGACATCAGACAGTTTAAGGAAGTGATTACATCAAAGGTACTGCCAGCAATGTGCATCAGGTGAGTGCTTCTGTCAGAGTTGTCTGTAATTATTTCAACGTGCTCAAGGTCCAATATTGCGATCGTTCGTCTCTCGTTGTCAACATTTGCTATGAAGCTGGTTCACAAGAATTAGAATGTTATTTCAGTTCACTGATCGGTTCTCTAACTGAATCTTTCGAAGAGTGTTGCCATGAAACCAATTTTTTTTTTTTCATAATCTTGTCAAAATCCATTAGCAAGTTTTTAGACAAATTATGTAGGGATGGTCTTATTAAGTTTTAATTCAATGCGATTAAAAAAAGACGAACATGACGTTTCGCGTTTCATAGCAGATTATCCCTCCTCGAAACATTCGAATTTGTTGCAAAAAATGAAACATTGCAACCAGAGGCGAGGCAGTTGCTCGCTGTTGAGATTTTCAAAATAAGTCCAGAAATGTTTATTTGGTGACCATCTGCTTTGTTGTAGGTTTTTTTCGCATGTATGTGACAAATGTTAAGACCATTGTGGCCTAGGTCAACGCGTTATTTTACACTCTCGAATATCGTTTACGACATAAAGGTCTAAGTAAATATACGTATGTAAGCGACTACATTGCCCTCCCTTTGGGGGGGGGGGGGCCCTGTTTTTTGTGTGGGTCAACTTACATTGCTATTCAAATTATTTTCTTGATACTCGTCACTAATATAAAGTTTCAGAGAGCTTTAACTTTTTATTGATGTTTTTGTACAGTTACGATCACTTTGTTTAATATTCTTGTGTAAAGTGAACAAGTTTGTATTTTTAGTTTAAACTAGAACATTGTTAAACAAAACGTGTGATGCATCGTCTATGATTGATCACAATTGAGTTGATTTAAATGTGAATAAAAGTAATTTAGTAACTGCATAAAGTTGTGTGGAAAAGGTCAGTTTATTATTTAACACCTATAACACACAAGCTCATTAATTTATATTCAAATGGAACAATAACGTAGTATATAGCAATGGTTTATGTATGTGTATGATACTTCTATACTTTCCTTTTATTTGGCTATTCAGCATTGGTCGTAAAATTGAAAAATAAATAATTATAACTTTCAAACTGAAAGACTCATGTGTCACGTATCAATAGGTAAACAGTCACAAAAATAACATATACGTGGATGTCGCATTATGTGGTGGTTTCACAAATTAATTTATGTGCCATGTCGATTGGATTTTGCGAATGAAAAGCGTTTCACTCATATAAACATCAAGATAAATAAATTTAGTTTGATATCGCTGGTTCCATGTATGTACGTTATTATAGGAATCTAATATCATTAGTAAATTGCATTACTTTAATCTTTCAACTATAGGTTTTAAAATATATTTTTATATTTTCAGTTCAAATAATGTAATAATTCTGGATGTAGACATGAACGACAATAACGCTGAACGAGAAATAGATATGGCATTTGATGCGCTTATCAACAAAGATATCCAAACATTGTTGTTTGTGTACTCTGGACACAATGGTAAAAATGGTCTTCAAGTAGGCCTAAATACGTATTACCCGTTGAATAAGATAAGTGAGAGATTGAAATCGTGGAAGGAGCAAAAACCACAATTTGGCAAAGTGATTGCCTTTCTTGACTGTTGTTATCCAGAAAAGTTAAGCTTGAATAGTTCTCTAAAGCTTATTCAGTTCAACGCAACAGCTCCAAGGGCGACAGCAAACGCAGACAAAAAAGATGGCAGTCCATTTTTACAGTACGTTATTCAGGCATTCACAGCCAGTGCTAATGGTAAACGCTGCAAGCATGAGAGATGTAAATGTAGCGAGTATCTTCAAGGACATTTTATAACTCTTGATGATTTGTGGAAGTATATAAACGAACACATTAAGAACGAACATTTGTGTGGAGACGAGCCACATTTGAATGCAGAAAACATTGCGTTAAAAGACACTATCTTAGCCTATAACTATGACTTTAAAGTGCAGTTTGCATTCACAATACAGTGGCCCGGAAAAACTGAAACAAAAAACATATATGTGCTCCCGAGAGAGTTCAACAACTTGATGGAACTAAAATTGAAATTAGCTACAGACGTTATGGGTGAGTTTATTTTCTTAAATGTACACACAATGTGTTTTACATGTTTAAAAAAAAATATAACTTTTGATATTTGTGTGCTCTAACTGTTTTCTTTTTAAATTATAAAACTAGTTTGTTGTAAATTAACAGTCGTTTTTCTACTGTATTAATTGAAAACTAAAGTTTTACTTTTTAATGTTAAAATGTTTCATCATTGCAGTAGTTTTGGCGCATTCGATCATTGTAAATAGTTCCATGCAGTGATTTCAATTGTGTTGTTAATGTCATTACAGCTTGTATAGAACTGTACCAATTGAATTGTTATGTAGCTGTCGGCGTACCGCAGATTTTATAACAGCTTTAGGCGCCTTAAACCAGTAAGAACAGAACCAGACGAGAAGATTTCGTGCGATGTTGTTTGTCTTTTCAGAACATGTGTATGGCATGGGTCCAGTCAGCAAAGAAAGCCGGTCCAAGTTCGCAGAAATCATAAGTATTGAAATTAATACAGGTCCTAGTACCAAACACATTCAAGAGATAGACAATGAAGAAAAGTTGTTTTTAGCTTGGAATTCTAAGCGACTTTTGCGATGTACAGCCCGTCTATTGCACAACATAACCGTGGGTAAACCGGTAGGGCGGTGTCTGAAAGACGTTCCAAACATCCGAACGGTGCATGAAGAATTACTCCGGAAGTGCAATCTAACTGTAATATGAATTTGCACACAAAACCTTATATGATTCACCTTTCGTATTGAAGAAATAACATGTAATGTTTCTATTGTCGACAATGCATTGTCTTACGATAATGTTGTTATACCTCAACTGTGATACGTTTTGGTAATGGTTTTATTTCTTTTAAATGGGATACTTTGTGTTATTGAATGTTAGTGTGGTCCCGTTTGTAATCTGTCTGATGCAATGAATTGGTATTATTATTTAGGACCTTCAGTTGACTGGGTCTTACCTCGCGAAATATAAAGACCAGTTGATAAAGAAAAACAAGACTACAAGACAGTTCAAAGACTATTTATATGTTCTGGAAATGATCATTCATCAAACAAAAGAAAATCAGGTAAATATGCATTCCATATTTTTTCACAATTCTGTTACAAAATGTAAATTGTAAAATAAAACATATTAAAAAGCGTATTTCTTTCCATTGCATATTTTGGCCACCAAGTTGTTAATTTAGCATAACATACTTTGTTTTATTAAATGCATGAACACGTGTGGATATTCTAAAAATCAATTCTTAAATAATGTATTTTGAACATCGGTTTATATTGGTATCTTACAATATCATGTACAATCAAATATTTGTAATTTGTGTTGCAGTTACGAGACAACCGTTTGGACATTTCATTCGTTGACCTGCCAAATAACAACACCCTTGTCCACGTCAGTCTTGTACAGAAACCTGGCCATCAAGATGTCGCACAACAGTAGAATAGGTGCTGGGTAATTGTTATTGATTAATGTACTGTAAATCATTGTATTTCGCGGTGTAAAAATTTCGCGCTTTCTTGGCAAAGACTAATTCGCGCTTGATGAAATTCGCGCTCGTTTATGTTAATATCAAAGGACAATCGTTTTATTTTATAGCTGCTACGTCACAGATGAAAGGACATATATAACTGAGCCCCAAAATGTTGTCTTTAATGTACAAATAACGATATCCATCAAGGGAAAAGTCGGGTGAACTTAATGTTCTTCTGAAAAAGTACCGAGCACCTTTGGGGGGATTGAACCCGGGTCCTCGGCGTGACATGTGGACAATTACCGCGACGCTAAAGTGTTTCACGCTTGAAAAGTTCTTTGCGCTACTTCTTTTTGCAGGCGTATGCTTTTGTAAACAACGGAACTCCGGAAATAAAATTGATTGGCTATATTGGCCACGTGGTAATATAGCAACAACCTAAGATTGATAAAAAGCTGAGAAGCGTCTTGAGGCGCTTTTAGAAATCGGGTTGAAACACTGCGTTGAAATCATTAAACCAGTGTGCTTTGACATTTGGTGAATGTGTCAACAATGTTAAATCAGTCAATTTTATCTAAAACTAAATAATTTTACTAGATTTGAAAAAATTGTTTTAAATTTTTGTCATGTTCCAATGTCGCATAAAATAAAATGTTGCATCTCTTAATGTTAAATAATTAATTAAAAACGGTCAATCAATCTATTGTACGATTTTCTTGTTCTGGCACTCATTAATCTCCGGTAGCGCTCGACTGTTCCATTTATATCGGTTTGACATTTATCTAGCGTCTAAAGCACGGATTTCAAAGTCATGTAGCAAAAGCACCCATCAAGTGTCAGGAAGAATAGCGCAGTGGATAATGTTTTAGACTGAGTCACAATGACTCGGGTTCGAATCCTTCCAAAATCTTTTTTTATCATTTTATTTGGCTTCAACATCACTTATTCTCATGACATTTTTCCATTTTCCCCTTTTTAGCTCACCTGAGCACGAAGTGCTCGTTGAGCTATTGGTATAGGGGACCTCTCCAGCGTCGTCCTTATGCCGTCAACAATTTGGACCGTTATCGCGATTAAGACTTTATTTTTTATTCAATCCTGACCTAACTTGCACAGTTTGTGTATGACCATACAATCTCGGACTGGATTGTTATTGGGTCAGATCACATGTGTATCACCAGAGTAATTGCCCCTTTTTCATGCAAAAAAAGTTCACAAATGCCCTTTTCCAACGTGTAGACTTTATTTTTCATCCAATATTAACCAAACTTTCACAGTTTGTATATGACCAGTTAAGTAAAACAATATACAAAAATTGACATTCTTCAGGATAGAGACTTCAGTTTTCATCCAATCTTCTCCAGTTGTGCACAGTTAGTCTATTGCCATGAGATTACAGTTCAAGTTGAATATAAGCAAGCTCGTTAACACAAGAGTTATTGCCCTTTGTTTGTGAAAAATATTGCAAAAATTGACATTATTCAGGATAGAGACTTTATTTTTATTTTGATCTACACCAATCTTGCACAGTTTATCTATGACCATAAGATGAACGGTGAAGTCGAATATAAGCAAGATCGGACCAGAAACACTAGAGTTATAGCCCTTTGTTTGTGAAAAAATGTGCAAAATTGGACATTATTCAGGATAGAGATTTTGTTTTTCATCCAATCTTCACCAATCGTTTAAAGTTTATCTATGAACGTAAGACTACAGGTGAAGTCGAATGTAAGCATTATCAGGCCAGAAACACCAGAGTTATTGCCCCTTGTGTTTTGAAAAAAAACATCAACACGTTAACAATAATTGGCTTGCACACATGATGCTTGATTCAATGTTGTCCAAACTTACACAGTTTGCGTATGACCATAACAATTGATTGATAAAATAGCATTTATCATCATTGGACAGAAAATTATCAAAGAAAAAGCAAAACTTACCTTATAACACAGCCATTGCATTTATCGCATTGCAAATAGTTTTCCAAAACTGTTTGCGATAAAGACATCAAAATCTTCTGTTTTCTGCATTTTTCAGAATTGTCAATGACTAAATGAAAAAGGCAAGAATATCGAGAAAAATGATTTGAAAATCATTAGCAAAAAACCGCACATCCTCTACCCAACTCATACTTTAGTTAGCCCATTGCACTAACGGATGTTTTAATCAAAACTGATCCTATCTCCCTCTGCGTAATGTTCCGATACCTTAATTTTCAAACCTGTCTTAACAATATGGTCTTCATCTGTACCAGTTCTCAGGTGAGCGTTTTGCGCCATCATGGCCCACTTGTTTGCATATGTTTTATTTTTATAAGTTTAGTCCTTAAATCTACATAAAAATGCACCCACAAAGAATCTGTTCCCTCGCAGTATCGGTGCAGCTCTGTGCTGTGTCAGAATTGAGGTTGATGATGAGATTCCCAGTAATGAGTTCACCATAATCATCAAATAAATAAATACAATTAAACTAATGAATTAAATACATATAAAGTTCCTGTTATGGGAATCGAACCCAAAACATCACGCTTACAAACTTACCGTACGTAACAAGTGCACTACAGTATCAACTGTTACGTAGTAAAGATTTAACAATACATATTCATGTCTGAGCTATTATTTGGGTTAGTAGCTTAACATAGAATTACGAAACTACACGGAATATTCATGAGTGCCAACTCAGTAAATCGAACAATATGTGGACAACGGGCATACATATGTTTCATAAGTCAATAGTTCAATGTATGTGTGTACCTGAAATATATGAATAGATGACATATATGCCAGGTTGCTTAAATTGTCGGTACTTTTAGATCGCAAGATATGCACAATTTAGAACACCGCGAAATCAAATGAGTTAACAGTAAAAGTGTTAACCAACACAAAACTGTGTTTACTTCTACTGGAATTTGCTCTCTGAATTGACATGCATTGATACTTGTCATGTATTTATTTTCTTTGATTTTCTTTTACATAACATACATATTGTTTTGTACATGTCATTAGTTCTCTATATCCGAGCATATTTCATTCAGTATGTTAGTTTTCAGTTATATTTTGCTATTGTTATGCGTACAAATTGCATTATGTTCAATATTTTGTTATCTAACTATTTCTAATATATTTAGGCATTTGTATATATGTATGATCCATTAACATTATGTATTGTACATAGACTAACATATTGTGCATATAATCACAATTCTCGGATTGGCAAATATGTGAGTATATCACACGGATATTAATTGTATTCAACATTGACTTTTTATTTAGAACTATGTTTTTGAACTATTTGAGACGTTGGCAAAGTAGGAATTAAACCGTTTTCGAGACGTAGCATTTCAAAATAGACTTTTATCAATGTAAAACGATTCAGAGGTAAAATGTATATGATTGATACTTTATTGAAATTGTGACTTGGATATTTAAGAACTGCATTACCAACATATCGTCCATTGAAAGCCACAAGGGCCTATCAGCCTTGTTTTGCATATATGCTGATTGGCCCTTTGGGAAATCAATGGACGATATAATCTATACTGCTGCATTGTTTCTGATTCAGTGCCATATCTGCAGCATTCAAAGAAAGTGTATATACTGAGGTTTTCCTATCATTTTTGGTAGTCGTTTCTGACAACAACCTACTCTGTGCAAGCAGAAGAAAAATACGAAATGAAAAAGTGGCATAATGTTTTAAAATTGAGATGTACTATTTAATAAAATACTGTAATTTAGCAGTTAAATGTAAATACATAATTTGAATTTGAAAATATTGCCACAGCATCATTGTTAAAAGAGCATTTATAAAACGACATTCTACCTTGAATTTGTAAAACTGAAAAAGATATATATAAGTTTATATTATATATACAGATATTAAATTATATATATCTGTATAATCACTATTTACACTAAAAAGATGAATACATTCTTATTCAAACTTTGATCAATCTCGGTATTGATGTGGGAATGATGCTACATTCAAAGTGTGTTTCAACACTTTTAACTTAATATTTAAATATCTATCAAGACAGTCTAAGCATGACTTGACAATGATCCAAATGGAACTTTAAACGATAGGCTACTAAGTGCATGTGGAGAGCAATTAAGATGTGTTTAATACTCATTGTAGTGTTGTCTTTGGATATTAGTCTTCAAGTTGTTGTTTGTAACTTATTGCCAAGCAGCATTGATTGTTTATTTGTTTATGTTACTTTTTATACGAGATCTAAAAATGTCACCGGTTCACTAGTACAGAATCTGAAAGTGTGCAAAACCTGTTTAGTTTACAACGTCAAACGCATGCCTTGCTTCTATTTGTAAACACTTTATGATTTTAGAAATCGATCAAGAACTTAAGACAATTGAATTACATGTCTAGCAGTATATAAAATACAGACTCGTGTATCTGAATCTTTTCCATGAAGACATCGTTTCACTGTAATGGGTATGTGCTCGTTAGTTTTTATGTCACGGCATCTTGATGCGGGAGGCATATAGTGATTGTCCTGTCCGTCCGTCCGTTCGTGACAAGGTTAAGTATATTTTACCGTTTCGTCTAGCACCAACACCTCATTTTGACCTTGACCTAATTCGTACTTAGAATAATTCAAAAAGGCTGTTTCTTGGTTAACTATATTTTACCGTTTTGTCTAGCACCAACACCGCTTGTTACAACACTTGGGTACTTACACAGTGTTTCTAATGACCATCCCCTATCCACCCATATCACCCAACCTCACTTTGACCTTGACCTAATTTGGACTTACAATAATTAAAAAGTGCTATGTCCTAGTTAAGTATGTCTTTGAATTATTGGCTAACTAGATTTTACCGTTTCGTCTAGCACCAGCGCACTCACTACAGCACTTGTATACTTACACAGGTGTTGCTCATGACTATGCACAATACACGAATATCACCAAACCATACTTTGAGCTTTGGACTGACAATAATTCATTGGGCTGCATGCATGTGTGTCTAACAAAGTGTCTTGTTTTTGGTTAATTGTATACATATGTATATACATTTCGTGCACGTGTTGTTACCATGCTAGAGATGTGAGATGTGTTGTTACCATGCTAGAGATGTGTTGTTACCATGCTAGAGATGTGTTGTTACCATGCTAGAGATGTGTTGTTACCATGTTAGAGATGTGTTGTTACCATGCTAGAGATATATTGTGTCATTTATACTAAGAGGCTTGACGTGCTCGAGACTACGACAAAACGGTGCAAGTCTTTGCTTTAGATTTATGTTTTCTATGTTTTAAAACGATGACTATGGTAATGGATATTTTAAAAATGTCATAGGAATATAAAGCGGGGATGTTATAAATATAAACACGTTTCTATGTGTTTTTTGGACATGCTGGCTGTAAGTATTTAAACCTATTTTAAAGTTAAGTTTTGAAATGAAACAAAATGAATGCCTATTTACGAGGGATCACTTACTTAGTATATCAAGTTGTGTACCGATTTGTAAATGTACTTACTAACCGTTAAATCAGGCTTGAGAGCACAACATCATAATAATGCATGTAGAATATTTGTTCATGTATATATTGAAATCAAATAAAATCGTCGCAGCGCAGTTGTTTTTGTTGTTGATTTTTTTCTACCGCCTGGTGTATAACTATGATGGATGTGCAATTAAATCGAAGAAACTCAATTAATTGATAATTCGAGCTGTAAGTAAATGAACGCAAAGTAGGCTTCAGATTGATGTCTGCATATCTGCAAATAATTATTTCGTATGTTACATGAGTACAGGTGCCGTTGCTTAAGTCATTGCTTTTGAAAACGGATATCCTATGACAAGCTTCATAGAGCGAGCAAATTATGCAGCCTCTTCGGTACACCATCGTCAACAGGGTATAACCCAATCTCGAAGTATGTGATGCGGTACGACACGACAAAAATGTGAACACTAAAATGTATTGATTATCTAATGACATAATTGTGGCACATTTTAGCCGCACATCCATTAAGCTAATTCATTTGCTGAATAGATCAGTCAATGAATAAGTGCTTTTGAGATACATGTAACTTGTAGCGCAAGAGAAAAACGTGATATATTTATATTTATTTATAATGTGTGTTTATATGATCGTTATTGGTGTGTTTGAATATTTAAGAATACACGTACGTATACTTTAATCTCATTGAACTATCCTTTTTTATTGTTTAATGTCCCTTTAATGATAAGGTGTACTTCATATGCTGATAACTTTCATTTCTTTGACATACGCGTATTGATTTTGGTTGTATTTAACTCGTTTGATAATCATCAATTGCTGCTTTCTAATGTATCTTAATATTAATTTTGTTAAATAAACATTATGTGAAACTCCAGCCGCATCGACATGAGAGAAACCTTATATATTTGAATCTTTCGGAATGAAACATATGTTTAATTTAAATGTATTTATGAATAATATACAATAACAGGTTGTCAATTTTAAACGGATAGTTCTTAAAAGTACTAAAATGAATAAATCTTAAGATAAATAAATGGGTCTTTAGTGGGATAATGCTCCTTTCGCCTTTCTTGGCAAGTGACGTCGTTGCCTAATCAAAATGTTTTTTTTTTCGTGTTGTATTTTTGTCCTGTTTAGTGAGGTTGTGTTATGTAAGCTTATTGAACGTGTCCCGCTGTTTAAAGCATAACTGAGTTTTGTCAAGGTAAAGTAAATATTCCCATACCAAACCTCTTTGTTATTTCGCTGCCGACTAAACAAAAAAGATACATGGCAGATAAAGCAGATTGCAGATAAGCGATATGTTTAATGGATAAAGCTAGCTCAAGACACAGAACTTTATTTGTTAAATGTAATGCAACATTAATAATAACGATCAAATGGATCAAATTGATGGTTCTGTGATTTGCGTTTATATCTTTGACAACACGTTTCAATGACATAGCATAAAAGTGCGTTTATATCTTTGACAACACGTTTCAATGACATAGCATAAAAGTACACCCGCTACTAAAATAACCAGTCTGGCCTATTAAACTACATCCGCCACTAAAATAATCACTCAGGTCTAGTGCTATAAGCGCGACTAACTGTTGACTCAAAGTCGTATATTAGATCAGCAATGCCAAATGGACGAATAATAATATCACACTAGAACACATAAAGGTATAAATAATAGTTTGAAAATAACCATGAGTACTTCTTACGTTTGATATTTTTATTTGTTCGCATAGGAAACTGTTCACACTATTTCCATACGCACTGCTCAATAGCAGGTCTAAAAATATACGGTCGCAAATAATGCATACACTATGTTAAACTTCTAACGCAACATTCATAAATTTCGACTTTTTATCATGGGATTTAGTAAAAATTTGGCCCATTTCAAACACCAAGTAAGTGAAATGACCGTGTAAGGCGGTAATGACATTTCGATGCGCACGATCTAATCTCATTGTTTAAATTTATTTTTGTTAACAATCTATTATACTATTCATTATACTCCAACTTTTTGAAAAAGTGGTCGCTATTTAGGAATCTCGCGTGTTGGTTTTTAGGTCGGTTCGTCGGTACGTCCTATATTTCGTTTCCGCTCCACAATTGCTTAATGCCTGGAAGGATTTGAATATAACGGATTATTGTTCCCCATAACCAGACGATGTGTCGCGCATATGACCCATGCTTGTCCATCAAAGGTAAAGGTCACAATTTAAGGTCAAAAGTCAACTCATTTTATTTCATTTCTGCTTCATAACTTCATAATGCCTAATAGGATTTTAATATAACTTCAAATAATTATTCATCATGACCAGATAATGTGTCGCGTACATGAACCATGTTTGTGGGTCAAAGGCAAAGGTCTTGATTTAAGGCCAAAATTTTAATATTGGCATTTTGTTCCTCTCCGTAACTTCTAAACGCCTGGAAGGTTTTTAATATGTGTCATCCACATGTGTCATGTTTATCAGTCAAAGGTCAAGGTCACAATTCAAGGTCAAATATGTGTGAATCATTTCCGCTTGTACTCTTTATTTTGCATTTCAGACTCATTTTTATGCAGGTCATTTTGTCAGTAAATACATTGTTCTGTGTCAACGTTCTACATCTGTGTCAAGTTCTACATCTGTGTAAAAGCAATGTGTGGGGGATATTAATCACCAGTAGTGATAGCTCTAGTTTTTCATAATCTTCATTGATAGACTTCATTTGCAAACTATTTCCTTGATGAATTACTCACTCTGTGATTTGTTCAAACATTGCATTCTCCGGTATTTTTTTCTGAATGCTATCTTGTAATTTAAAGATATCGCTTAAGATATATGGCTTTCGATATCCATATTGTATATATAAATATGCACGTTACCTTCTCTACAATTGACCTAATAGTGTTTATGGCGCAATAATTTATATTGTTATCAGTTTTGATTTGATTTTACAGCAAGCCAACGTTCAAAACCAAACGCTTTGTAAACAAAAACAGTTTGAATTTGATGTTTGGCTCTCTCCGTTACTAGATACATTACAGTTATAAATCAAACGGACTATGTACAGAGCCTTGGCTTTAGAGCTGTGTGCGTTTATACCTATTGGTTTGTAATGTTTTATTTATTTTGGAATTAATTTACTGGAATACTTGTTTTGAAGAATTTGAAATACATTATTATATAACTATGAACGTCTGCGTATGACAATTTATAATAAGGCTTACGAATTTTATAATGTTAATTTCCTAAGGTCATATTGGTGTCGAATGTTATATACATGTGACTGAATATAATATTTGGGCAATATTTCACATACTGCGAGGGAAACAAATATTGTTGTGGAAATGACCGTTGTTGGTATGTAGATATTTGTTGTTACAGTCATCGTGATTTATTATAACAATAATGTCCGTAAATAAATATGTGTTGTGCTCACTGATATAAACTATTTTGTCTTACATTTTTCAAGTATGCGAGTTAGGTCTTTATTTGATTTCAGTGACCCTTTGACACCGATGGCAACTGTGGGAATCGTATTGGGAGGACTAGTTTCCCTGGCTATAGTAGTTTCCATTATTTGCGTCTGTGTCCACAAAAGCAAGAGAAAGCCTTGAATGATTATTCCCCAACATGTATTTGGTCATCTATGAGCTCTAAATGCGGTAGCATTTATTTTAGATATCTAAAGCAATTTAACGTTAACTGTAATAATTAGCAAAAGCGACACGTTGCATAGAGTTTATGACCAATATGGTAGCTGCACTTGCATGATGTTCGTGAATTTGCATTTAATAAGTTGTCTAAAATGCATTTAAACCGGTTTAAACCCCCAGCGCTTTGCATTGACCGCTCCAAGGCGGTGACCCCAGTTTTAATCATTTTATGTTTTGTGTTGTGTTGTATCTATAGGCAATTGGTCACTTGCCTCAAATAAAGGACCAGCGGATGATTATAAGGGTTTCTCACCTGATGATGTCCCTAGAGTTTCAGTATTCCTATATTCTAAACAATATTTCAGCGCCAAATGTGGCAACTATTCAACAGGAGCATTATGCACATCGTTTCCAAGGCTACGGTTCTGGAATGCCTCCTCCCCCAACGTATGGATTTCAGCAAGATTCATAGAGTGGACAGCCTCATAGGGACTACAACCAGGCTGTATATCCGCCCTTACATCCGGTTTAACGTGACAATGTTCATTTGACAGATCTGTTGTTTAGTGCAAAATGTATTGTCTTGTGTTTTTGTTTCTTTAAAATTTGCAAATGCACATATTTGTTATTGTATGTTGATAACGTTTTTGTTAATTGTTCCTCTTGACCCTAAATGTACCTTGTTTTATATATGTATTTTGGTGGTTTAAATGAATCCCAATTCATTAAGTGTGATCTTTCTCTGGCATCATTCCAACTCAAACATTACATTAATTAACTACAGTTTCATAATTTTGTGAAAAGGCATTCACTTCACCTACTATTATTACTGAACAAAGTTTCTTTATCAATAATGATATTTAATGTTAATGGCTTGTGAAAGGTATCTGCGTTAATTAAATAAATAAGGAGTTTGTGTAAAGTATTACTTCAACTTACTATTACTCGCTTCATAGCAACTAGTTATAACTAACAAATAGTAATGTCCACCAGTGGAAAGCCGTTTTCTAATAATGTAAACATATCACAACAATCATATCTCGAAAACCATTAATATAAGAAAACGAAACATATTGAATATATATGCGAAGTAACTATGTTTTAGACTTAGGCAATGAAGCTTTGCAATAGTTTAATACCTTGTGATAACTTTAACTAATCAGGCGTACACTGGTGTCTGTAATATTATGTTGAAAAACAAAATGTTAAAACGTCATGCGAATGAATTCCGCAAAGGTCACAATGTCCACTTATTGAAGTCCTGTCCCAACCTATTAATTAAACATGTTTTCAACACTGTTGTCGTGAAGTTGTATATGAAAAAATATTTAGTAAAAGTAACGTAGCGTTATACCTTGTTTCGAAACTTTTATTTTATCAGAAGTACAAAAAACAATGGAAGTCACGTCAACATGACGTCGACGTTAATGCGTACGATACTTCGCGCAATTATTATTAATTATGCAAAGTTCATGACAACTGTCTTCCTCAATAATCTTAATCAACGACGTTGTGTCGTAGTTGATGGCACGCCCACATCATATAATTAATTATGTCGTCCGGATGACTGATGCCAACTTTAAGTATATAATGAAACAGATATACGTTTAGGTTTTCTAAACAAATTGTATGCTTTCATTATTTGAAGGCCTAGTTTAATCCTTGTTTATTTGACCTAGTCCCCAATCTGGGGTTAGGCAAACCTGTATATCGGCACCCTGCTGTGGTCAGAGTGTGGGTACAATGTGGTGACCCTTATCAGCTGATATCAATACTCTGCTGCAGAGGAAACAGTGCACTTAGCAATTGCTCAGTCAGCTGGGAGAAAATATTACAGATAAGAGATCTTATGGTGGACCAATACACAGAGTGGAATGCTCCACGGAAACGCCAGACATTCCATAAAATAGGCCTTTAAAATAGAATGAAATAAAAAATGACGGTTTGACGGTTCAAATTATTGGATAGCAAAGTTTGGGTAAATTGAATCTCCACTGCCCAACTTTCATCGTCAAAGCGTCAAAGGCTATACATCGTGCGGTAATTTCAGTTACATAGAGCATTATTGCGTAATTAAGAGAGACAACATAAACTGTCCTTTTGATTGACCTTCGATGTAAACAGGAATTGTGTAAACTCGGAAAACGTATAGTTTACAGTATTCCAAGACCTGCAATGAAGTTCGGATATAAGATTATTCAGCTACCTAACCGGGAAATGAGAACATAACATGCCTGTCAGCTATACGTAGGTACTGAATAGTCTCATTCTTCATACATCTTATACAATATTTTGGCAATAGTTATTTAAAATAAAACTTAGAACTATATGCATTATTAAATGAATACTTAGTATTCCATAAAGGAGCATCTCGACGTTAGATCGACAATAACATTTGCGAAAATAAAGTTCGTTTAAAGAAATTATTATGAAAGCATACTTAAATACGTTGACTTCGTTTTGTAAAAACATTTTACAAAAATATATATTATTTGATTGTATAAACATTGCTCATCGATGGCACGTTTGCGGGCGTGGGAAAATTTAGTAGTAGTAACATGGATATGAATGAAACGTACGAGATGAATAGTTTCCAGCATGCGTGCCCTAAATGCACTAGAGAAGTTTTCATTCAAGTGTGCAGTTAAGTAGGCGTGAATTCGAATCCTACTGGAATCCTACTCCATCCCAAACATGGTATTTTGTATTTTATTATCTGTTTCCTGAACGATTCCTCCAATAGAGTGTTGACACTCGAAAACTCTACTCGAGAAAACTAGGGAACTATCTATGTGTCTCAATGTTTATGCGAAATACCGCCGATATACCTCTTTAATGCACGAATCATTGTGAAAAAAGCTTCAGATAAATCCCAACTTATGTATCATATTTTATACATATACATTGCGTGATCATTTTTAGATGAGATGATAAGAAACAACATTTTGTTTTCATTTGTATGGACAAAATACATTAGGCTGACATTTTGTTTTGTGATAAAAGGAACATAAAACACACAGAGAAATATAACACATGTATTTCATCTTTACGTTGCGTCCCACTTAGGTAATATCCATATTTCCATGTTTTACAATTAAAATAGAAATACCCGGTAGCTCGTATTTCCTTCTAAAAACGATGTACAAACTGGAACAGAAAATATCTTAAAAATATGCATTTAAACTATTAATTAATCGTGGCCGCATTTGTTATAGCACAAGGTTGCAATTTGTATAACAAAGTGTCTGGGGTTAAGTTTATACGCCTTAGTTTAACAATTTATTCGATTTCAAAACACAAAACAAGCAAGCGATTCATCCCTCTAATCCAGAGCTTAGAGTTGAAAAAACTTTATACTCTTTGTGTATAATCGACGTTCATGTTCCGTTTAATGTATCGCCGTATTATGTAAGGTATTGTCATATTTATTTACTATTTAATCGCATGCAATGATCAAATAATCGACCGGCTATTTGTTCATTTGCATCAATTACTATTCATCAAGTACATAGCACTGCGTATTTAAAGCTGATAAAATGTATCACTAAACACGTAACTTAAGAGTTACAACTTATTACAATCAATATTAATAAAATATTTTTCAAACTTTTACTTCCTAGATTCAAAGATAAATATTGTTCAGATTACGAATGGATTCAACTTGTCCTGTATAAAGCTATATCAAGCATGTTTATGTAGCCTTATTGCATTTTGTTATCAGTTATAGGTCTGTTTTGAAATCAAGCCAAATATCAGACTCAATAAAGTTAACTTCTTGATAGTGTTGAGTTATCGTATGCGACAGAGCACATTTGGAAAACCGATCAAAACTGGTTTTAGACATGCCAGATTATTAAATTTTGAGCTTTTGTTCCATCGATTCAATACGGTTATTCTTGTTTTCAAATGGACATGTATGGAATTCTTATTGTGACGCTGTTCGCGCTTATACAGACAGGTTTGTATATATAAGGTCTTTGATTTTGAATATTTCGTAACTTTATATATTACCAATTTCTAACCAGAAATATTGATGTGAATGTAAAATAATTTAATATTCTACTTAATTATATACGTATGTCAATCAATTCAGAATTTGCACATGTTTACTACTTCTCTATGTTCACACGACTGGTGTTTGAAACGATGTGAACCCAGACGGCTGTTATAGTACAAATAAGAAGACGTTTGCATTGTTTGCTACGTTTAAGTACTCAGAGACATAACTTTGATTACGCCCTGACTTTATTTTCAGTATATTCTTACGATAAATGTACACCATATGGAATTTCTTATACATACTGCGAGGGAAACAAATATTGCTGTGGATATGGGCAATGCTGGTATGTATATATGAATTATAATGTAGGGTTACTGTACAGAAATTAATAAATATTTGACGTTAATTCTCGATTCATGCGCTCAATACGTACTAAAGACATTTGTATGAAAATATTAAATTCATTGATTTTCTGACAATTCGGCACAAACTCCAAAACCAAACACACGTTTTTTTAAATATATGCTATAATAATATCTCCTGATTGGGTTGTTTAAGATCACAAATAAGTGTTCATACTGTTTTCAGAAGTCATTTTCCCACGTTATACGCTGGAATGCACATTATATCAATACTTAATTTCAGTGACCCTTTGTCGACAGTGGCCATCATTGGAATAGTGATCGCATGCATCGTTGTCTTGGCTATTGCAGTGTCCGTAGTTTGCATCTGTCTCCAGAAAAGCAAGATAAGGCCTGGAATGATGATTCACCCAGGTATTTAGCAACATGTACAATAGTTTACTAAACAGTGATGTTTTTGACATTTACATTTTCTGACGGTTATATATGTAATGATCTTGCTCTTCCTTTTTTGTCTTGAATTTTAATGGATAAACATACACGCCAAATGGGTTTGATCACTTATTTAAGTATACTTTTAGCAAGTGTAGCTATATTGATGACAATCCTTAAATAGCATATACTCTATTCCGTCTAGGGCCAAATGTGGCGATCGTCCAGCAGACCCACGATGGTCAATATTTCCAAGGTCACGGTTATGGAATGCCTCCTCCTCCGCAGTATGGATTGCAGCAGAGTTCACAGAGCCAGCAGCCTCAGATGGGCTTCAGCCAAGCTTTATATCCGCCGGTTAAACCAGGGGGATCATGAACAAACGAGTTCATTTCGCGTTGACGTAAAATCGTTAAATTGTGTTTGGCTAGCTTTTTTGTTTATTTTAATAGTTTGTTTAAAAATTGTATTTGTATACTAATGTACTGAATTTGTATTGTAAAAAGGTTTTTAGAATTAATTCATTCGTTATTGTTTATACTGATATGCTATTTATACCGAACGAATATTCCATTGTAATTTTCCCACAACATCGTTCCGACGGGACTGCATATACAAATGTTAACAATTAGTTTTGCATAGATCTGTATCGTTCTCTAGCTATAATAATAAATACGTGGTCATTGTTATAATATAAACTAATAAATGTATGATAAAACTAACCCGTAATATGTCTTGAACTTATGTACTAGATGCCTGTGGTTTGTGCGATAATGTGTTTAATAATTATGTGTGGCATGTAATTTAATTGGGGAAAATATAGTAGTGATCTCCCTTACATAAAGGCTAATTGGCTTCTGCAGCGCAGATATAAACACAACATAATATTGAAACGTTAGTTTGGTTCACCGTTCAAAATAAAATTATCAATTTACTGTGAAAATTTCACTGTTTTACCGATAATTATACTATTTAGTTCTGATCCGTAGGGATTAACGAAAAGCCAGTGTGTATTTGCCGACAAACAACAATAATGCGATCTTATTTTAGCCATGTTGTCCAATAATGCTCTAACTGATATAATCACACGAGCCATTTTTGTATGAGACTTTTTATCAGAATAGTGCTATCCGATCATAATCAACAATCACATATTCGAACTGCTTCATTATTTTCAGTAAACGCAATAGTTTTAACATTTTTGAATGACCATAGTAACGTAGCGTCTGAGGTATTTTTAGCCATTTAAAAATGCAAGGAAAACTAGTCGTTTTCAAACGTCATATATCATTGGCATGAATACCTCAGACGCTACGTTACTATGGTCATTCAAAAATGTTAAAACAATTGCGTAGCTGCCAAATTTTCTTCAATTATAGACACTCTCTTATTTGATCTTAACATTGGTCAAGTCATTATCCTTCAAGGGCTACACAGGGTGCCTCCGTCCTTACCGTCCAGATATCCAGTAGACCTGGTTTAATGCCAGAGTGGACGAACTAAATTCTCCATCCTCCAATCACACCTTAATTTGTCCACACAGCACCGGACGTATTTCTGGCGTTTAAAAGGCTTTTGGTCACCTACATCCGAACTCGCCAACTTTGCCACGGACGGGTGCCTATTATCCGAATCCGGTCAGCTTCGGCTTATCTCCAACATTCGTGCCGCAGTGGTCGCCGCCTACAAAGGCTCTCTGGGCTCACGGTATTAAGATATGTATCATTCGGTTCTTTACCAATCAGACATTACTGGCTCTCCATAATGTGTTAATTATTTATGAGCTGTGTTATCAGCTTTATTAACAATCTGATGTTTGCTTCGGTCAACATCTCGCTTTTCATTATGCTAGTAGTAGTGAGTTTATTTACCCTCGGTACCGGTTGAAAACCATATGACCGAGCAGCCAAGCACCGCCCGCTAGCTCAGCACATAGAGCGCTAGCAGTGCTCGACTAGACCGACCGACCCGAAGGCCCGCCAAATGGTCAATGTCATTATGCTATACGCAAACTAGCCATTATATACCTGTGTTATAGTTACATGTTATTTTGGTGGTGAACCTCAACATCCGACGGCGTGATGTATTTTCATGTCGCGTTTGGTTGCATGCGTTGGTCGTTGCTTCGGCGTGATTTCGTGTTGATTTCACGCTGTACATTTTATGGTAAACTGTCCTGTATTACAGATAGTTCTTGGTAAGGTGATTTGGTTTATCTATCCGGTAGTTAATTGGGTTTGCATGTAACATTGGTATTTCGTTTACTTATACTGTGTGCTGTTTGCGAATATTGCACAATCATTAAATGTTGGCCAAATGTGCCTCAATCTAGAGTTCGTTTGTTGGGATATTTATCTCACAATGTCTTCTGCTACAACATATTTTGATAATGCATTTTATATGTTTTGTCATTTGCATGTTTGATTCTGGTCGTCTCTGTGTCGGTCTGGTATATTTATTTTCTGAATCGACACATGTCTTTACTGGGAACATTTGTTCCAGATGAGGCCAAAGAGGAAGCCTAAAACGGTGGCTTCATGTTCCGCTGTGGCCCCTCAAGCCAACCAGCTGACAAACAGACACGAACCATCGGGCCACTTCTACTGCAGCCGTGTCCACATAAGAAGTCTTGGCTGGGCCTTGCCTAGGTCAGCCGCCTGCTGTGCCCGCTTCAATCCAACCAATTGCAGTGCCAGCCTCCATTCAGTCGCCTGCGGTGCCACCCTCAATCCAGCTACCTGCAGTGCCAGCCTTGCATGCTGTGCCAGCCTCATTCCAGCCTCTTGCGGCCCCAGGGAAACTAACTCATTTCAAGGGCTTCACGTCGAGGATGATGCTGACTCGTCATCCTACTCGAGCTCGAACGAAGACATACTGCCGTCGTCATTTCCAGCGGCTATTTTGCAGCATATAAACATGTTACTGCAACGTAATGGAGCTCAGATGGCAGAACCCATAAGTTCTCCAATTTTCTCACAAGTTAAAAAAGTGTACGAAAAGCAATTTGGCGCAACAAATATATTGATTTGGCCACACTTCTGCCCAGTTCTACAGCCGCTCATTCACCACAGTACACACTACAACTAGATCAACATGCAAATATCTCCATTACTTCCTCTAAACGTACAAGGAAGATTAACAACATTGAAACTTGGACGTCCGCTTTTCTCCGTTTCGCGGCCATCTATGTCCACAAGTACCCGTTTGAGACACCCAGCTCATGAAGTATGAGTTTTTGCTGGTCATTCATTCAAAGACTATCTCATTGAAGGGGGGTTTTCCTTTGGTTTTTACATCGGGTATGTTGGGCCCGTATGGCCTCTATCTCGTCTAGCCTCAAGACTTGTTCCGAAAACCCAGTTTTGGTCCATCGTAAAATATTAACCGAACTTCAGGATGGCTGTATTGCTGGTCCTTTCAGTTTTTCGCCCCTGCATAGCCTTCAAATAAGTGCCATTGGTTTAGTCCCAAAGAAAACACCTGGTCAGTTTCGTTTGATTCACCACCTTAGTTAACCCTCTGGGAATTAGGTCAACGACTTCATTGACCCCCAACTCGCAACTGTGTTCTATTGCTCCTTTGATGATGCTGTTAACACAGTTTTACTTTTTGGCCGTGGTGCTGAGTAAGACTGACATCGATTCCGCTTTTCGACTGATACCCATTCATCCCGATGACCACCATCTTCTCGGTTTACGTTTTGACAATCAAATTTATTACGATATGTGCCTGCCGATGGGAGCCTCTTCGTCGTGTGCAATCTTTGAACGTTTAAGCTCTGCTTTACACCACATTGCAGAAGCAATATTAGACATACGACATATGGTACACATACTGGACGACTTTTTAATACTTTGACCTGCCCATTCCCCCATTTGCCAAGAAAACCTAGAGAGGTTTTCTGGCTTTTTGTTTTGATATTGGAGCCCCTATTAAGGAGGAAAAAACGCAGTCAGCTACCACGACTATCATTTTTATGGGACTCGAACTGGATTCAGTGCAAATGGAAGCTCGTCTTTTGGACGACAAACTAACCAATCTACGTTTCAAACTTGCTAAAGATTCCAAATCCCGTAAAATATATCTTAGGGACCTGCAATCGTTGCTGGGTCTACTTAATTTATGTTGCCAGGTAGTATTCCCGGGCTGTTCCTTTCTACGCCGTCTGATTGACTTAACAAAAAACTTCACAAAACCTCACCATCGTATCACCCTTACAAAGGAAAGCCGTGAAGATATTTTTGGTTGTCAAATGTTTGTTGAGAATTTTAATGGCAGGCAATTACTTTTAGAACAACGATGGCTTTCCTCTGAAACTTTACATCTTCATACCGATGCTTCTGGAGCTTTAGGTGCTATCTTTGAGACACAATGGTTTTATAGGTCCTGGCCTCAACATTGGTTACCGTTTATTTACCGGCGATTTTTATTTTGTTGATCTCAGTCAATCGTCAATCAGATACGTTCCCTTCACAATGCTAATGAGTTTTCATCTTGATATGTGCATAAATAAATGTGTAATCCAATTAGTTTGTACATAACACCTAAATGCAAACAAACTGCACGCGGGGAATCTATTTCATACTGCGCATGCGCAGTTTTGAGGCCCCCGCGTGGTATCCATGATAAAATTAAATTATCGTGTTTTAATATTATGTCCATGTGTGCATGTACAGCATGAAAATAACCATTATTCATTGGCATTACATACAATGAAAAACGGAAAAAAATGCATATTAAGATCGCAAATATCTCGTTACTTAAAACCCTTATTATGTGTCCCACTAGCACGCAGGGTCTCAGTTTCAGAGCTATTTTTATAAGAACAAATGAGTATTGGGAAGAAATTGAAACATTGTATTAACAACAGAAAAACAGCTGCTTAATAATAAATACGAACAATAGCCAAATGTGGAACAAGCTCGTCCACGATTTTCACCAAGCAGCTTCGAATCACCGTGTTATTTTAACACTAGAAAATGAAATAAACAAAAGTTGGAATTTTGTCAATATAAGTCAATAGAATTTGCTTTGAAAACAGAATTCATAAAACATTATTATTTTCGAGCAGGTGGCGGATTTAAAGAGGGGTGACTGATTTAGGCACTCCCGCGCTCATTTTTTACACTGTTTAGGCCTTCAATCTCTATAAATATTTTTTAAGTATTTGAAATGTAACCATAACACGAAAGCAAATGCACATTGAACCTAACTTGATTTATGAAAATATTTAAGTCAATCGGTAAACAACTTTTGAAAATATCATAAAAATTACCCCCAAATGTGTCGGATTTAGGTACTGCGTCAGAACATACTTTATTTTTACGATGCAAACTGAGCCCCGTTGCCTTTCTACACTAGTTTCATATGTTTTTAGATGAATCGTGCAACCATCCCTATGTTATCGATCGTAAATTTATAAACCATATACCATTTTAAAGCGGACAGTATCGCACTTGTACGTACACAATGTGTCTCTATGCATTGTTTAGTAACACTTGGTTTTGCTTTTAACCCGCCACTTGTGTTTACCCGAAGTTTTTCCAGATACTGGTTCAGTTATTCAACCCATGTGTTTCTGTTGTATATACCTTTTAATAATAATTTTCACAGTGTTTGTTGTATATAACCTATTTGCTAGGTTTATGTATATTAGTTTACATTTATTGTACTGTCTGTTTTTTCTGACCCATTAGGTATATAGGGTGTACATTTTATTCTCTGTGATATCAGCTGATACCACCTTAACATGTTTATCGTCATATTTTGTTTTACAAACATGCAGTTATGATCTCCATTTTTATGTTTTTGTTATTTATGTTGTTCACTTTTTTCCCATGCGTATATTATCTTATTGATAATAATTTTGTTATGTGTGGTGTTCGCTCTTTTACCATGGAGATTTGATCTCCATTTGTATACTTGGTTTTGTATGTTGTTTACTCATTCACCCTCTCTCGGCATTTTTGTGTGTTGACTTTTTAGTCTGCTGCCATCTAGGTCTCCTTTTCATAACGTGGTTTTTGGTCACAGCTTGGTCTATCTGGGCGGAGTCGTTATATTGTCAAGTTATTTATTGTTTGTATACTAGTTGTTCATGTTTTCGTTAGCTATATGTTGATTGTTTTATATTCTCTAGTCCATGTCCAGGGGCGGTTTTTAGGCTGCCCAGACATGTCATGTATTTCCATATTATATAACATTTTATTATATCATATAACGTTTTATGGCATTTTGAATAAATGCCCTTTTTTACTCATAAGATGTCTTACTTATCTTTCTTCGCCATGACATGCTAGTACGCCCATGCATGTGACCTGAACTACACTTAGGACATACATTAAAAACAAACATTGTGTTTTGTTTTACATTTTATGAAAAACAACCAAACTGCTAAGAAAGCAAATGTAAACAGCACTTATTACTCACAGCAATAAGTACTACTGCTGTTAGTGGTGGTTATAATGTGTAAATGTACCAACATGTACCAATATGTATACCATGAGATTAACCAATACTTAATAAATATAAATATTAAATTTCAAATCGCATAATACACCTATACCTATTTATATTTTTACTTTTGACGCAGACATAAGTTACATAAGTTACCCGTAAACTGGCATGAGTAAATTATTTATTTATTTTTCACTTTGCGAACATATGTTAATACAGTTACCTTCAATATATTACACTGTTTAAACAATACATCTTAAAGATTTGGATACATTATGAAAATTGATAAAAACGCATGGTGTTATTTTATTCATTTGAAGGGTCGAGTGGACTCTCAGCCTTCAAGTACAGTCAAAATTATTGTGATGTCAAGGGTAGCACAAGTCGACCAATTAGTACACCAGGTATTTTATCAAACTTCATTTTTTGATATATTTTGCAATCGTCCTTAATTAAATTCGGTGCTCTTGAAAATTCTTAAAACACGCCCAATGTTCGGAAGCTGACATTATGATTTTGTTGGATTATTCTTTATGGTCGGTATTTTATTTTTTCGATATAAAATAGCTATTAAAATATTATTCCTAGAACGAACCGTAAATATTGAAAGTTAGTCGTCGCAACAATGAATGAGTTGCTAAACTTCATAGCACAAATACAATGCGCATAATATTTGATCAAAATAAGAAGTTGACTTTTATAGTGTCTACAGAATGGTTGTTTTCGAACTTGGTCAGTGTACGCTTACGAAGTTTGCAACACATATGGGTCTTACTTCACGTACTGTGAAGATGACAAGTATTGCTGTGGTGACGATAACTGCTGGTAAGTTAACACTTAATTTGTGGACGGAATATATATTGCCATTAACATGTTTGTTCGAAGCTGTTGCAAACTACAAATGTGGCATTCCCAATATAAAACTAGCAAATAATTAAGATGATACAAATTATAGGGTCTACTGCATCACGCCGTCTTTTAAAGGGGTGTAAGGAGTATATCGACGGTAGGTTGTCAGTTCAATTTAGTACAGAGAATAACTAACACATTTGAGGAATATTATTGAAACAGCTTTAAACAATTATAATATTATTGTGTTGAATACATAAAGGCCGCACACTATTTGTCATTATACAGTGTTGTACCAGTGGATATTTTTTAGGGCCTGCCATATATCGTTATAGTAAAATCGATATAAATGAAAATAACAACAAATAATGCGCCTGTACAAAATAAATAACGATGTACTGTCATCGCCACAGTGAGCAATGTTGCCGTCTTGAGTTATTATTTAATAACATTTCTTTCCGCATCATGTTTGTATGTGCATTTTAAATTGCATGTTAACTATTTTCTTTTTGGCTGTGCGAAACTTTCGATATAGCTCAAAGAAATATGAAATGCCTCTTTCAACTATGTGAATGCATATCATATAATTGTTTCGTTCTAATGAATTGACCATGTAAACACGTACATATATCTAAATCTTGTATACGACTATTTCGTTTACAGCAGTCCATTGTCTTCCTTTGCAAGGATTGGCATCGTCATTGGATGCATCGTGTTTCTCGGAATAATCGGCTCTGTAATCTTTGTCTTGGCGCAGAAAAATCAGAAGAAGCCTGTCACAGTAATTCACCCCGCAGATGTTGTGTCTTGAAACCGTTTGGATACATCTTGCTTCAGCAATGTGTATTATATTAATAATCGTATGAATATGAATACACTTTTATATGAACGTATGTTATTATAGTTTATAGCTTTGGGTTTTCAAACACGTGTCTCTTAGTGTCTATAGCAGGTATGTAAACAGAATAATGTTGTCCTATACTAGAACACAGTGTGGTTGTCAACGAATGAAGCCCCCCCCCCCACACACACACCTACACTAATTTAAACTGCATGAACACATATTCACAAAGGCTTGTATGTGCTTTTTTAACATAGGGCCAGCAATGCCAAATAGTGTTTTCCTTGTCCTCTTATAGGAGGACCCACTGTGGCAGTGGTCAACACAGGACCGGAAGCGCCGCCTCCGTACGGGTATCAGCAGCACTATCATACCCTCCAACCGCAGACGGACATTAACCAAACTGCATATCCTGCCCCTGAAGCAGGCGTGTTCAAATACATATTGCGAGTTTTGTATGAAAAGTGACGCGTTTACATATTTGCTTAATTTAATGTGCATGGAGATTGTATCTTCTAATTATACAGTTAATGCAACCAGGTATGCACACCGTTTGCTCAAACTCTCGAATCGATTATAGCAACGACATGTCGGAAACATGTGTATTTCAACTTGGAAGTGTCTGGTCTAACCTTGCTTTTTGCATTTTTTGTCTCATTTGAGGACCTACACATGGCGTAAACATATTACATGTATACGGTTTGTGAAATATACATTGTGTCACTAAAGAACTATGATACCGATTTCCGCGTATAGTACATAATAATATGTTCTTTCAGATTATTATATACATTTATATACATGTGTCATTAATTAATCATACAAAATTTTTTTTTTTTAAACAGAAGATTTACAAATTGCTCGAAACAAGAATATTTCGCTCTTTAAAGACTTATGTCTTCTGTTATATAATATAATATGTAATGTCCTCTAGTGTTTATAGTATTTGAATACTGGGAAGCGTGTCCAGTGTGTATACTTTGTACGATTGATATTTAATAAATTATAATGGAATCACAAAATACATTTATTTTGATTACTCCTGGCATAGATATATTCAATTTATTTTGACGATTATGGATGAACATGAATTGGATAGGTATAACGTGTAATACATGTACTTAAATCGTTTTTGTTTGTTTGTCAAACACGTCTTACATAGCGTTTTAAATGCACGGTTATGAGTGCAAGTCCGGGTGTTTTATATTTTGCAAAGAATACATTAAATGACAGTTTTATGTAATAATATGACAATCTAAAATGTTGTGTGTGTTGTGTGGGTTTGTTTTTGAAATTCTTTGTTAGTATAAAAGCAAACAACACTGTACGAATAACAGACACTCATATCCATGCAAACAAATAACTACACAAACACAAATTAAGGTAGAAACTAAGTTCATATAATGATACACATGCTTCTTGGTCCTGTTATATTTCTTACATGTTAGAATCAAATATTTGCTAGCGTGTTAGTGTTTGTTTATGAACTAATAGCAAACTAATTTCAAAACAAAAATATATTTTACGTCAGTTTACTAATGACGTAATTTTCCAAGATGGCCGCATAAGTATTTTAAAAACATAATAACTCTAGAATTATTTATTTATCAACCAAATTTCAGATTTTCTTTCCGTAATACGGTTGAATAAAGTGAATTGTATTGAAATAATATGTTTGATTAGTTGATTTCGCTCAAATATTAGTTCAAATAGACAGTTCCGCGAGAGTGCAGATCAATCTTAAGACTATGTCTAAACTCGTCGCCTGGATATCTAAAAGTAGCTCTTAACCTACTTCTTGAAATTGTATTTGTTAAATCAAGTAGTAAATATTAAATCAACGCCTTAGTATACCTATTTGATGAAATGGTTTGTGTTAGGAACAAGATGTATTTTTTTTTCGTTTTTCGTCAGCAGTGTGTGCTTAACATAGTCGCAGTCTAGATGAGTGGCCATGCAATTAAAAGTTTAAATAGAATTAACATTTACATCGATTAAATATTGAATAGCTTAAACCACTTTTGACCAAGAGTTTGTAAATGTGTACTGTGTACCAATGAAAAGCTAGAATTTTGGCGCAATCGATAAGTTAATTATGCAGCGGTAAAATTGAATACCATTATTCAATTGGGCAAATTTTCTTGCGCGGGAGAAATTTCGGGAACGCAAACTTTTAACACTGCCTTAATGATTACCAATAATCGTTGCAAAATGTGTGGGAATAAAATTTACAGATTTGTTTACATAAGCGGTTAAAATAACGTTTTATAAACAACATATCCTCGACACACACTCTTGATCTGTGCATAAGTATGAACACATGTTCTCATTTTATGTCATGAACACAACATTATATTCATTCCAAGAATATAATAACAAGCTTGTTAAGCCTACATAAACGGCCCGCTCTATAAATAGTAATTGTATAATTCTCCCATTCATTCTAGTGAGTTCAACACATGCCAGATCATTTTAAAGTATAGCGCGCGTTTACCAAGTCGTATAGCTGTAATTATATACATGCATCAATTAGCGTCCAGAGAATCATAAACCAGAATAATTCAATAAATGTGGAATTTATATTACTATGGATTCATTTAATTTCGTGGATTCGTAAAATCGGGCATATTCGTTGGATCTTAAATTCGTGGATTTCGATTTTTTGCCGTAAACCTAAAAAAAATACTGTATCTATGTGCTTTTTGTTTATTGTAACAACCCTTGCGCTCAGTTGACATCCGCTAAAACAACAGCGTGTCAATTACCCGCATTGTCCGTATCTTATCGTCTCAATCTCGCGATAATGTGGTCCCTAGTGTAACAACAGACAGACAGACAGACCGACAATTTATTTAGACTTATACATATGTACATCGTCTGAAATACATACAAATTTGAAATAAAGTTATGTCACGTATCAATATATTACAATGAATACAATTTAATTATACAAAAACCAATTTGCGAAAAAATTATAATTTTCATGGAACTTATAAATTTTTTTAAATATAGTACTGTCACTTGTCAATATGTTACAATGAAAACAATTTAATTATACAATAACCAATGTTACGAAGAAAAAAACAAAAAAAGTACAATTTTAAAGGCAGTAAAGATAGACAAAATATTTTTGCGGAAAATAAAATAAAAACAAAATAATTATTAAAATAAATATAGCTATGGTTTAAAAGTTAGAAAAAGTATATTACATTGCATCATTGTTAATAATTTACTGTGGTATTTATAATAGTATTTCGTATAGTTAAAGCTTCTTTTACATATTTACATAAATTAACAATCTCAGATTTACACGTTGATGTCAATAAAATGTGGAACTTAACAACAGATGGCCTGATATAGTAAAAACATTTAATATATTTTTCTCGGGGTGTACGATAACAAGGACATATACAAGTGAAATGGAATTCATCCTCTGTATCTATTTGGTTACAACATAGGCAATAACGTTCGTTACGAGGGATATTGTTACGGGAGTATCTGCCTGTCTGAATTCTCAATGGATGGGCAGACGCTCGTAATCTTACAAAGTAAAAACGTAGGCTCTTGGGTAATAAATCTAAGTAGTCTTCATATTCGAGAGATGTTTTAAACATTCTATACATGTCTAAAACAGAACTATTATTCATATTACCAAACCATTCTTGTTTAAATGTGTCAATAATTCTACATTTGAATTCACATACAAAAGCATGAGTGTTAGAAACATTGGGATTTTCAAATACATAGGAATATCCGTATTGATTTAACAATTTTTTAATATCCGCAACCCAATTGTTGTATCCTTTGTTGCAATCATCCACTGCTTGTTTATACACAGTTTGTATAATAATATTTTTACTGTTAATAATTTTAAACCAATACTTAACAATTCGTGCATATCTATTTACATATAACGGGTATCTACCTAACTCTCCATATACCGTAGCATTACATGTGTTTATTTTTACATTTAACAACCTTTTGCAAAATTTTAAATGGATGCGTTCGATCTCTTTAGATTTATTAAATCCCCATATTTCAGAGGCATAACATAAAATGGAGCCAACAAAAGAATCAAACAATTGACAAAATAATTTAGGCTTAAGATCATATTGCTTACATTTGTAGAGTAAAGCATTGGTAGCCTTAAGGGCTTTTCCAGCCAAATGCTCTTGGTTTAATGTAAAGCTACCAGTGTAATTAATTACAGTGCCGAGATAGTTGAAATTATCGACGACTTCTATTTTTTGACCATTGTAAGTCCATTTCTCATCTTGGCGAATTTTACCCCTTTTGCGAAAGACCATTATTTTGGTTTTTGACGTATTCACATTAAGCCCCCAACAATTACAGTATATGTAAAGTTTATCTAATTGGGATTGTACTTCTTCTGGTGTTTTACCTAAAATGGCCATGTCGTCTGCAAATAGCAACAAAATTAAAATTAGGTCATCTATATTTAAGCCAGACAGTGTGTCATCTTGTAGAAACAGTTCTAAATCTTCTACAAACAGTGAAAAAAGAATCGGAGACATTACCTCCCCTTGTCTTAGACCAACATCATAACTAAAATATTCAGAGTATGTTGTACAAGATTTGACATATGATTTTGCATTCTCATACATATTCTTAATTATTCGTAGTAATTTACCTTGTATTCCAGATTTATACATTTTTAACCATAGTGCACTGCGATATATACTATCAAAACATTTAAGCATATCCACGTACACAACATACAAGCGTTTGTTTTCTATTAAAAAATGCTGTACAACAGACATCAAAATATAAATAGTATCAACAGTCGAACATCCTTTTCTGAATCCGAATTGTGCGTCCGAAATTTTACCATTATTTTCACAAAATGATTCAATACGTTTATTTAAAATGGTTGTAAATAATTTGGAGAAACAGCTTACAAGCGTTATTCCTCTGTAATTATTGACATCAAAAACAGAACCTTTTTTATGAAGAGGAATGATAATCCCTTTTGTCCATTGATCTGGAAAATAGCCAGAAGTTAAAATACTATTAAACACATCACACAAATGATTAGATAAAATATCAATACATTCAATGAAATATTCATTTAAAATACAATCAATACCTGCCGCTTTGTCACGTTTTAAGTGTTTAACTGCATTCATGACCTCATTTACTGTTATCGGTTGATCTAATTCCGGAAAAGTACAATTTTCACCATTAAAGTCGTTATTTAGACAAAAATCTTCTGCCTCGGCATTTTTACTATCTGACGTTTTATTACTCAAATTTTCAAAATAGTCTTTTAATGCGTTTATTGAAATGTTATTGCAATTTATTTTATTTTTCGATTTGAAATATTTCCAAAATTCTTTCGGCTTTTTATTTTTTAAATTTTCAATTTCTGTCATCTTGCGTTTATATGCGTTCTTTTTCTTTTTGTTTGTTAACTCTTTATACAGCCTTTTCTTTTCACACAGCTCCATTCTATTGTGATCAGACTTATTCAGATTAAAAAATCTTAAAGCGTCATGGTATTGATTGCGTGCGGTCAAACACTCATTATCGAACCAATCGGCGTGGTTTATACAACTGTCAGTATTAAATGTGGGTTTATTACTGTAAGTACATGATTTTGTAAACAACGGATCCGCAACATTGCGAATTGTAGTTGTAAAATTTTCTAGAACCTGGTTAATTGACATTCTACTCGAACAATCTATACTATCGACAATATCATTAAAAATAGGCAATTTTGAAATAATTCCTGAATGAAATTCATCTCGAAATGAACTATTCCATTTATATTTAACATCCGTGAATATCTCATAACTGGGTGAACAATTGTTACAATATAATGAAAAATGCAACGGAGCATGGTCACTCCATTCATTAAAATCACCAACAGTAAAGTTTGCTAACAATTGAAAATTGCTTTCATTGGTCAACAGGTAATCAATTACAGAGGTACCGTTATTTGAAACAAATGTATGTTTACAACTATCGCCTATTCTACCGTTGATAATACGGAAAGAAGTTGACTTACATAAATCAAACAGTTTAGTCCCGTAGCTATTATGTACTTTGTCTACTGAGGCCCTGATAAAGGAATGATCTGGTGTGTAGTCTATATTATCATAGATTGTGTTAAATGAGTCATGAACAATAAAGTCACATTTATTACTGGTTCGACTATTCAGATCCCCTGTGATGAAAACACTACCAAATTCAGAAAAATATGTAATGTCATTTTCTAAAATATCAAAAAGGTCTACATTAACAGTGTTTTACAAGGGTGAATCTTCTCCCCAAATATAGCTTCCACATAAATATATATCACTTGCAGTATTAAAAAAATCTCGCTTAAGTTTAACCAAATAATAGTGTCGTAATGATTTCTTATAATTTCGATGCCATCTTTTATCTGATCTTTAATATAAATAACAATACCACCAAAAGCGGGATTAAACATAGGTGCAATATACCACTATCGCAATAAACAGTCCAATTAATAGTGGTACCCATAGTGCCTTGTATTAGTAGTGTAGATACTAATAATTTCGGATATAAGACTTCGGACATAAACGTTCGTCATACATTTGTATTCGTGGTTGAGCTGACCCACGAAAATCCACGAAAATTAGTGTCCGACGAATAAAATGGTTTATTATGTAATACACTTAATTTGCATGTTAATTTGAATTTGAAATGCGGTTGCGTTTTATTAAGAATTATTTAGAATTGCACATTTCTATCATCTTCTCAAGTAGATATTAATCAATCTATAAAAAGATGTTACATCTTTCTATGAATTAAATGTGGTGAAAGAAGCCTAGGAATACGTTGAATTGTTATTCATGTTACTTTTACTTCATTGGCGTAGCATGGATACATTGTTTGCAATACTACGTTTACTACTTATACACAGAAACTCTTGATATATCATATTCTTACCGAATATAATTTTAAATCGCCTTAGTCTAATGAAAATTTATAAAGTCATCATTATTTCAAATGCGCTGAATGTTTCCTGAAGATTGCTTTTTATTGCTTTTTAGTAGGATCAGTATAAATGATTATTCGACTTCGAAATGTTTATGCATTAGATAACTTCAAAGACGAAGTTAGGGTATTATACTTAATAATAATTACACTCGTCTAATACAAAATATTTTTCATTCATTCCCACAATTATTTTCTTACATTAGTTAAATTTGCCTTACAGATTTATATATCAAACATATTAACGTAAATTATTTATGTTAATCATTTATCACTAGTGAAAACATTGGACGGTTTGATCGGTTATTTAAATGGTACAGATAATAATTATAATTGAATTAATTTCGAATTAATGTTGGTGTCCGAGATGTTTTGTTATGGTGTCCGAAAAATCCGGCGTCCGAGAAGTCTCCTTATATAGATGGGCACCTAACAATCTGGGATCCGAGAATTCATGTAACCGATCATCTTAGCCCACTTGTATTATGTTTTGGGCAAAAATGATATCTCAATATTAATTTCAACGCCGGTTGTCTTTCTTAAAGACATTTCTTGTTTAATTTTAAGACGTTTTGAAACCTTATATGAATATACAATTCGCCGCACTTGATATTCCGATATAAACAAAATGAAATTCCAGCTGCAGCAGCAAAGGAGAAATCTTATTAGCAGCACTATGTCCTTTATTTACGGCGAGTGAATAATGGCAAAACCAACGGGGTTTATAGCAATTTGCCACAATAACGATTCGTCACATAATGATTCGCCATAGTTTCATAACAATTCGCGACACTAGTATAGTTCTGCTATTAGTTCAACTGTTGAACACCTTTAATTCGGTGTTTGTAACAAAGATAATTGGTGCTAACTGTAATTGATGTGGTTTGACGTTTCATGAACAATTGTAGTTTGTTATCATAATCAGCTGTTAACGCATTGTTAGCAATATAATAACCTAGGTAATCTATTTAATTACCATTTTTACATAGGCTTAATTATAGTTTAAACTTGCAATTAAATAATTGATGCTGATTAAATATTGTTCATTATTGTATGTATTAAGCATCCGCATTTGCATTACACCATTGTGTTAAATAATGTTTATAGTTCTTTCGTACATAGATAGGCAACTGTAACGATAAATATTGAAAACATAACAATTTAAATCGAATTTCTTTTTCTAGCTCATGCTGAAATATACAACCATTATGGCACCTCTTTCACGTATTGCAATAGTCCATCATACTGCTGCGGCCATGATCTATGCTGGTATTAATGTTTAAATACAATAACAAAAATATAATCTAATGTGATATAGCATGTTTAAAAAATATAAAATATTTAATGTTTTGTGCATTAAATGATTTAAATTATTATTATGTTATATAAAATAAAAGCCAGTTTGCTTGAATAGTTAGGGAACACTTACAGTCACGTAATACTATTCGGCTAAAATAAACATAGTATGACAAATGACTATTTATAAAAGGTGAATGATTGTGAGTTAACGCTAATTTATATTGCAACACAGGACTTCCTATCCACCGGATCGGCGTAATAGTGGGCGGCTGCATTGCCGTGGTCAGTGGCATAATAACTGCGATCTGACGATGTATTCGGCAGCGAAGGGCGCGTGCAGGTCAAGGTCAAACCCAGCAACACACAGGTAACACTCTTAGATGCGTTACTAATGTTGACTTAATACTGTCCTGGATTCTTTATGAAAAGGTGACTCTTTTTAATACATGTATTAAAAAAAAGTTGTTTTAATTTATAAGAACATGAAACTGTTTGTTTCTTAAGAAACCCTATTTAAGTCCAGGAGGAGGGGTTCGTTTTTATAACCTGATACGGATATTTGTAAGACTTTGCTCACAATTAACTCTACTATATTATTCTTAAATAAGATTCCAGTCGCATCTGAAGTAGATAACCTATTATGAAGAACACAATGACCTTTTTAACAATACTAGTCTATTATTGAAATTTCGTGACATTCAATTTGCGCACATACCAATAATATGCCGAATCAACTAGCGTTATAAATTAGAAGACGAAAATCCCCACTTGTCTGTTGAGTATATTGACTTAATGTCGATTTCAAGTCCAAATGCATAGTTTATCGGTACTTATTAGTTTAGATGGAATAATTTACAACTAGAACGAGACAGTGTCTGCCACATGTAATTTATAACACCACTCGCAGTCAATACTGTTTCAGACATTGGTTCGTAAGGATGATTTCTTTAAAGATTAAGTGTATAAATTATCGCCCTTAAACCACTTCTACGGTCTTCAGATGAAAAATAGTTTCAACCATGGTTTTTGTTCAAACATTGCAAAAGTTATGTTATGAAATATTGATGACTCTTCAAATTTGTAATGCGATGACGATTGCTTTGTACTTGGACATTGTAACTCTTATAAACATAACTGATTACAGTTTTTATGAAAATGTGATGTAAAATGGTAAAATTTGCTCCAGAGTTTGTTGGTGCTCTGTACGTTTGTTCTAAATTATAATTAAAAACACCGCAAAAAATAATCAATATTGTATACTGTGATTCGTTTTATTTTCAGTGCCAGCAATAATATATACGACTTATCCCGGACCAGAACAATACAACATTCCATCGCCATATGAGACGTGTGACAATTCAAAGAATCCAGACCAAACATATGAAAGCCTTGGCCCCATTTCTTAAACAGAAAATGATAAATCATAAAACAAAATAGGGAATAATGTTATTACACACTATGTTTACACGTTTCAAAAGTTAGAGTGTATGACTGTACTATAACATGTATATTCAAGGGACCTGTTCACAGATTGACGAATTGACCATTTTTCCGTTTTTTGTTACATATTCCAGAAATAACGGAACAGTATATACAAGAGAGCGAAATAAGGCTACGGGCATAGAAATATACTGTGAAAACCGTTTCGTTTATGAGCAATCATCAGTTAAAATCGATAAAATTATAAAGCGTTTAAAACGCTATACTGTGGATTATTTTGGAATGTTTCTTATTTTTTTGTTAAAATTTTTGGACAACAAGTGGATCTCTTGCATAAAGTAAATAATGAAGGGCAAACTGTAGGAAACGGAATAGCCAAGTGCTTAAGGCGGTAGGTAACCCTTTACTCCAGAAGTCTTGGGTTCGAACCCCGGTGGGACCAACTTTTTTCCTTTCCTTTTTTTAAGAGTCATTTTTATGTTATTATACTTTAGCTCTTAGTTCCAATGCTTAAATCTGTCAAGTTAAGACATTTAATGGCATACTTCAAAAAAGGCAAAATCTGTGAACAAGTCCCTTAAAGGCAATCAACATAATCGGTGACATATTAAACATTCGTCCGGTGGATAAATATGGCAAGCAATATGACTTACATGTTATCACATCATAAGGAGAAATTGTATCTTAGGGCGAAACGTTCACATGATTTAAAAGAACTTTAGTTACATCACATTAGTTATATTACTATATAATATATAAATAGGATCTGACACGACTTGTCATTTCATGCCATAATTCATTAAACGAATTCAGGAAATGTGTTAGTAAGCGAGCCTTTGGCGAACTTACTAACGAATTTCCATGACGAGTTTAATTAAATATGGTGTGAAATGACAACGAGTGCCAGATCTTTTTTATCACATGCATTTAAACGAAAACAAACGTCTTATTTTACCAAAAAATGTTGATACATCCTAAAAGTTGTGTATTGGCATGACGTCATTTCATGTTGACGACGTCATTTCACACAAAAATAACGTCATGCGACGAATCAGTCAAACAATATGTAGCCAGTGAAAACGCTCAAAATGTTATCTTACACATGTGTAAGATAGAAATATTCGTAATGGTTGTATTGCACGGGAGACAAGGTATAACATGTAATAACATGATAATGTATTTGTATTGTATATCCAAAATATTTATACACAATACATTTACAGAATATTTTACTGTTATAACAAGTGGAATGCATGCTCACTTTACTAACTGACCGCACAGACATGATTTCCTGGTAACCATAGCCACAGATTTGCTCACTTTACAGATGTAGAGTCCGGGTTGAACATTTATTTGGAAAGAAGGTGCGCTTTGCCTTCGTAAACATGACATGTTAGAATGTGTGTTTAGAAAAACGTGTTTAGAATTTACAATATCGTAGGATATAACTTGCATTAAATGTTAACCAGTGTGAGTATATCTTGTATAAATGCCATATTCCTTTATCTAATTAAAGTTCGAATGCATAAAAAGTGAGGTGTGACACATTTGCTGAAAACCGTTTGACAAAATGGTACAACGTTAAATTTGTTTGATTGTGTTTGTTATATATTTTATTGGTTAGTTTATAATTCGGAGACCTATCTTTTGCAATTCTAACAAAACTAGTTCAGCTTTTTAAATCGTGACTGAAATTGGGACTTCAATAAAAGCACAATCGCATAGAATGCTACATATATCTTTAAATACGACGTACTCGCAATGCACTGAAGAGTGGCTTATATATATAACAGTCCCGGTTATAATGAAACTTATAGGAAATATAAATATTTTATTTATCCAGGTATTGAATATTTTTCAAACATGTATCACTTATACAAACACATGTGCGGCAATTTCATAAGACACAATCAATCATAAACAGAAACAAAATCGTATCATTATATCCATTGGACAAGTGTATAATTTGTTATTATAATTGTCATAATACTTTTTTATCCAAAAATATAACAGAGAAATTAAATCACCAGATTACGAGTTATATTTATTTCAACATTCCTAGAAACCAATGATAACACGTATTGAACAATACAGTTAATAATACAAATATATGAACTAATTTAGTACAGAGTATTACATGTTAAAACGAACATAAAAAGCCTCTTATATCATCTGTAGTCATATAAATTTACATCCGAAAAGTTACACGTTTATGCATAGCACGAGATTTTTCTTTATGTTCATATGACGATGGAAATGTGTTTCGTGTTCCACATGCCTTGTTGCTAATGGGATATAGTGGCGGGGACGGGTATTGCACCTGTCAGTACGGGGGAGGATCGACCTCACCTTATTCTGTATTTGCTGTTACCACAGCTACAGGGGCTTGTGAAAGAGTGTCCAAATATATATATATGTAACGTGTTTAAACAACTATATTATTGTAAGGAAATACACATCGAATTTGTTGGTATTAGCGGAGGTAGCATTAATCAAATTGTTTGTTCTTTGAATGTGATCTATTCTGAATTTAAACCATTATAAAACTAAAATCTCCTGCAATGGAGTTAACTATATAAGTAATCATGATTGTCGATTCAAAGTAAAGCAAATTACAAAGACAAGAATGAACTGTGGTTATTTGCAGTCTTGGGTTTAACAATAGGCGCGTATGTGCAAACAATGACTGCTGAAATTGTGTAAGAACATACAAATAGCTAGTGCCCAGCAAACATGCACATATTGATCCCATATGGGCTGTTTCTGGGCAAGCCCATATGGGCTAGCCCATATTGGACCCATATGGGACCTATATGGGCAAACCCATACATAGCGGTATGGGTCCCATATTACAGCACTGTTGGAAAAAAATACTTTAAAATGTATTTATTTATTATAAACTTATAGTTTTTGTTCTAGTCTGTGACTTCATTGATCTAAGTAATTGTTATTTTATATAAAAAAAAAAGTAATTCAACGCATAAGCACATAATTTACTACCCATATGGGCCACATATGGGCTCCATTTGGGCTCACAATAAACGACAACAGCCCTGAACAGGTGCCCGACATTTATTTGTATTATTATTTTTATATTTGGTTTTATTTTTATGAATAAAACATTTAACGCATCATTTAGATGTAGTTCTATCAAGAAAGTGCAATCGAAGTTTTTTATCATCGCATAATTGAAGAAATTAATTATTTCGAGCTTGCACATACGAAATTTCCGGTAGCGCCAAAAATGTTCAAAACAAACGGTAAGTCGTACATTTGTACACGTAAATACCATTACTTTTGAATTCGGTTCTATGATATCTCACATTATCAGTCAGCACATATCGTGTGTAACGAATAGTTGTAAAAGCGTTTTTCTTGGTATTATCCATTATTGTTTGGCATTTTCCATGTATTTTCGCGATGTCAGTCGTTTGTTTTCAATTGTGTGACATTATGTTGGAAAATTTTGCAGGGTATACACAAACTTTGTGGCACTGTCGACCTGTAAACTGTCAAGTTTAAAAATACATTATGAGTCTACATTAATAAACAAGTTTTTTATTCAAGGTGAGGCACCATTGAGTTTCCATTTTTTGGTGGACAGACAGTTGACAAAGAGATTGTTTTATACCAGCTGATACAATGTATTAGTATAATGTGATACAGACAATACGATAAATATTTTCTTATATGTGACTTTTTTGTCATCCTAAAACATTTAAGCAACTTTCCAATAATCAACACTTGATATAAAATATTTTTGCCAGAGACGAACATGTTTTGATGAGCAATTCAGACGGGGTATATAGCAATTTAACACAATAACGATTCGTCACATAATGATTCGCCATAGTTTCATAACACTTCGCAACACTAGTAAAGTTCTGCTATTAGTTCAACTGTTGTACGCCTTTAATTCGATGTTTGTAAAAAAGATAATTGGTGCTAACTGGAATTGATGTGGTTTAACGTTTCATGAACAATTGTAGTGTGTTATCATAATCAGCTGATAACGCATTGTTAGCAATATTTATTTATTTCTTTATTTATTTGTTTTTGATTCTCACTATTTATTCGTTTACAAGTACACATATATATATATATATGCAAAGAATACAATATACATGGCAATACATAGCAACATATACTTGGTTTAATCCACTATAATATAGTGCTATGACATGTATAAAATTTATGTAGTAGAGAATCAATAAATACATAAATACAGGAGAACAACAAAAGGAAAAAAGAAAAAAACAACATGGTAAAATGTTACAGCATTTTTATCCATCAAAATATATCAATGCTGATTGAGGGGAGTGGGTGTATAAAAATAAACAATTTTTCAATATTTTAACGTTAATACATGTATTTAATTTCGGCTGCAAAATAATTTTCATATGTTCATACAGCCCTTTCTTTCTTCAGACAGGTTAGTTTTTTCAATAATTGTGCATGATAAGTTTAAAAGTCTTTTTAAACCTTCTAATGCGAGGATGGTGTTTCTTCGTTTACAAAGAAAAATGTAACGCTTTATCTCTACACAAAATAGATTATAGGCATTTTTAGGTGAGCCTCAGATGAATGATTTAGAATTCATTGCAAATTCAGCATCAATTTGATAAACAATATTGTTTACATTGGATAAGAACGCTTGAACAATTGTGCAATCCCAGAAAAGATGTATAAGTGTTTCTGGTTCAGTTTTGCACATTTGTACATTTGTCAACTCAACTATTTTCATTTTGGAAAGAAGGCTGTTGCAACCTAATATGTTATGCCTAATAGGGAACCATTGTAAGTAAGAATCTTGTGTGACATCAAATATCCAACTATGTAAAAACTTCCATTCGGATTCATGAATGTTAAAAATACTATTCCACTTTTCAAGACATGATGGAATTTCTGGATTGTTGATGAAAGTTTTATATATAACAGCATTACCTTTTGTACACATAATTAATGACTTAATATAGCTTGGTATTAAAGGGACACATGTATCCATTATTTCTGTGTTCTATGAAGAGATTTTAAATAGACTTTAAGAGATTTTGTAATACCTTCATATTGCAGGAAATTCACTGAAGTTCCAATTCTCTTGCTAAATTCCGATCTATCTAGAAATGACTTATCATTTTTCATAAGATCTTTAACATAACGAATTCCCCGATCATACGAAGCTTTGACAAAAATTGGTTCATTACCAACCAACAACTTGTGATTATAAAAGATAGGTAATCCTAAAACATCGGTTATACTAGTTATAACATATTTATCAATAAAATCCATGTATGACTGAAATACATCTGCCCAAAATGGGTTTTTACATTGTTGTATAATATTTTGAAGATAGACTTTACCAAAATTGAATAAGTGGTTAATATTTACAATATTATTGCAAACTAAAATACACCACTTGCTATCGGCACCTGGTAATAAACGCTTAAACCAGGTTAATCTGATGCTATTCATGTATGCAACAACATCGAGCATTTTCAATCCACCATCAGTATAATCTTTGACTAGCACTTTACTTTTTATTCTTGTTTTACCTTGCCAAACAAAATCATAAAAAAGACTATTAAGTTTATGCAGAAATTGTGTATTTGGTCTTGGTAGGGTTGTTAGCAATATAATAACGCGGCCAAGTCTAGTAAAAAACTACTTTATTTATTTCAATCTGAACAGAACAAAATGTTCATAAACATAAACATATTACAGCTCATCATTTTATTAAACATGCATAAATGCGCATACATGAAAGAAAAATATCGTCGAGTAGTACTCGTATATAGTTTCTAAAAAAAATAAAATAAAATGAATATCATAAAGGTTTGAGTAAAAGTACGTAATACACTGTTGAATATGTATGGGTTTCCCCTTTTATCCAGAGATCTATTAACTCATTATTATTTGGTAGTAAACTTAATGAAAATTGAATATAGAACTGCTTTACAACATGTGGATAATGTGTTTGCAATTACATATTTGCACATGTGCAACATTTGCACTTCAAGAGCATGCTATTTTCTGGTTGAATCACCACTGGACATGTTGAAACTGTTTTAGCAAAGGCATAAATTCCTTCCGTTTATTTGTAGGAACAGATTATTTGGTGAGAATATGACAGGAGTATTAAATGTATAAAGGACACGACCGCCACTGCATGGACTTGATATTTTACAGTTTTATATTTGATAACTTGCAATGTATAGTTGTGGTGCATAATCATAATGTTGATTAAAATGCTTGTTGAGAATATATGTGTATTATTTTTTTCATTCGCAAGTAATTTGGTACCCAAGTACTGAAAATGCACCCGGGTACTCCTGAAAACTTATCTGACCCGCGGGTTTCCGGGTACCATATTAACTTAAATTGGTAGTTAATCCTTGACACAATAAAATTCGTGTATCAATAACCGTCGGAGTCGTCAACATTGCCAGCATTCTCAAAAATGTACATAGAGCATTAAAAATTACAAATTAATAAGCTTTATTAATGATGTCGTATTCATCATATATCTTTAAGTGCAACTTATAAAAAACACACACATTTCCTTTAAATGATAATGGTCACCAATTTCCACCCAATATCTTCGTTTTAATCATCAAAGTATCATTATGCAACTAAGGCAAATAGTTATGAAAATGTTGAAAATCGGTATTAAACTGTTGCGAATCGTAATTAAACTGTTGCGAATCGTTATTAAACTGTTGCGAATCGTTATTAAACTGTTGCAAATCGTTATTAAACTGTGGTGAATCGTTATTAAACTGTGGTGAATCGTTATTCATTCTTCACAGGGCATAGAAATAACAAGCCTGGTCAAATATTATTTTTGGAAAAACACAATGGAAGTAATTGAAATTTCGATATATTCTGTCCAAAACACCTATACTGCGACTTATTATTGATTTTGTAACTGATAGCTTTTACCTATTTTTTATTTGTATGTACGTATCAATTTTGAAGCATACAACGAAGACTTACGGACCGTAATGAGGCAGCAAATAATTCTACCACAAATGATGCATGTACCAGCAGCCTGTTCTACATTATGATACTCCAAGGTCAACTACATCCGCAATAGCTAATATGGATGGATCAGCATACGTACCAAAGAACAGAATTGTATGGGTCACTAGATTAACCGAAAGCGCATAGAAACTTATCGAAAGCCACCAGGAATGCACAAAATAAAACATTTTATATTAAAAATTTATTTACGTTTTCAAAATAAATTGCAATCAAAATTATATGTAAAAATAAATAAAACATTTACATATTGAATACATTTACAAATACTTATCACGACATTTCGTGGTGTGTAAACGCGGCCCCCCAAAAAAGCCTTTTAGATAGTCGTAAAATGTGATGTTTATGTATACCAAAACACAGGAAGTCTTCGATAAAAAGAAATACAAGTATTAACATCATCAAAATAGTATGAACAATATTTATTCGTTTTAAACCGATAGTGTGTTGAAGAAGTCGGAAAGATACACTAGAATCTTTGAATCATTTTGATCCAATAATTATAACTGTTGTTTTCTGTAAAGTATATGTATTTAAAGATGTTTATGTTTCAGTTCACAATCAACGTTTTAAATGAATACATTATGATTTTTTCCTTAATAGCGCGAGACCTAGGAATCTTCACCATGATGGAAGTCATGCAAGAAGGTTTCAAGGCTTAACACTCAACTCCTGGGGCTGCAACGACAAGGCCATGGAACATTCAACAACCAAATAACAGACTAAAGCAAGGGATTGTGGTGGCGTGTGAAAACAAAGTAGGTCTATAAAGTCCATTGTTACATAAAGCGATGTTATCGGTAGTGATTCACAATTGAACACGAGCATTCTAGTCTTGAGCATTGATAGTGTGTTGCACTGACTTTGAGGAATGAAATTCGCCACATTAAAAAAAAACTGTCGCCGCTTTCACGATTTGGTGACCGTGGTGATCGACAGCAAAACCCTTAATATGTGACATTTTGTGTTAATCATTTACATAAATAGTTAATCTTCTTTTGTGAAATAACTTGGCTGCTTTATCAATTACAATAACAATAAATTATACCATTTATGTGGCAATGTAATGTTTGTATGTCTTTAGTCTCAAGTATTCAGTTGAAAGTGTCTCTACATTTGTGAGATTTTATTTACTACTTATGCTAACCATCTGCATTGAATCTAGTCTAAAATAACAAGATATGCATGCATATATAATAAGTGAGTACATGCAATAATTGATTGTGATTACTCTATGTAAAGAGAAAAATCATTAAAGTTGGGTATTTTTTCGTCTTTTTTTGCATTTTAACATAATGTGTTATATATTAATAAATATGTTCATGTAATTATTGACTTTTAAGTGATTTCTAATGCATCCTGTATAAATTTGTATGCCTGATAAAATTATATATCTGGTAGATAAGCACATTTCCTGTATTGATATTGAAGGGTTATTTAAGCATCAGATGTATGATGTATATATTATATCTGTACGTCTCTTCAGCTAATTTAAATATCTAAAACGGGATTCATGTTGTGTTTAAAATAACGAAATATTTTGTTTAAGAATAACATATTTTTATATTGAAATTTCTCTGGTTTCGTTGTTGTATTAACTAGTTTTTAACGCTTTTGTTATATGTACAACTATTAAAATTACCATGATATGATTGTCAGATGTAACTGAAATTGTTTTTGAATGATTAAAACTGTATCTTATCGATAACGTACGTGTTTTGTTTTCCTCTTACAGGTATGACTTACAGAATATTGCAGCATACCTACCATATATGATGAAAAAAGGATCATACATAGACCCAAAATACTACCCGTATGCAGCCCATATTGAACCTATAAATGACCCATATACAGCCAATATGGGACCCATATGGGCTGCCCATATGGGTTCTGCAACCGGTAACGATGTGAGTCCCCTGTGGGTCCCACATGGTTCCCGGTTGCACTACCTATAGATGTACCCATATGGGCTGCCGCTGTGGTTGGGTTTCTATTCCATATCCCGACGTATGTGAGTGTGGTAGGTGGGACAGGTTGGGTTTCCTCCGGGTACTTCAGTCCCCTCCCCCTACAGCACAAGACCACACAACACAATAACATATTTCAGTACAAAATGAATAGCTGGAAATTGCAGCTATGATTAAACTTTCATCAAGTCTCCAGTCGGTAAATTGGGTACGAGTGCTGGGACACATTTCGGGTCCTCGCATAATGCTTTTCGGTACGAAAGGACCTCATACACTTTGAAATACACACGCACATGAAATACATACTCTATGATTGATTTAAAAAAATGTTGTGAACATAAGTCATTGGTTTAATGTGTTGTATAATAGTTATAACGGATGCAGTGTTAAACAATCAAATATTCTATCGAGAGTACTAACATGAGAGTATTTCAAAGAACTCACTTATTCAATATTTAGTGGAAAACTTACACAAGTATTGAACATCTATTTAAAGTTTTAAAACGAAACTAACCTCCATATGCCATAAACGGAATTACGTATCACCGTTGTATACGTATATGAATGATATACAGGTTTGTATTTTTAAACACTCGTTATTTAACAACTTCCTACTCCACTGTCAAATTAGCTAGGTTTGTATTCAGGTTATTTAGTAAAGCGGATAACTACTGAAGTGAATGGAATGTTTTGAAGATTTATTCTATTGTGAACAGTAAAACTATGTGTAACGCGATGTGTTATTTCGTTATGATAGGTGAGCTCAAAGTCTAAATTAGTCTGCAGTGTTAAGGCTTAAAGCTGCTACTTCACTGATGATAAGACATACATAATGAAGATCAAAAACGTTGTATATAGTATAAAAATAACGATACTCATCAATGCTGTCGATTAAGCATAACTTAACAGTATAAGAACAATACAAATATCAGTACAGCGGACTTAATGACTCGTTTGGGAAAGCTTTTAACATAGACTACCGTTGTTTGCTGTGTGATATTGAAGATGCGATGTTAATTCTACCTGCCCAATAGTCGACTTACACGAAAGATGAAATAATATTTTAAAACTTTTTATCGTGTATTGATTTATATATATATTATATATTGCTTGAAATATATTGGAAAAGTCGTACAGACTAAAATTTAAACACAACATCCCGAATACCTTCAGGGAGTTGAATCCGGCTCGTTGGTGTGACAGGCTGACACTAAGCTGGTCGCTAAAAATATTATTTTCTTTCGAAAACTCTAGGCGTTTTTTGTCGTTTCGAACATGTTTTGTAAACTCCGGAACTTCGGAAGTAGTGATGTCGATGGGCTATTTGCACCACGGGATAATTTCACAACAACAACCGAAGAACTAAATAGTTGAAAAGTGTCTCAAGCCGCTTTTGAAATCTGGTTGTATTCATGCGTTTAAATTGCCAAACCAGTGTGTTTAAAACTTTTGGAAATGTTTCAACAATGTTATTTTAGTCACTTGTATGTAAAATATATCAATTTACTATATCTGAAACATTTTCTTTTCATTTTTGTCATTTCCCCAATCTGTGAAGTAGCAGCTTTAAGAAGAGGCATTGTGTGTCTCCTGGTCAGCGAATGCGACTATGGTAAGCGAAATATTGATGAATCAACAAAACTTTATTAGAATTGTTATTTACGTGTACGCCTGCAAACATAGCGGAAAACAAGTTTTAGGAATATCTGAGGTGAGATGATAAAGTTTACTATAGAGGTTGTTCGTGCTAAGTACGTTAGCTCTCCGTTGTAATAAAATTAACATCACGGAAATGACACGATATTTGTTTTTCTTTAACCGCAGCTATATTATAAACAACATGTTCTTTATCGAAACAATTCAGCGTTCAATCGCTATATGAGATGTTTGTCAAGAATCCGGAGGCTACAAATGAAAGCCGTTCGCCAATGTAACTAGACATGGTTAATCAAACTTTCATTAGAACAAGGTTAAATGTTATCACAGGCTATGTTTCAACTCTTCTAAGGTTTCAAGTGTTTGACATGTATATTAATGCAATTAACATGCAAGCAATAAACAGTATATAATATGTGTATTATAACTTAGTTATGACTGATATTGGTATCAAGTATTTTATTTCATGTTGATATAAATTACGTTGCGTTGATATTCATTCAGACGTTTATAAATGGGCAAGTGAGATAATCATTTTACAACTCATAGTTTAATAAAAGGGGCAAGCCAATGTTTGCAAATTGTTCCTGCCAGGTTCTTGTTTTACGTTGTCTTTGAGTTATTGGCAAGTTTGTATATACTAAAGTGTTTCAACTTTCTGTAAATAATATTCTGTACGTTATTGGGTTGTACTAAGTGTTGATGTACGATCTGCGAGTTCTTTGCGTATCAAACAACATCAAGCTCATACAATAAACTGATGGGTAAATTTCTGAGTCACAGAAATCTGAAAACATAATTAGCAGAAGACGAACTGTATTATAAAAAACACAATTTGCCATACAAACTGAAATGCAGTTTTGAAGTCACCAAAATATAATGATTCAGTACCCAACAAGAAACGATATTGTTGCTGTAATATTCGAGTGATATAAAGAGGTGCACTTTGCAACAAATATATCGGAAGCATCCGTGAAAAGCACACGTGCTTCATGAGTGGCCCTGATTCGCTCAGTCGATTATGAGCAGCATCACAGAGGCACGTCCCATATATGGACAAGTTATGCCCTCTCATTATGGACCTAGTGTCTTGAATCAAAATGATGTGACTTGGAATTTAGTAGAGAGGCATCAAGGATCACTTCTGTGAATAGTTCTGGAATTGGTCAAATTATCTACTAATTTGAGAATATTTTTAACGTATTCAAGTTTCCAATATGGTCATACTGTGCTGAATTTCTGTTACATACATAATTCTTCCAACTATTAATTAAGGAAATATACATATTTACAATTTTAAAACGCAATATAAAGCGACTGCCAAACATGTTTTCATTTACAGACATGCTTACTACTGGAGCGCCACGTTGTTTATACTTACGTGTAATGGCCGATACGGTTGGCTCGATAATTAAACAGATGGACCGAAACATGACAAGTCATTGTTTTTGGAAAATCCTTTCTGTTTTTTAAACAATTATATATATAGATTGTCTATACATAACTTGTTTAATACTCTTTGTATCTTCAAATCTTCATATTTGTACTTAAAATAAATCCAGCATTTAGTCGCTACGCCCCTTTAAGCTGAAATAATAAGCGCACATGATATACTTTACTATTGTCAGTTTTGTCAGTTGGTAAACTTAGTGTAACTTTTTGTCATTTATTATTTCATTGTACACAACTTATATAACACGTCGCATACATCTAAGAAAACACACACGCATTAAAAATGATGCTGGTTATAAAAATATACAACAATCTTACAAATATTGAAATAAAGGTTCTGTTATATTCTTTCATACCTCCCATGGTCTGTCATATAATGATTGCAATAAGGTTTTGTTATATTCTCTCATACCTCCCATGGTCTGTCATATAATGATTGCAATAAGGTTCTGTTATATTCTCTCATACCTCTCATGTTCAAACATATAATGATTGCAATAGATGTTTAGATACAATCTACACATCCATTCATACCTTATTAGGCTAACATTTACACGCTGTGTTGTATATATTCACTTATAATATATATTACTCATATATTTTGTAAATACATTCATTCCTAAATGCACCATTTCAGCCATTCATTCACTATATTTTATGCACGCGTATCGTTAGATTCCTCTCCAAATGCATTTTTGTTAAAGATTGATAACAAAAAACGTACAAATATATTACACGTGCTACATTATACAGAGCAAAACATTAGGAAAAAGAACAAGAACACAATCTAAGTGTTACTCGATGTCAAGTGTGATTACATATTAGAAAAGCGGACTGTTAAGTCAGACAAACTTGGAAGTAGATCGCTTTTAACAAATAATTTCGACTGTCTGTGTTCGCAAAAACACTACGAAGAAAATGGTATCATAGGAATAAAAAGACAAAAATGACAAATGACAAATTTACAAGAATTACTATTCATACGTAGGGTCATAATTTTGCATTCAACTTATCAAATTCAACTGATCGGATGATAAATAATGTATCACGATGTACTGTGGTTCGTTAACGTTTCGGTCATATTCGGTTACTATCTAAATGCATATATACAACTTTTAATATCGTATTGTATGCATCTTATATTTAACAGAAGTAAACACTCAATACCTTAACCGAACGTTGCTATCTAGATATATGGATAAAACGTAATATATCATCATGAGCCGTAATAATTCAAAGTCACCTTCATTGAACACAATATAAATGAAAATTACAGTGATGCTGAAATGTTATTGACTTTAAAAAGTCACATGATGCTATCAACTGAACACAGCATGACAGTTGCATTCAGACCAAAAGTGAAATATATCGTTAAAAGCTACAGATTGATGTAATTTTGTCTAAACCTAACCCTATAGAAGTAATTGGGAAAACCGACCAAAAAGTAAACCGGTCTTTAAAGGAGTCAAACCGATCGGTACACATTCTGTCAGAAATGCAATTAAAATGGCCAACAAGTCCAAACCTGTTACCGTGGCAAAACTATCGTTATTACAACCCATATAAAACAACACAAAAGAAGTCCTGATTCTGGGCGGAGCAAAATAAAAAGAAGTTCCAATTACGATTGCAAAATAATTTGTCAAATCATGTTAGAATCGAAATAATTTGTCCGTTTTTCAACGGCCAATAAACAAATTCTAATTCAATTAATGAGAAAATGACAAATATTTTGCAATCAGTAATATTTATGTTAATGATGTTACTATTTGAGTAGATGTACATTAAACATGCTTATAATAACAGTTAATAAGCTTAACGATTAACTATTGTTTCGGCCCATTTTCACTGAAGGAATAATTTAATAATGAAAACTATCTCATTATTTTGTTATCACATACAGTTGTGATGTATGTTTGTAATCAATTAAAAAGGTCTTCCAACACTATTGCATCATTATCGATACATTTCAATGCCAAGTGCAATGTTTATTTGAATTGATAGCAATGCTTATAACTTTTAAAGATCCAAAATCCCATACAGCTAAACGGCCGTTGAAAGCCTTGAAAGTAATTGTACGATGATAATCGTAGCCAATGCAATGGAACGTATTAAACCGTATCATTTCTGTATTTTACGAATATTATGTACCTCTGTCAAAGACGTTGTATAAATGTCGGTGTTGGTTTGTTTATTGGTCAGTTTCTGAGCTTGTTATTTAGTAACATTACACAAAATATTATGGTGGATTTGCATGTAATGTTCTAAACAGTTGATAGGATTTCGGAGGGGATCCGGCAAGTGCAACAATCTTGCTTCTCAACGCGACATAAAAATCGATATTTCTTGCGTAAAGTTTACATTGATTGCATATAGAGCTATGAATATTATTTGCTGTAACTTCTTTAGTTTTTGACACTCAGAAAGGTACAAACGGATTTAAAAAGAATTTTTTTTTTTAAATTTAGGCGGCGGAATTTGCAATTGTGTAACATCACCCTATTGTCTATATAAATGAATAGAAACTCGGTTGAAAAAATGTTGTATTTTCAACTTGATCTCATAAAAATATCAACTTCCACTTGTTTGTCAGAAAAGTACGAACGGATTCAGAAAAAGCATTTTTTGTTGTTCGAGTGTTATTAAGTTTGTTTAATTATTTAAAATTTATGCGGAGGAATTTAGACTTTAATGTGGTACCTATAGTTAAGGTCCGTGACAAAATACGGAAATAAACGATACCGAGTTGGTTCGTGGAACAATACCGTTATGGCTGTATATGATCCCCGCGGGGATTATGGAGGTAATATAAAGGAAACAATCTTAGCATCTTAACATTCTTATCCGCGATCATTGCTTTTAAATAAAGACCAATTTAGTGTATTTTAAAGAATGCGATACCGAAGGAAAAAAGTATTGCTATATTGGTGATATTTAAATATTGGTATGTCAAATATATGCATGTTAACTTACATAACTTGAATTGACATTGCACTAATTAAAAGAAGACATACATAAAAAATGTGTTTTTATGTATGTATAATAAATTATCTAATAAAATACGAGTTTATTAAATGCAAAACGTGAATATAATGGCTGGGTCAAAATCAATGGAATTAATGGGGAAAATAACCTGTTTAGGCGCGAAGCTGCCTATACGCGATTACACAGCTGAATGCACATAGTTTAAAAAAAAAAAATGTGCAGGCAATGTTTACACATGACTAATGACTAAATGCGTGTATTTAAACCCATTCCGGATCGTTAAGGAAAATAGTATTTGCTTAATATGGATTGTATCAGTAAATCTAAAGTTACATACATTTGCATTTGATGGAGTGTATGCATACAAAAGCGTCAACATAAAAGGAATGAAATGTATTTATCGTTTCAAACCGGCAGATTAATAGCTCAATAACATGTAAATTACATATAAACCAACACATTTAAGTCAGATAACTATATTAAGTTGACACTGCTGCCTGCAGACATATATCATCATTAATATATGGATATTGACATTGAAAGTGTTAATGAACAGTTCGCTTGCCAGAAGGACAGAAATTTACACTTTCGGTAATTTCGTGGGTTGTATTTGTTTAAAGTTTCTGCTCTATTACATAGTTAATTGTTCATAGTAAAGGTGCTAAAGATGATACGTTTTCCTTAAAAATGTAGATTTTAAGAGCTTAATATAGCATGTAAGAATGTTCAAAATACACCAATTTCGTTTTATAACAAAAAAAGTCATATAGGTGGGTGTGGTTTGGGTGAGGCTGCATACCGGGAACAATATTATAAATCTACATTGATATAGGACTATTAAAATAGCAATAATTCAAATATATAGGCCTAATAAAGACTCAATTACTAACACAATTATAGAATAACAAATATATATTTGCAAGGCAACATTTGTACATGAGCTAAGCTCAAACTCAGAAAAAACACCAATATATTACAGGTTTCTATACAGCGCGCATTTTAGAATAGATCGTGAAGGAACCTGGTAACGAAATTCGCACGTTCGAATTTTACTAATTTGAAAAACAATGTCGCAACAGTGATTTCACTGTTCATTCAAGGGTATCATAAGCACCTAATTAATGCTAACATGTCCACGATAGTACAATACCTGTCATTGATTTGTTAATGAATACCTTTTTAATAAACCTTAACCAAACATGTTTGTCAATTGCCATATGCTTTTTAGTAATACCCACGTTCATATAACCAAGAGCCGATCCAATGAGCCAATTTTGTAGCTTTTTGTCGGCATATAAAGACTGGAGAAACAATCCCTGATATCATAAAAGGCGATAATGGGGCATGGCGTTCGTTGGCTGACATCTGGTAATCTGCCTGGAAAAAAGTTAGCCCAATTTGGATCTGTGTCAGTTCAGCATTCGTCTGATGATTTGGATGATGCCTCTATGACATTAATGTGTTTGTTATGGTGTTTGACTGATTCTTAAAAGCCGGACAGGCATCTGTTTTGAGTCTAGCGATAACTAACATCAGAAGTAAACAGGCTAGCGTGGGTCAACTTGTTGGCAGTTACATTCAGATGATGAATATCAGATCTAATTTAAATTACACATTGAAATTAATTTGGCACTTGCCCAACTCAAAAATGACCAAGCATTAGGCAGATTGTCAGAAGCCCTCCAACCTGCCTACACTTCGCCAGACAAAAAAAACGTTTACTTAGTTGGTTTCTATTGTAACTAAGGTATAAGTAGAGGTTAACCAGATTGTTAATAAATATAACAATTAATCAACCTGAGAAATGATGTAAGGCCATTAAAAGAAAAGAACATTACAACATTACGACATGCATACGATTTACTTACACAATTACAAAGACATATGTAATAATGGAAAATAAACTGGTTTGTCCACATCGAACATTATATGACCGTTTTGCTTTTTATAAGCATTTTTGTTTTTGTTTCATTCATTTTTAGAATCTGATCACAAAAGTCGATGAAAAACCGCATTCTTGTCAGTAAAATAAGTCAAGGTGGCAAGAGGGCGTACGGTGAGTTCAAGCAGTGTCTTCTTGCGACCAACCAAGAACACTTGGTTCTGGAGCTGGAGACAAAGGAAGCCGAGCTAATAAGTGAGACAGCACGTAATTCTCCATTGCCGGATGAGGGGCGAAATAATCAAGATTTCGATTCAGCACTGCATGAAAGGTTTGCAATTGTATTAAGTGTATTAAATATAATGTTAAATATTGTTTAAAGCAAACGCCAGGAAGATAAAAAAGACAGGCGGATAGTTATACGACATAAAAAGATGCATAACACACATCTCCAACATCTTCAAGACGCATTCGTTATAACAAAGTCACGGAAATGGTAAATTATTGTAAATTAAATTACTAATCGCGTGTATGAAAAGACGCTATTATTTAATTCTATTCAAGGCTGGTTTATACCTTTAAAAATGACCATTGCATAATTTCATTATACAAGCATGTTGTAAATTTTCTTCAGCAAGTCGTGAGTTTTGCAACCAATTTCATAACGCGAAACAACAGATTAGTGAATTTTAGACATTCATTCACGTCAATTTACCGTGTCATTCAAGTTCATTTTGTGAAATGCGTTTCACTTTATCGATGCACGGTCACTTCCATCATAGTATGTATGAATCGAAGTCACTTTCATTTTCAAACATGTATACTATAATATAACTTAGTGTTAAGTAAGTTAGAGGATGAAAACGGAGCAACAATCACAGCCACCGGCAAGGGCCTTGCAAAGATTACATTGCATGTTTTAATCCGTCTCACAGATTTATATAACACGATTGAATTGATTTTATTAGTTAATGTTTTATTAAGGATGGAAACTGAACAAGAACCACTACCACCAACACCATCGTTGCAACAAAGTACATTGTGTGGTTTAAGTCGTGACGTTGAAGTTAGCAGAACTATAAGCAAGGACTTGCATGACGGGAGAGTCGTTGAGCTTAGCGATGCGATGGTTCGTGAGTTGAAGAGTCCGGATTTTAGTTGCACCAATGCGCAACTGATGGGTGGATTCGGCACGGTGTACATTTGTATGTGCAGTAAATTAGTAATACTGCGTTCGTTTGCAATACTCATATATGAATGATAGATGATTGTTCTAAGGCCGTTATTGCCCTTTTTTGTATAACTCGATTTTGATGTATTGCTTTAGATAGTAACATACCTCGTAAAAGTACAGTTATATTATAAAAAATAATTTGGAAAAATATATATAAAATATATGTACTATACGGACAGTTTACAGTGCATCACATTAATTTATATCTAACATAATTATTAAGATGACAAAAAAGCATCGTTATGACGAAACAAACGACTGATTTTTTGATGACATGTATTAACCTGAATTTGATAATTCATATTTATGCTGAGACTTATTTTAAGCTAAAGATCAAGTTCCAGGATTCAATTTGAGAGTTGTCCTCATTTTCTAGATAAATACAAAACAAACTATAGTTATGAGTCTTGAGATTATGCAAATGTACACATATCTAATCATGTGTTCATATTGTTCAAAGACACACTGTAAATATGAACTGTCAGTAACTCAAGAAGAGAACTTCCACTTTTCAAACATTTATTAAAAAGCAAGGTTTCACAATTTGGCAGGATGTTAAGAACGTAACTAAGGTAGTTTTTCAATAACAGAGCACATACTGTTTTTTGTTGTTTTCTGCCGTCAGTAACACTTACCTTTACCTTAACCGGGGGTGGCAAAATTTTTGAGATATTAGATATTTATCCACCCCTGCCTTAAAGGGCTAGTTTAAGGAATGTGTGGCTTCTCTGAGTATTGGTCCACCATAAAATCTCTTATCATTATCTGGAATCTTTTTTCTCAGCTGACTAAGCAATGGCTGAATGATGTGCTTCAATTGCAGCAGTGTATTGATCTCAGCTGATAAGGGGCGCAACACTGTGTCCACAGCAGGGTGCTAATACAATGGTACAATATCCCGGATTGGGGTTTTGGTCAAAGAAAGAAGAATTTAACTAGGCCTTTAGCCCTATAAGTTCAGCACAGTTGCACCTAAGTTTGTTCCAAAAGCAAGGTACACTACAAGAGCATATATCCCCTCGTACCAACCTTAATATGTGATGCCAGTTTGTCCTGTTTCTGGGAGCGCTCCTCTGCATTCTCTGACAGGCATGCAGCTACACTCGCCTTCAACTCATGGGGGTGATAACCATTGACGGGAAATAATATTTAGAAACACAGAGTAACCTATAACCACTTGATCTTATTTTTTATTCTTTTATGTGTCGTACATGTATAACAACCTTTTTATCCCACCATCTGGTGTGCATTGATGAAACTACATGTTTTACTAGTTATTTTGTATGTTTGTTTTTGTTTGTTTTCAAAGCAAAGACAGAACAAATAACAGTGATTGTGGTGTCAGGTGATCATAAGTTATGTCGAAGTGTTATATGTTATGTATACTGCAAGTATAACTTGGATGGCAATGTATTTCATACAATAATGCACAGCTTCATATTATTTTCACGTCAGATCGCTATTCATAGATATTAATAAACATAGGTGTCTTGGCAACTTATAACGCCTACTCGAGCAGTCGTGTGTGTTTGGTTACCTTGATGACCTGTCGCTGTGACACCACGTCCTGCTGATGCTGGTGTACCTGAGCTGCCATCACTTCCCGAGCCTCACTGCCCACCCGAGCCCGCTCTGCCTGGGCATCCAGCTCTCCCTTCAATCTCTGTCGGGAGGAGGAGGACATATGGGCAATACATCTTTGTTTTGATAACAAACATGAAAAACATGTGGTGTGAATTAAGGCATAATGATGAAAACAAACTACGCTTGTCAACAATAAATATGAATTTATGTACTGATAAGACTGACAGTTTAAACATGCTACAGTAAAGCCAAGCCATTTGTCATCTACTTCAATTATCAATACCAATTAGACTCATGTAAGTTTCCTTCAGCCATGTGTCAAAGGGATCAACTGATTTATGCAAGTTTTATACCGTACATAAATACAGCTCTAGTCTACATAGTTCCAGGAATACATAGTTTCTAGAATCAGTCTTGCCTGGCCGGCTAGCTCAGTTGGTAGAGAGAAGGACTGTCATGAGTTCACTCCTTAGCCCCGCCACATAACTTGTGTGGGGATTGGTCATGAAATAATTTCTAAGGCCATTTTCCCCCTACCTTTGATTCAAGTAGGGCAGTTGTCAGTTACTGTCAGTTACTGACATAAGTATGTGCACTTAGAACTGGTTAACAGCTTAGATAGGCTAAGATTACCCAGGAAAAGTATGAGTAGGCTAACTGACTGCCGTGATATGACTGAAATACTGTTACAAACGGCAAAAAATCCAAACAAACAAACGAAAACAAAACAGAATCAGTCTTATTCGAGCTCCGCTGACCTGAATGGTGTCAGTGTACTCGTGTTCCCGGTCCTCCCAGGCCTCTGTTTCCGTCTCTAGCCGCTCTACGTCACACTCCAGCTCCTGAGAAGCAACAGACACACAATTATATGTAACACAGAGGTGCGATATCAGTAAAACATCAATGGAAAAAGCAGCCCAACCCTTCAGTGTTTCACCAAAAGTTAGCATTTTTAAACAGATCCAGAGATTAAAGCACTAACTCATATAGGCTAATAAGCACACAAGTTACTTCACTATAGAGCAATTCTTTTCTATCACCAGTCAATGATGTATACTGCTTTACAGCAGCGGGTTAAAGATATTAAAGTGATTTTCCTTTAAAATGGAATGTTACTACTGGTGCTTTTGATGTCATTCATGACCAAAGAGGAACCTTCAGTTTTACATTTTATATTGATAATCTGTTCTAGTTGGAATATAGCTGTTGATATACATGTAAATATACATATGTGCAAGAATAAACGAGAAAAGGGCTTTAGATCCTTATCTTACCCTGATCTTGTCTTACATTCTCCTGTCTTTTTGAGGTGATGAAGATGCACGCACATGTACACGGATGTCCTGAAAATGCGTGGACAGTACTAATCAAAGGGGAACAACTGCATAATTGATCAAGAGCTGTCTCAGGACAGTTTCAACCGCTTTGTCATAGGCCTTTTTAACTACAAAAAGGGTATAATTCTGCTAAAATGATGGTCACAGTTTTGTGCCTTGGCCAGTGATCTTACATCATGACCCCGAAGACATGCATGAAGTTTCAATTGAATATCTGCAGTAGTTACACAAATATGTACTTGTTGCACTCAAACCTTAACATGAATTTTCAAAGTACAAAAAGGGTCACAATTCTGCTGAATTGCAGGACAGAGTAATGGGCCTTGGTCAGTGATATTATACAACTACCCTGAAGACATGTATGAAGTTTCAATTGAATATCTGTAATAGTTATAGAGATATGGAGTTGTTGCAGGCAAACTTTAACCTGAAATTCAAAATACAAAAAGGGGCATAATTCTGATAAATTGCAGGTCAGAGTTATGGGCCTTGTTCAGTGACCTTATATAATGACCCTGAAGAAGTGTGTGAAGTTTCAATTTAACATCTGTAGTAGTTATTGAGGTATAGAGTTGTTGCATGCAAACTTTAACCTGAATTTCTAAGTACAAAAAGGGGCATAATTCTGCTAAATTGCAGGTCACAGTTATGGGCCTTGGTCAGTGGCCTCCCATAATAACCCCAAACATATGTGTGAAGTTTCACTTGAATATCTGTAGTAGTTACAGAGATATGGACTTGTTGCACGCAAACCTTCACCAGAGCATTATGGCGACGCCGACGAACGGGTGAGTAGTATACATGTAGCTCTAACTGTTCAGTGAATAGTCGAGCTAAAAATGGTACTATTTCAACATTTGGACACCGGGCACATTTTAGAAGAAATGCAGACCATTTGTAATCATTTTTTTTATAAAGAATACATTTACCCACATGAGTTGATTTATTACATAAAATATCTTTACAATTACTATTTTACTACTTACGCCACCAAAGTTGCTGGAAAACCAGGAGTTACAAAGAAATATGTGTCACATCCTAGTGTGTGATATTTCATATCAGAGACCATGCACATTTCCATACCAGATTGTCCATGCATGGTTGCGCACTTAGTGAAAGTTGGCGCCTCAGTTCCTGCTCTCTCTGTATGAACTCCCTCTGTTGATTTTCATACGCCTCCGGGAGATCCTCCAGTTCCTGTGAGGGAGCACAGCGAACAGGGCTTCATTACAGTACAGCATAATATTAGACACTAGCCCCACTGAAAACTAGAAAACTGAACAAACTTAAGATTGAGCAGTGTGCACATGCAGGGGTGTGATTTCAGAAACACTTCAGGGTAGGAAAACACCAAATTTTCAAACTGACCCAGAAAACCTGAACAATATTTGTATAAAAATGTTGACATTCAGAAGTTATATTCAGCTGAAAACAGAAAGATTCACATCGCAGAACAGTAAATTATCTGGATTTAGGAATTTCAACTCAGTTAAGTTTAAGCCAAATGCACAGCTAGTAAATTGTTATTAAAAGACCTCTACAATGCACTCTCATGTCAGAAGACATTATAATAATGGACCTTGAGAAGAGATTTGATTGACTATGTGTTTAGCCATTTAGAAAGCTAGGACTTAATTGTTTGACGGACATGTAAAAGCATTCGTTTACTGTCAATGGTGTTTGTCAAATTTTATCCTAGGCAGGCGCGGTTATTAATCCCATAGCGTATCGTCAATTTCATAATTCTATGTCAATTACATAATTATATGCTCTCAAAAGGGCAATTTCGCTACTAGTTAAAAGAAAATCATTCAAATGTGATTTTTATCAGACCAAAATATGTCAAGATGTTCAACTTACAGTAGTACATGTAAGTTCATTTATTGAAATGTTAACTTTACCATAGATTCAAATGTTAATTTTATGATTTAAGAAGAAATAAAAACATTCAAATCAACTTAAGATGGTTGAACTTACAGTGTCCATTTTTGAGAGTTCAGCAATTTCTGCAGCCTTGTCCTCGACCTCACTCCTCCATTTCTTCTCCTGACTTTCCAGTAGCGCAAGGTCACGACGCTGGAAGTCTGTCGACTTACGACGCTCCTGAAACAAAATACATAATATTAATATATTATATAAAGTCTATATGGTTATGATATTCTCAAAAGCCGAATTACGATGCTCCTGAATAGCTGTCAATTTGTGAACTTTTCACGTGGTTTCAAATGTCATACGTAACAGTTTTTAGATTGCAACTTTGAAGGTCCTTAAAACTACCCACAGATAAAAAAAGATGTCTATTATGGATGCACATGAAAGGTAAATTTAGTGACATAAAGAAATGCTGATACTTAATGAGATCTAAACTTTCCTTCAAAAGATTAAGTTTAATTTCTTTCAGCAGAAGCATGAATTATCATTAATGTAGTGCAGAATTGACAGAGTGCTTCAGTCTTATTAAAACATGTATTTACCATATGGCAAAACGTATGTGTGTTCAAGTATCAAATTAATAATGAAGCTGTTTGTTCACCTTATCAATTCAGAGCTGCAGGGTAGAATTAGCATATACTTACCTTGTCAATTCTGAACTGCAGAGTTGCTTCCTGTTTCTGGGAGGCTTCTAGCTGGTCCCGGTATGTGGACACCTGCTTGTCACGCTGTAAAAGCTTACGCAATAATCCGCCCTTCTCCTCCTGTAGCTGGTTGATCACCTCCTGGAAGGTCAAAGTCAGAACAAGGTCAATGTCAGAGAAAGGGCAACATTAGAGGTCAATATTAGAGCAAGTTCAAAATTAGAACAAAGTCATGGTCAGAACTAGATCAGTACAGGCAGTAAGTTATAGACTAAACTTAAATGTAAGTAGTGCTGATTAAGCTATGTTGGTAATAAATTTATGTTCTTTAACAATACATCTAAATTTTAGCTGATTGCATCTTCTTGGAAGGTCGGGAAGTTAAGACTGCAATACTTAATATCAATAAAGTATAAACCTAGTTATAATATTCTTTGTGGTATACTCATTTCTGAATTTGTATGTGAACTTTCACTCAGTGCGGCACCATGCATGGACAATCTGGTAGGGAAATGTGCATGGTCTCTGATATGAAAGGTCAGTCTCCATGATGTCTGCCTCCTTGTTCATGCACTTAATGTCCATCAGCATCACCTCCATGCTGGCCCGCTCCTCAATCATGGCAGCTATCTGCTTGTCCAGCCGCTACACAACACAAGATATAGCATTAAACATGCTATCAATCATGGCAGCTATCGGCTTGTCCAACCACTTAACAATAGAGCATCAGCCATTCAGCCATGTTATCTACCAGGCTAGGAAGTTTTTAAGTCACATTTGATACACAATTAATACATACATCGTCAGACATGTTATATACAAGGCTACCAAGTAATTTAGTTAGAACTGCTACATGTACATAACATTGCATATATCTTAGCAATGTTATCTATAAGGCTGCCAAGTGTTTGAGTTGACGGAAAATATCTCTTGCACCATTAACTCCTATAGTATATGAATAAGTTTACTAGCAATGGCTGACAAAGAGTTCAATTTTGTTATGTGTCTGACTGGTATATATATTTATAACTATCTTATTCTGACACGACAGCAGCTGTACAAAAATATACTTAAAATACTTCAAGCTGATTTTGAAGTTGCCAAAAGAATAAACCATATAATATATAGCATCACAGCTGACCCTAGCAGGTCAGTTGGGACTCACATTACACTTGGCGATGTATGTCTCCAGGTCCAGCTGGTAGGCCTGACTCTCGCGCCCGAGCCTGTCCACCATGTCCTCCCTGTCGGACAGCTCAAACGTCAGGTGCTCCTCGGTCGCATTCAGCGTGCACTCCGCCTCCTCCAGACTGCGACACCTCTCCCGCAGGCGCTGGAGCTCCCGGATGGACTGGTTTACGTCGCCGACATCCAGGGACTGGCGCACGTTCTTACAGACCTTCTCCTCGGATACTCTCTTGTCCAGACTGTGGAGGAATAGTCCCAGAATTAGCATTTTGTACTTAATTACTAATAAAGGACATTCCATTGCTGTTATCATTTCTGTGGTTCAAAATATTCAAATAATCGAAATTCATCCAAATTATACATGGAAATAATATGTTAAATATATGGAATGTATGTTAAGTAGTTCAAGTTCAGTATCGAGCACAGTAGTTAATTCAAGGTCATTCTAAATAATAATTTGTAGCTTTTCAACAACATACTTTGTTGTGGGATTACCACAAAAGAGATACCTAAACTACTGGCAGGTTTTATTCGACAGCTTACCAGTTAGTGGAGGCCAGTGGCTGACTGTATGTAACAAAAGGCAGGTTTTTCCCAGAGAACTTAGTCTCGTTGTCTTCTTCAAACACGCGTCTTGATCTTCTCAAACTCCTCAAAGTTGGAGGTGTCATCAAGACTCTGCAGCTGGGGGACGAATGGGGGAGTCTCTGGAACAAGCAGGAACTGTGTTAGCATATATAGATTGTTCAGACCGATACAACTCTGCCTTCAAGGCGGAGCTTCAGGGTGACTTATTACCGCTAAGGGATGCATACATGTACATTTTACATGTCAGAATTTTCGGCATGAAAATCACTTTGATATTTAGACAGAGCAAAGTCTAAACAAAACAGGCCGGTACTTTTGCCAAAAACATTTGACCCTATTATTTGGGTAATCAACAGAGTCGGGAAATTTATGTGAATGGGCAAAAACAGTCAAATATCACAGTCAAAATCGATCAAAATGATACGTTTGCCTGTTCAAAAATGGACTTGCCAAGATTTTTTTTGATGCTCCAAAAAGCCAACGTGTAAGATTTTCGTACAGCGACAATGTTTGGACGTTAAGTACGTCCGTAAGCAAACTAATGAAAACCCTGTTTTTGGAAGAAAAAAACTCAAATTGACAGGCATGTTTGCAAAATAAAAACCAAATGGCTATGATTTTTTATTTCCTAGCCCCAACCTAGAGATAAGAAATAACAAATCTGAAAGTTGCGAATGAAAGGCATGCATATAGTAAATATAATATCCATATATTACACCATGTATGCAGTATGCAAAACAATAACAGTTTAAGAACCTCAAAAACAGGTTACCACATAAAACTTGCGCAAAATAAATAAATAAAAGTGAATACCAATATGCATGAACGTTTTTTTTTGTACCTGAACTTTTAAAAACCAGAATAAAGTTTAGCTTCAGGGTTTAACAACAAATTAATGGTACACTGAAAAAGCAGCTGTATAGCAAATATGTTTTGAACAAAGAATAGTTGTAAACAGTGAAAAAGTATATGTGGCGACCGTGAGAAAATCGGTTTTTATGCATGTTTGTAAAGTGTCCTCCCGAATCAGCCTTTGCAGTCCGCACAGTCTGATCCAGGAAGGCACTTTCCGCCTAAAGTGGATTTATGGTTAGAAGAGACTTCCTTGCAACAGAAAATACCATAAAAGCGGAAAGTGCCGGTCCGGATTAACCTGTGTGGACTGCACAGGCTAATCGGGGACAACACTTTACGCACATGCATTAAGACCAGTTTTCCCACGATGCGCCACATATATCTGCGAAGACTTCAGGTTTGATGAGAACTTACCGCTTCTCATTTTGTCCCACAAGATCTGTCGGAAGAATGCATGCTTCCTGATGCCCGTGTAGTCAAGTCGTAATTTGGTTTCCCTGAGCAGAGACTTGATTAGATCTTTGGCTTCAGTGGATATAAATGGTGTGGTGGGAAACTGTAAACTTGACTGAAAAAATATAATAAGAATAATATTACAATGTTATTAAGTAAGTGATTCCATACAGGCATTGTTATTTGTTCGAGGTCTGCTGAATTGGATGAGCCCGTAGGTCGAATGCCAATACAGCTGACCGAGGACAAATAACAGTGCCTGTATGAAATTAATTATTTAATAAGTATTTTATTAATCAACTTTACATGATTAATTAAAATTCCTAACCTCTTTAATATATAGGATAATAAGAACACCTTAGTTATTTAAAAAACAAAACACTGTTTTGTCGGCTGATGACGTGAAAGAATATTTTGTTGTCAAATATGCAAATGTTAAATACCACTAAATTGTACGTGTTTGCAAGGTGTTCTTAGTTATTTCCCTTGAACATTTTACAAATCTGATTGTTTTTTTTATTTTTTATTTCAACATGGTGTCATTTTATTTCTAAAAAAACTTCCATTCATGTATTTCCAATGTCATATAGGAATAGTTCAACTGACCAATCAAAAGCGCTAAATCTCATAGAGGCATCAACATTGCATACAGGGACTGGTATTCGCCAATTACAATGATTGGATCCCATACACAAACAGTTGAATTCATACAGGAACAGTTGAATTCATACAGGAACAGTTGAATTCAAACAGGAACAGTCGATCGTTTTATTCACTCATGCTTACTGATACAAGACATGCATTTTCACTGATATTGTGTGATTAATATTGTAAAGTTTAAGTGAATAATATAAGATATAAGAATTCATGGGTAACAATTTTAAGTATGTAAAAATGTATCTTGGAGTAAAATAATGACTAAACTTTATTGCACACAAATGTGTGACTGACAGAAGGATTTGGATGGAAGCATAAATGTGGTCGTATTGCTTGGTAAAAATATTTGAATCTAAACGCTGGTCATATACCAAGATGTAATGCACAGTATTAGTTCAGTTGTGACCAAAACATCTAAATACTACATAGTATTCACAAATATCTGATGATATTTGTGTTATTTCAATATTTTTTACATATAATACAATAATAAATGAATCAGGTATAAAAAATACTGTTAAAAAGTGAACATTTAAATTTGGATATCCGTCTGATTTGTGAAGTTTTTTTGCCACACTTGTGAAAATGTTACATATTTAGGATTGTGAAGTAGCCTTTTATAGGCCTTAACTATATAAGGAAAAATAGCCCGGGAATAAAATGTCTATTATCTGCATAACATGCATACATAACGCACTCCATACCTTGTAGTTCATGATGTTGGAGTATGTGTTCACCATAGACCCTGCCTCGTCCCTGAACGGCGTCCGTCCGTACAGCATCTCATACGTGCAGATACCCAGCGACCACCAGTCCACCTCGCGTCCATACGTGTTCACGCTGTCATAGTTGATCGCGTCCAGGAGTTCACTGTCATAGTTGATCGCGTCCAGGAGTTCAGGAGACACGTAGTCCGGGGTGCCCACTGGCATCTGGGAACTCACCTGGCACCGTAATAGAGGGATTTAGATTTCAGAAAGAATTTCAGGGATTAAAATGCGCTACCAGCAATGTAATTTGAGAAACACTTTAGGGAGGAAATAACCAAACAAAGGATTCAGAAAACACTCATGTTTGTGAACATTTCCAACAAACTAGAGCACTATTTGGATAACACAGAAAGGGAGGAAATCTGTTGAAAGAAGGAAGAATACCACCCTGAATATAGAACAATGAAAGTTAAAAGTGCACATAAATGGCGGAGTACATACTGTTTTGCTGTGAGCCATTAATATCCTTTTTCATAAAAATCCGTCAAAACAATATTCTCCCTTTAAAAATCAAAACGGACTTAAGTGAACATAAACAAATCACGCCAAGCAAATTATATAAAATGAAAGTAAAAAAAAACTAATGTTAGCTGTGTTAGTACGGTATCCACAAGACATTGCAGGCTGATCCATGAAAGCCCAAAATACTCACCATGCCATCCTTGGCCAGCGTTGCTGCTGAACCAACGTCAGCCAGTTTGATGTGCCCTGTGCAGTCGATGAGAACGTTCTCTGGCTTCAGATCCCTGCAATCACATGAACAGAAACCATGCATCTTGTGCCAAGATACATGTATTTACTAGTACATGTTGTTTGCAGCAACATTGAAGTAATAGAAAAACATAAAACATGGCATAGAAAAATAGCACTAAAAAGAAATCACCTAGTCAATAATAACACAGGAATGGAAACGCTGCTGGGGGTAGTAGGCTTTGAATAGTTTAGCTAATGAGGCATATTTTCATTGCATTTTCTGGGGAAAATATATAAATTTGATAAATATCTGGGTTTTTTGTTTATCTTATATTGTAGTAGCCAAATACAATCGTCAACACCAAACTATATTTCTTAAAAAAAAATCCCCAAAAGCTGACTTTAAACTTGAATGTTTCTTTAAGCAAATTTGTAAGGCAATGTTACATCAAAACCGAGGCCTGTGTCTGTCCCCAATCTATGAAAAAAAAGTACACCAAGCCAAATGTACCTGTGCACGTATCGCATGAGGTGAAGATCATTGACAGCCAGGGTGATCACAGCCAAGTAGAAGCGCGCCATCTTCTCCTCAAAGATATCGTCGTGTCTGGAGAGGAGTGACAGGAGGTCTCCACCTGCATGGAACTCCATGATCAGGTACAGGGCCTGGGCGTCCTACAGTACAATATTACATAGTGGTAGAACATGTGGTTACAAAGTTCAGTGTTTTATTTTCCCTACTTTACGACGGTGCTTTTAAAGGATTTATTCCCAATCACTAAAGATATCCAAGGTTCTTATTCTGAAGTGAAAGAGGCCAGGGCCCGTATTCACCAACCAATTCTTAGAAGTAAAAGAGTCCAGGCCCGTATACACCAACCAATTCTGAACTGAAAGAGTCCGGGCCCGTATTCACCAACCAATTCTGTAGTGAAAGAGTCCGGGCCCGTATTCATCAATCAATTGTTCGGGCCCGTATTCACCAACCAATTCTGAAGTGAAAGAGTCCGGACCCAAATGCACCAAGAAATTCTGAAGTGAAAGAGTCCAGGCCCGTATTCACCAACCAATTCTATAGTGAAAGAGTAAAAGCCAGTATTCACCAACCAATTGTCCAGGCCCGTATTCACCAACCAATTCTGAAGTGAAAGAGTACGGGCCCGTATTCACCAACCAATTCTGAAGTGAAAGAGTCCGGACCCGTATTCATCAACCAATTCTGAAGTGAAAGAGTCCGGGCCCGTATCCACCAACCAATTGTTTGGGCCCTTATTCACCAACCAATTCTGAAGTGAAAGAGTCCGCACCCGTATTCACCAACCAATTCTGAAGTGAAAGAGTACGGGCCGTATTCACCAACTTATTATGAAGTGAAAGAGTCCGGACCCGTATTCACCAACCAATTCTGAAGTGAAAGAGTCAGGGCACGTATTCACCAACCAATTCTTAGAGACTTAAGACTAAGAATAACGAATATTCTTGAAAGTTTTTCTCTAAGAACGCTATAAATTTGAATCTAACATGGTTTTCACACACTATTAATAACAACATTCTTTTTAAAGAACGATTAATTAAGACATTAGCAACATTGGTACCAAACATATTTGTGAACGAAAAGTTCTTGCTTCTTGAGTCTAATTCTATTCTTTATTCTTAAGTCTAAGAATGGGTTGGTGAATATCGGCCCAGAATAGACTGTGGATTCATTTTTAATTTCGTTGTCATGAAATTTTGTGGACTCGTAAAATCGGGCAAATTCGTTGGATCTTAAATTCGTTGATTTCGATTTTTTGCCAAAAACCTAAAACAAATACTGAATCTTGTGTGCTTTTGTTTAATCTAACAACCCTTGCGCTCAGTTGACATCCGCTAAAACAACAACGTGCCAATTACCAGCATTGTCCGTATCTTATCGTCTCAATCTCGCGATAACGTGGTCCTTAGTGCAACAACACCATACCAATCAGAAGGATTAAACATAGGTGAAATATACCAGTATCGCAATAAACAGTCCAATTAATAGTGGGACCCATAGTGTCTTGAATAATTGTAATAAAACAGTGGGTCCTATTAATGGCAGTTTGACACGAAGCCAGTTAAGCGCATGACAATTAACAGGTGACACGCTGTGAATATCGATATGTGTGTGACAATTGAGCAATCTGTACCTTTCAATTATTCTGTCAGTGCATGTATTGTCTGTTCTTTCAAGATGGAAACATCATACAACTATTTATTTTTTCAAACATATTTAAGTATAATTGACATCATGTCAGTTTTCACAGTAAATAGTTATCAAGGGAGGTAACATAATCACCCAAACATGGGTCAAAAATAGTTGCGCCCCTTTAGTCTGACGTCACAGTAGTGCAGATACTAATAATTTTGGAGATAAGACTTAGGACATAAACGTTCGTCGTACATTTGAATTCGTGGTTGAGGAGACCCACGAAAATCCACAAACATAAGTGTCCCACGAACAATAATTGTTTTACAGTATAGGAAATCATGACAATTGATGATGTGCATGCAGACGGATAAAAAACAATACTAATACCAAACTTAAACCAATATGCCATATGAAACCATAGAACAAACCATAAGTAAACGAAATTTTGAGATTTTTTTTCCTTTAGAAGATGGATTTCATGATGTGAAAATTCCCAGTCTGATTACGAGACCCATTCCAAAAACTGTATAAAAAAACACCGGTGTTACATTTGTATATGGTGACAAGTGTGATAAATATACACTGCCCAGTGGGCATGAAGACTTCAGACAGGTTACTTCCTGTGAATTATATCTTTCCATGCAACAACAGCAACATCCCTGCCTGGAATGTGTCAAGGCTAAAAGTCTTAAAGCAATTAAGTCTCAGTAATCAAGTTCAGCAAGATAACCAGATAATCACTAGTATTTGCACTTCCACAAAAGTACTGACCTGGAAGGCAAAGTGCAGTTTGGTTATCGAGGGACTGATGGCTTTGGCCATTATATCCCTTTCCTCTTCATTAAAGCAAACCTGTTCAAATATAGAATTGATCTTTAATATGTTGAACCCAGATATTCAGAATGTAAAACATGTAAATGTTAGATTGTTTAATATGTTTAATGCCGTTTATGGTTTAACTTGTATTCTGTTTAATTCAATCAACTTTGTTGGAATTGTATGTTTGAAGCTGGTGAGGAAGTATTTGGATGCTCATAACTGGATATTTTAGAGTTAATGACTGTAAAATTTTTTAGCAGCATTCTAAGCACTCCTTTAATAAATACATGCAGTGCAAACAGATCTGGGTAAATGAAGGTATGTTAATAAACAACCACAAATCTACACTATTAACATGACATCAACTGCAGTAACATATGTCAGCTATTTACCTCAGATTTCAACAATGTGTCATGCTTCCTCTGTGTTTTCATACGTACACAGTCTCACAGTGTTTGTCCCGGACTACCTGCACGTCCCCAAAGTGACCTCGACCAATCACATCCTTAACCTCAAAGTCAGACGCGTGGAGACGCAATTTCCGCAGCTCCGATATTGTGGCACTATCTTTAACAATGAAGATGGTAAACGTTTTCTATTAGGGAAGTGTTCATACAAAGATCCCTTATTAGCCAGTTTTACCGTAAAACTGGCTAATAAAGGATCTTTGTATGAACACTTCCCTCAACGAAATTAGCAGTTTGGTGAAGCAAGCATGAATTCTTATATTATTACTTAATACTTGAGAGCAAGACATGATACAAGCCTGCCTATTTATAACTGAGATTCTGAGAAGCCAAGTTCAAAATTTAACAACGAAAGGCCTATGGGATTCTGCTAATATTTACCACTGCTTAAAATATAACATCTTAGTCTTAGATGACATACAATCTGGACATTATCACATAATTTTTTTAAGTAACATCTTCATAGCATGGTATGAAGCAAATGAGATCAGACTGCAGTGTTTTTTTTCACCTTAGGGGGGAAAGGTGGCAGGGCCCTTCTAACGGGGAATTTTACAGCAAAATCGGAATTGTTTTTGTAGACAAGCATTATAAAAATTTTATAATGTACTTTGTTATGAAATATTAATCAAGTGTTTTGCTACAAATGATAACTTAGATCATGCACAAACTTAGTTTGAAAAAAAAAAATTAGCTGTGATTGTTTACGAAAATTCCTCTATCTTAGTCAATTTTTGTCCGATTTTGGTCGAGCTTACATTCTGAGGGGAATTTTAAAGTTAATATAAGGGAAAAATATATACTTTTTAAGCTAGGGAATGGGGCCGAATTTTGGCCTCAAAATGGCCCTAAAAAATCACTGGTTGCAATTACAATTAACAGTTATGTTTTCCTACTGTCTGGTGTAATTGCGTATTACTGGCGACTAGAAGTTAGGCAACTGACACCGACCCGTATATTCAATATCTTTTAGTCTGACACGTGACACGGGTCCATACTATTGAAAACATGGTAGTAGGTATCTATTGGTGAAATAATGCCTTTGCGTTGACAGAAAAATACCTTTTGATCAGTAAAGTATTGGTTTTTAAAACGCAATACAAATTTGCAAATATTTGAATAGCGTTTTAACTTTTCAAATGGCAATCATTCAATCGAATATTCGAAAAGTTTTGCCATCCTTAATTAATATTAATATTAATTATTAACCCAATGAAAAAAGACCGAAATGAAATAAGAGCGAGCTTTTATTTAACCCAAAGAAAAAATAGAATATTCGCCATCAGAATAAAAAAACATTGGTTTCATTTAACAAAGAAAAAAACTTTTGTGTAGGGCCCATTGTGTTGGGTAGTTAGGCAATGGCAAAACAAAGTTAATTATAATTTTGACTTATTTTTTGTAACAAATTTGATTTAACATTAAGAAAGTCTACAGAATTTCAAAACGTTAATATTGCTGATGAGCGAGTATTTGTCTGACGAAATATGCATTTGTTTTGGGACAGTTTTAATTCATGAACAAACTCAACGATGAAAATTCACTTGTTACATCCTGGGTTGATCACCTGTTTGCGAATGTAAACAAAATAACTTTCACTTGTGCGCATGAGCATCAATAGAGGCCCTGAAATGGGTACATTAAAGGTCTTTATCACGTTGACCATATTATTTTACGGACAGTTTTTTAACAGTGAAATTATTTAAATATATGGAGAAATACTTTATTTAATCTATATCAAATGAAACAAACGATTTGAAATGTAAGCGATCTTACCAGGTGTCAAGGGGTCACCTTGTAATAGTACCAATAGCAATTTTAGAGATCCTGAAAGAAAACAACCGATTTTCTTATGATTTTAAACGATGAATTTGATTGGCAATCGGTTAATAATCGGTTAATAATGACAACCCTGAATGTTCTGCAAGAGTTTGTCGGCTATAATGAGCAGACAGCCAAACCTATCACAAACCCTGTCTAGGCCCCTAATTGGGATTTTATCGCGCATGCGCAAGTCATTTTACTTCCCCAGACGACAGTCAACATTTTGGGTTTTACAACAAATAAACTCACTATTTTCAAAGAAAAACAAACCATACTTGAAACTATAAGCCTTTATTTGTATTATGATGATAAAATATGAAAGCGGTTAAGACACGCGAATATTTAAAAACGTCCGGATAATACTACTTCTGACAAATACTCGCTAACCAGTAAGATGTGTGGAACTGATTTTTTATAGTTATTTCAAATTTTGGCAACAGTACGCTTTGTCTGAATTAATTCCTTCAGGACGCCATTTACTACATAGACATTTTGTTGATTTCGGAAAACAATTACCTAAGCCATTATAAAATATAGACTAAACATAATGATAAACACAATGGTGGATGTCAAAGTTGTAGGTATGACTAAACACCGAAAACCTGCTAATACCTACGAAACCTACTTAAATTAAAACTCAAAAACCTGAACAAAACTGAAAAACAACGTCAACCTTCTTACAATGATGAAAACCAACAATTGTATAGCAAAAACCCGCGAACTGCGCACAATTCCAAAGTTTCTATTGGGTTTCGTATGTCTCCTCTTGTTATCGCGGGTTACCATTAGGTTAGTGGGTTTTCGCAAGTTTATGTATGTTTTCGTATGTTTCCATGCTTTTTTGTCGTTTAAGTTAAATGTGTTTATTTAGGCTTTTGCAGGTTTCCGTTAACTTAAGTAGGTTTCCGTGGGTTTTTGTTGTTTAGTCATATCCAAAGTCGTTTTGTAATTCAGAAATATCGAGCTATGCCAATGGTGTGAATGTCTTTCGAAAATGGTTATCACTCCCAAAATTACCGCCTGACACACGTCCACTCAATAAAGACAATGACAAACCATAAAACATGACCAGTTCGCTGAAAATGTTTATTTGAATATAAATTGTAGTAACATCGTTGATTTTTGTATTTTGAATGTTCCGCAAATATTTATTTTTTTTTGAAGTTCCGGTGTATGGTAATAATGTTTGTTATAATATTTGCTGGGTCAAGACGGTCAAATTCTCAGACAATCGGAATGTAGCTCGGCTTGCCAGGATCGGATGAGTGGTTACGATTGAAACTAAAACGAAAAACGGATTTGGAAAATTTAACGCAAACTAGAGACAATAAACAAGAAAAATAGTGAAATATGTACTGTAGGGCGAAATAGCAGGGTGCACCGTGCTCATTTTTGGCTCGCCCTGCTGCACGTTTAGGCTGGTCAACACAGAAATGTTGAATATCTTTTGAAATTTATTTGTTGTGCAAATATTCAACGACAAATAAATATATCATGGATCTACTTAAAAACCTTTATCGGAAGCATAAAGACTTAAAAAAAACGTCGATGTAGGCAAACGCTCAACCGGGAGGTCCAGGGTTCGATTCCCATTGTGGCTAAGGATTTTTTCAGCTGGGTTACATAAATTAGGGAGCTTGTATCAAATTAAATGTTTGCACGATTTTAAAGAAATAATTAGTTTATAAATCCTGCCACAATTATCTTTTAACGAAATAAAGTTTTTTCTAAATATTCGTAATGCTTTAAAGTAACGGGTTCAGAAAACATTACTTAATCTTCCACGGATAAACGTTTGTATTACATGCATAATTTAGAAATAAAAATGTAAAAACAACATTGTAGAAATTTCATAAATTGTTCGAAAACCATTTTTAAATCGCCACAATCTGTGAATACTGGTCTAGACAATGCATAGCTTTTTTCAATGTATTCAACAGGACCCAGTCAAGTAGGTCACCAGTTAATAATAATATGTCTGCTGTAAGAATCAACAATGAACAGGTACCGGTTTTTTGCTATATCTTTTTGTGATTAAAGAGACATCAACGGTTCTTAAAATTACATGTATTACATTACAATTAAATAGATGTTATGCAATTAAGACAGAGTTGACATCACGAACTCATATAATTCCTTTCCCTTTTCCAGGCCATAAAATGCATATGAGGCTTGTCTCGGTAAAACCGGACTTTATGTGCGTAAAGTGTCGTCCCGGATCAGCCTGTGCAGTTCGGGACAGCACTTTCCTCCTACAGTGGATTTATGTTTAGAAGAGAGAAACTTCTTTGAAACAGAAAATACCATAGAAGTAGACCCGGTTTTCCCACCACACGCCTCGGATTAAGAAGGGGCGGTTATGTTGCACAGGAGGTTATAGCACACGTCTAGAATCTCTGCAAAACGCTGTCATTGTTTTGCAAAAATATATAATTGCTGCGTTAATAACTTGAAAAGTACTGCCGCACTGAATATTCCCTCCCTCCAACACCAGTTCTCGCGCCTGTTGCATGCTGTTTATTGTAAAAACTTATGTACACATGTCGTCTATACGTCTTGAGGATCGCCTAATTTTAAAACGGTTAGTTTAAATGACATTATTAAAATAAGATAAACGTAAGGCATAATAATTAATATGAACACATTAATTAGTACAGATTGCGCATGAATATAAACTGAAAACTACGAAATCCGGTAGTGCCGTATGAAATATCGTGCCTCTTACGGCATGGGCGAGACACGGGAATTGAGCGAAAAAAAACGAAGCGAGACACAATATTCCCGCGAGACACGAAGCGAGGCACGGTATTGTAACACGAGATCTCGCACTGTCGCAGTAGCCCATACCACGATATCTCGCTGCAAAATATCGTGTCTCGCTTCGTGTTTCGCGCAATTCTCGTGTCTCGCTTCGTGTCTCGCGGTAAAATATCGTGCCTCGATTCGAGTCTCGCGCAATTATCGTGCCTCGCGTTTAGAGGTCGAGGCACGAGATGCGAAGCGAGCCACAAAGCGATACACGATATTCAGGCGAGACACGAAGCGAGGCACGATATTATATCGTTCAATTAATGCCCGAATCTCGAGTATCGCGGTAGATTTTCAAACCACGATACTCGAAACACGAAGCGAGACACGAGAATCTGGCGACACACGAAGCGAGGCACGATATTGTATCGTTCAAATATCGCCCGAATATCGAGCCTCGCGGTTAGAAAGCAGCGAAGCAAAGCAGGGAAACAATCTTTTTCCTAACGAACGAAGGCGGGTTAGACGGCCCAAGTCGTTGACGGCCCAGACCATGACGGCCCAGTCCATGACGGCCCACTGTCTGTCTGGTTGCCTGCCTCTTTGTCCATCAGTCCACCATTTCGCCTGGATGATACTGCTGCTTTGTGGCTATTTGTACTCGATTTGATAACTGTTTCTGTTTGAACTATAATGATGACTACGTTTTATTTACGGTTATTGTTTACATTTATAAAAAGCCTGCTGCTGTAGAAGTAACAGTCTGTCCCTCGGTCAAACTGTCTCTTTGTCTGTCTGTCCGTCCGTCCGCCCATCCGTCTTGAAACTGCGGCTGCAAATCCTTCTGTTGCGTTGTTAAATAGTTGTGTACTAAAGGCCTTCTTCAAATTAACTTTCACACACTGTATGTAGGTCAGCACGACGTGGGGTTGCATCATGCACTAAAGCAGATAGGTGCATTGCCCTTTTGTCCTATGTAGCAACGCATTTTGGTGTCAACTCAACTTCGGTGTTACTTATCGTCATCATCATTATCATCATCATCAACAAAAACAACAACAACATTATCATCATCCTCATAATTTTACAAAATATATAATGTCAAACAACTTTAGGGTGATAAATTCATGGTGCACCGGTAGACGCGAGACTCGATATTCGAGCGATATTTGAACGATACAATATCGTGCCTCGCTTCGCATGTCGCCGGAATCTCGCGTCTCGCTTCGTTCTTCAAGTATATATATTGCCCGAATATCGAGTATCGCGGTAGATTTTTAAAGCACGATACTCGATATTCGGTCAATATTTGAACGATATAATATCGTGCCTCGCTTCGTGTCTCGCCAGAATATCGTGTTTCGCTTCGTAGAAAACGGAGTATTGAATGTGCGAGATGTCTGCGTCTTAAATACAAAGGCGGTATTTAGAGGGTGCCGTAAGCGGCGTACGTCCCATCTCAAATTGTCCAAATTTGATTTTTTAACATCACAGTAACTGCAACATGCGTATATCGTTACCATTAAAATGTTATTAATATATAAAATTACACTTATTACGCCCTTAAATTGTTTCCAATATTAATCATACTCTATTATTATATATTATATATATCTATTATATTATTATATATATTTTACGGGATGGTAGTACGGCAACTAATATATTCATCGTAACGGTTATTTCAATGCATAAAAGTCAGTGTCAGGTAAATGTTGGCGAACTATATTTTCGGTACATTGTTTAGTTTTGACGATATTGCACCGTTACGATACATGGATCCTAAACTGTAAGAGACAACTGCAGTCATTGGCAGATCTTTAAATACTTAATATTTCCGACCCCTCTAACTAAAAATCCCGCCCCCTATTACTTTAAATTGATAACGACTTAATTAGCAATTTTACAATTTTAATCGGATTCGTATAGTCTGTTTTTTTTTATCTAGGGAGCTGGTGCATAGAACAGTCATGATGATAACAGTTTCCTAAAAAACATTAGGCGCAAACAATATATGTCTGTTTCAAGTTACCCGATCTTCCCATAAAAATACCCCCCGAACCTAAAACATTTTGTTGAGGCTTTCAGATATATTTTTGTTTGATTTACTCTTTTCCAATAATGAAATAATTTTTTAGATAAATAGGTGTTTTGTTTTGATAGCATCCACTTTAAAACAATGTTTAATGATATTTCCAACATGTTTTGAATATTCATGCAGTTTTAGAACATTAAGTTGACCAGTTACCAAATATTTAAAAAAAATCCCTACCTACCTACCCAAACTTTGTTGGGCATGTAACCTGAAACAAACATATTTTTTTACGCCTAAGGGCAACAAACTCCTCGTGGAATGAAAGGTTTATGGCAAAAACGGCCCCAGTCTAAACCGGCCCCAAAAAAGCAAATCCGAACCCACATGTGATTGCATATTGACTAAACCGGCCCCAAGATAAAAAAACATAGTGTTACGTTTGGAGTTTTATTCTTTGATAAGTTTTTACTATTCTCATTCGTAATTCGCGCATTAATTACCAATGACAACATTATTGTCACACAAAATCACCACCACCTATAAAAAGTACCGGCACATGGGAAGACGATCTTAATTTTGCAATAATATTTCTAAATTTCGAATTTTCCATTTACTTGTAGCAATGCAATTTTTCAAAAACGGGTTAAAGTTCTGTGTAAAGAGACAATGAGGAGCTTGAAATCATTTACATCGACTGGTCAATTTGAAATAAAAATATCTTGTAAGTTACAAGCAGGTCCAATTAACGACAATTGATAATTGGCAGGGGGGGGGGGGGCCACGTCTTTACGAAGGCGCGAAGTAACGGTAAAAGTTGACTAAAACTAGAATACATCCCTTCTTTTAAAGGGTGTGACACATAAAATCTTTGCAGTGTGGGTGCGGTGCTTTATATAAAAATATATTCGCAAAATATACCAGAAGTACATAAAAATACTGTATTTAAATAAATCTTTGTAAATAGTTAAGCGAAACGGTAATATATGCTGTAGAAAAGTCTTTTCTCAATTTATGCAACACGTGAATTAACTGTTAAAACTGAATAGACAGCCTTTAAGAGGAATGCGGTAGCGTGGGAACCTAATTTGCATACTGAGCTTGTCGCTGAAAACGGATAGTAATTGAACAAATCAAAATTATCGTATCTAATCCGTCTGACCAATCAGCGTGAGGCTTATTTAATAACGTTAGGGTTGGACGAGTATGCACTATTATGAACAACTGCAAGGAAATAATGAAAATAATAGATCTGCTAGATGAAAATAAGCAGATTTTAATATGAAAATGTTTATAAAATTTGGGAGAACTAATTTCTCTATGAAAGTGACATAATTATTTATGCTTTAATAAAGTATGGAGACACTTTGTTGAGTAATTTGTGTTTATTTATTGTTTTCTTTGCAGTTTAATACTTAGATAGAAAAGAAGAGAGAAGATAGCCCAACATGATAAGATTTAATGATGGAAACATATAATTTTACATGTGTCATCATTTTTCTAGACCCATTTTGCAGCATATGCTGTAATGGAATTGTTGGAGTCTTATTAACTTAAAGATCTGCAAGAAATATATGATTGAATAACCATATACTTATAAAGTAGTTTGGAAACAATGCAGGTACAGTAGTACCAGTTGTTTATTTAAAATAAAATAATGAACAGTTTAATGTTTTACCAGATCTCTAAGTGGTTCAACAGAATAGATATGATATTAGCATGTCTATTCTACAATTTAAAGCTGCCGGTATATGAAAAGGCAGAAAATTGCAACTAAGTTACTGAGAAATGCTGTCATAATAATAATAATACTCTGAATAAAATGAGTATGTCAATGTAATGCAATAAATGGTTGGTATTTAGGGTTCTCTAACCCTTTTTAACTAAATGTGGAGTAAGAATACTCTTAATAATAAGTAAAATGAATCAAGAGTCACCAAGTAATGAAGATTTAATATAATATAAATGAGAAAGGACTTGCCTAGGCCGAGGTCCCGGAACTGATCCCAATTTGCTTTATTTAGAACAAATGTATGCTCCCCTGAGCTGGGGATATCAGTTTCCTGTACAAGATAGTTGTACAATGTAACCAGTTGTGGGTAAATGATCAGATCCAAAGTTATCTGAGACGGAGTCCCAAGCAGAAGCACTGGCTATCCCGGCACTAGCTGCAGTAAGGTCGATACATGTTGTTGACCCGGAGGGGTTAAATCTGGTTGGCTCTGAGGTAATGGAAGCAGTATCCAGTGATTCCATAATCAGCTAGCTTTTTTAAGATGCCAAAAGTCCAGGTTAAATCGAAGGCCGCCTGACGGTCCAAAAATATACCTAATACTGTTTGGCCTTGATTTTTAGCAGAAAGGATATCGTGTTGTAGTCTTGCTAGCTGATCAAGAGTTGAATTCCCTTTCCGAAAGGCAGACTGGAAGGGGTTCAGAATATTTTTAGTTTCCAATAAGTGCTCTAATCTGTTTTTTACCATTATTTCCAATAATTTGCCTGCATGAGAGGTGAGACTTATTGGACGATATGATTTTGGATCACTTTTGTCCTTACCAGGTTTTGGAATAGGAATCACTGTGGCCTGCTTCCATTTTGGGGGGACCGTTCCTGATTTGTATACTTGATTGAACAGATTGAGCCAGATTTAAAGAGTTATGGCCGGCATTTTCTTAAACATCATATATGATATTCTATCTGGGCCCATGGCAGAGTTACTCCTACCATTAATTGCATTAGTTAATTCAATCATTGTGAAAGGTCAATTAAGAGGCGTGTTATTATCCCCAGGCTCGTTTAATATGTTTTTATTCTCCGATTCAAATCGCTTTTGATAGTCCAAAGTTTCTTGAGGGAGATTTGAATCACTGGAGACAGATTTGAAATGCGTGACCAAAAATTGAGCCTTTTCCCTTGGGGTCGTGGCAATTTCGCCTTTATATTGTAGTAGCGATACAGGATTTGTGCGATTTCCTTTAATTCTGTGAATCTTTTGCCACAAATCCCTAGAATTACTTTTATTAACAACTGCTGATTCACAGAATTCTTTCCAATTTTGAGTTTTATCTTCCAAAATAACCCGCTTTGCTGAGTTTTCTAGGGAACTATAGTTTTTGAGATTGTGCTCAGCGGGGTTCTTTTTGAGTATTTTTGATGCTTTTTTCCTTTCCTGTACCGCTTTAGAACACGCCTCACTCCACCAGGGAACATTCTTTCTGGCTTTTCCCTTACCGGAGGAGACGTGGATGCTGCACTCTGCTATGGACAGGATCTTATTTGTTAAATTAGAGCAAAAGGTACTGGGGTCCTGGGAGTGAACATCTGCTAGGGAAAGATCTGAACAGAGGTCTCTGAACTGATCCCAATTTGCTTTATTTAGAACAAATTTATGCTCCCCTGAGCTGGGGATATCAGTTCCCTGTACAATATAGTTGTGGGAAATGATCAGATCCAAAGTTATCTGAGACGGAGTCCCAAGCAGAAGCACTGGCTATCCCGGCACTAGCTGCAGTAAGGTTGATACATGTTGTTGACCCAGAGGGGTTAAGTCTGGTTGGCGAACCGTTATTGAGCAGGACAAGGTCATGCTCATCCAACCATTCTATGACCCCGCGACCTGCTGCATCTGAGTTGTTGGAGCCCCGAGCGGGATGATGTGCATTAAAGTCCCCTGTGAATATTACGTCATAGGGTCCTTTAATGGTCCTTAAGTCTGTTAAAAGGCCATTTAAAGTCTCAAGATCACATCCCCTTGAGTAAAAACTGACCAATATAAGGGGCCGGTTCTTATTTATGATCACCTCTATTGCTAGTGCCTCAATAGCAGTGCTACCATCAATCTTTATTTGGTTGTTCACCCCCAGTAATTCATAGTTAATACAATTTTTAACATAAATGGCAAGACCACCAGCTATATTATTGTCAGGGTTTGTATGATTTTTGAATTCGCATGTAAAACCAGAAATTGATTTGTAATCATTTCTGGGAAATTTAGTTTCTTGAAGGGCGAGAACATGGATGTTGGGGTTCTCGTCTAAGTAATGTTTAATTTCAGTATGTTTTATGGAGGTTAAACCTCCAATATTAAAAGATACAATATTTAGGTCACTGTCCATAGTGATTGGAAATCAGTCTGAGCTTGAAATTGTTAAGTTTGGCATGGGGGGATCTGATGGCAAGCTTATGGCCGGAGAAGGCCCCTTTAAGCTTCGCTGGGGTCCAAGCCGGCCGGGATAGCTTAGATTTCTTTGAGGAGGGTGGTTCGGAGGTGGGTTGGGAGGGGGGTTTCAAAATATTGGAGGGGTAGCCACTGTCCGGAGGGGGGGGTCCCAGGGTCCGGAGGTATCGGTGGATCCTTAGTACCAGAATGGCTTTCAGTATCTGATATAGTGATTTTAGGGGTTACTTTGGATATAGATTCCTTGCCCTTTTTGAATCGGGAATCTATTTTACAAGTGATATAGGCGTTAACCGATACCCAGTGGGCCTGTCACGGTCCTTTATTATCTCAGCAATTAAATCCGTCAGCTCGCTGAGATGTATGTGGCGATAACGGTGACCTGTCGCTGGCGGATCTTTAATTTTAATGTATGAGTCTCCTGAAAGCGAGTTGCGCTTACTGTTATTAAAGGCAGGAGAACTCATAGGGGATGTCTTGGTGTCGACCATTCTGGGACGGTTAGGGGGCACACTAACCAAGGGCTCCTCCTTTATCTCGCAGATGTCTGAGATTGTACGATTCTCTAGAATACTAGAGTGCACTGACACCAGAGAGTCATTCCCGGTAACGTTGAATAAAGAGTTATCGGAAATTGTAGAGCCGGAACAAGTGGTGCTACTACAATCCGGCAGCGGGGAAGACCCTCTGGGACCCGCAGAAGGGTGTCGCTGTTCGGGTGTGACCACCTGAATAGGTGAAACAGGGGGGGGGGGGGGTTGATAATGCCGGTGTGTGGTGTGCAACCGGCTCCAAGGGAGAAATAACCTGTTTAGGTGGGAGGCTATTTACCGGTTCGGGGGGGGGGGGTGATCTTACCCACTGGCCCCTCAACTGAAGGATATGCGCACCCGGTATCGGTCATGCTAGGGCCGGGGGCTGCATGTGTGGGAGGAGACCTGGATCTGGAGTCGGTTGGTGATGGAGTGTGTTGGACACCATCCTTGTGGGCCGCAGTATCAAGTGCTAATAGCTTGCGCTCCGCCTCAGTCCAAAGAAACACCATACAAGTTGGAATAAGAGGCAATGTTTAAAGCTCTCTTATAAGACGGACAACCTTGGTAGGAAGCAGAGTGCGGGCCAGCGCAATTTACACAACGGCGGATGTTACGGGTGCATTGGCGTCGGCACCGGGTTTCCGAACTGCGGTAACAAATAGACGGGTGAGGATATTTACCCCCGCTGGCAGTGTGTCCGTACCCCTGACAGCGATAACATCTGACAGGGGGTACGGGGCAAGGTCTAACGTCCAGGGAGATGTTGGTCCCCGCAACGTAGACCTTGTGAGGGACAGGGCCAGAAGTGAGTATAGTGATTTTGACCAGCCGCGGAAAACCAGGAGGAGGTAGCCTAGAGGGCTCGACCCGCTCTAATTTGATAATTGAACCAATAGTTGCAGGGAGAAAATGTAGGCATCCTTGAAGTTCTAGTAAGTCCTGGTTTTCTGGGATCCCTGCTATAAGACCTGAGCCGTCCTTATGTTTGACGGTGATAAGGCCCGGACTGCGACTGCACCAAGTTTGAAAATTCCTTTAGACAGGATACTGGTGAGCGACTGAGCGGACATTAGCTGTAGAAGAACACAGCCAGAGGCCAGTCCGCTCAATAAGGCCGGGGAGTTCCTTCGTCAGACACGAGGCCAGCTGAAAGATGGTGAAAAGTGAGGTCAGTTTTCCTACACTTCTGACTGACTGGAGGAGGCACTTAAAGGGCATGGTGTTGTGGGACAGGTGGTGTGTATCTTGCCCAGTAAGCGCCTCCCCTAGTAAAAGGGACAGGTTTGTGCTCCGCCCCTTAACGGTCTTGTGGTTCCCGGGCATGGCAGATATAACGTATGAGATGGCGAGTATACTTAACAAGTGTACTTGCCCGGGGCAAGACTAAAGAAGAAGGAAGAAATGGGGGGAATAGTGCAAATACTCGAGATTTGATAATATTAACTGATACGCAATAACTGTAACTAAAGTAGACCTCACGATAGTAGTATTTAAATTAATTTCCACTTAGCAACTTAACTAGTTATAACTTATAAAACAGTAGCACCGCACCTGTAAAATAACCCAATTCGTTCTGCATATGCTATAATAAAGCAGAAAAAGTCATTTGGTAATGTTATAATTACAATAGGGTAAATTTCCAAAGAAGAATTTCGGATACCAAATGACGTCCGAAAGGTGCAAATTTAGAATGTTACAAAAAAATATAAAAAGGAGGGACGGGCGAGGGAAGGACTATACCTAAGCCGTGGGCGTGGATGGTGGCTGTAGACCTATGCTGTTCCGAATCTTGTTTGCCTCCGTACTGCCTCTGTACTGTATATATTCTTTATTTATCTTTTTATTTTCTTGCAAGATGGCTGCCGGATATGCAGAAAAAAAGATACAGAAGGTTACGCATGCGCAAATAAATTCCTTCTTTGTTACATATAAAATATTTAAAATTTGATCTCACTTTTCACCATGACCAAGCTACTTTCCAATATATCACAATACATTGTCGGAAAGATGAGGACATTACCTTTTGAAAAAACAGCATGTTAAAAAATTATATGTGTTGTAACTCAAAATATTTACCTTAGAAACAACACACCGGTTTTGACGGGCATGTAGGCTGCCATTTTGCACATGAATACATGGGCATAAGTTATGAAGCTGGGAACCACTAGACACAAAAGTAGTGCACAAAACACCCTTTTTTCTTATTGCTTTCATATATACCTTTAAAATGATACCAAAACATATCATTTAAACTGTATTTTACAAATTATATGCATCCTGCACTCAGCCACATGTGCTTATCATCTAACTGACAGCATGTAACCCTGAGGATGTGACTTCCGTTTGGGGTAATTAGACCTTTAAGAGAACCCAACCCTTTCAAATTTGAATAAAAACCACAATTTTCATAAATCTGATCTATTACGAGAAAGAACATGAAGTCCTATTACACTGGTTTAAAGATTTATTGAAAAAAATCATAATTGAAAATGTCACATATAAAGGCGTTTTGAGGCAAAAATTAAGACAGAAAAAAATGTACTTGGGTACGTCTGGAAGACATGATGTTAACTCAGAATTAAGCATAAGTTTGAGTTTTAATAGGCATAGCAGATACAATATATAAAGTCAGAAGTGAAAACAATCTTCATTGGCGTTCTAAATGTTACAGAATAGGTTTTCAGTCAGTTTTGAACAATTGTTTTTTATGTTCTGCATTTTGGGGTAAACGCCATATAAATGTAGCATTTCAGATGCCATTTGACCCCAGAAAAGGGTTTGTTTACATAACAATCAACAGATTTGACCTCCTGTCACACAACAAAACAACAATTTGACCCCAAAATGTCAATGCCAGATATAAATTAACAGTCTTCTGTCACACCTGAACCTGTGGGTGGGGTCAGCCGCCTGCAATCTTCAATCTGTTGCAGGTACTCTCTGCTGAGTAATCTGTGAAAATAAAAAGGTTTTCAGTGCATATTTACTCAATATTGTGATTACCAGAGTAACTTAGATGCAATAAGTGTACATATACACTAGTTTACTAAGTATTTTTTACTGCGATAAGGCTAGTCGCTATGCCGGCTTCAGATTGTCGAGCTCATGCGCGAACAGTTCAGTTCTAAAACGGGTTTGAGAGTCCCAACAAGGGTTAAACTCTTGCTTTTCCTACTGGTGTTGATAAGAAAAATGCCAGGCGGGAAAAGAAAACATTAGATAGTAGAATACATGACAATAATCATGTACTAACCTTAAAAAATACCGATGGTACGGGCACGACTGTGTCAGCTTTACGACCCCGCCCCAACGCTCCAGTGTAGTTGACAAGTAAAGTAGTTCTGATGACTCGTCACTTCACCCAGACTTGTATACCAATGAGTTGATGGTTCCGGCTGAGGTGCTGGCTCTTTTCAACACTGCATTTAGAAAACATACTCAAATTAAACCAAACTGTGATGGTGATTTAAATTTTGATGCCGCTGTCTCCATTTGGTGGGGTCTAGGTTGGCGTGAGCGGCTAAAGTGTTTTATGCATGCATTTCGTGTATTCTTCAGCTGAAAGCCTGATTGAACTACAATTACAAAATATCTATGAACTAAATAGGATCTGTTAACATTGCAAATTAGGAAAATTGGTATCATTCAAAGTAGGCAGGTCGGACGGTCATCATGGCCAAAGCATCCGCCAGTGCGGACACGATCTTTCCGGCGCATTATTGTCAGTTACAGGTTCTTAAACTAAATATTTAGGATTACTAAACAAGGCATTATGACATTAATGAGATAATTGTTGGAACTAACGCAAATTAATGTCAAAATGAAACTGAAAAACAACACGATGAATATAATGGGTCTCGGATTGACACTCCGGGAACATTTTGCTTTAATTTTCCCATATTTACCCCCCTAATGCCCCTAGAGAAACCATCCCATAAAATACAGCCCTAAATGGGGTCAAGGTGGCATCTGGCAGTTATTGTTTCCTGTACAGTGTGTTTGTAAACGTCCATTTTCAAAATCTTAGCATAAGGCAAATATTAGTTGGAGAACCCAACCCTTTCAAATTTGAATATAAACCACAATTTTCATAAATCGGATCTATTACGAGAAAGAACATGAAGTCCTATTACACTGGTTTAAAGAGTTATTGAAAAAAATAATAATTGAAAATGTCACATATAATGGCGTTTTGAGGCAAAAATTAAGACAGAAAAAAAAGTACTTGGGTACGTCTGGAAAACATGATGTTAACACAGAATTAAGCATAAGTTTGAGTTTTAACAGGCATAGCAGATTCAATATATAAAGTCAGAAGTGAAAACAATCTTCATTGGCATTCTAAATATTACAGAATATGTTTCTAGTTAGTTTTGAAGAGTTCTTTTTAAGTTTCTGCATTTTTGGGGGTAAAATCCATATAAATGTAGCATCTCAGATGCCATTTGACCCCAGAAAAGGGTTTGTTTACATAACAATCAACAGATTTGACCTCCTGTCACACAACAAAAAAAGAATTTGACCCAAAATGTCACTGCCAGATATAAATTAACAGTCTTCTGTCACACCTGAACCTGTGGGTGGGGTCAGCCGCCTGCCATCTTCAATCTGTTCCAGGTACTCTCTGCTGAGTAATCTGTGAAAATAAAAAGGTTTTCTGTGCATATTTACTCAATATTGTGATTACTATAGTAACTTAGATACAATAAGTGTACATATACACTAGTTTACTAAGTTTTTTTTACTGCGATAAGGCTAGTCGCTATGCCGGCTTCAGATTGTCGAGCTCATGTGCGAACAGTTCAGTTCTAAAACGGGTTTGAGAGTCCCAACAAGGGTTAAACTCTTGCTTTTCATGCTGGTGTTGATAAGAAAAATGCCAGGCGGGAAAAGAAAACATTAGATAGTAGAATACATGACAATAATCATGTACTAACCTTAAAAAATACCGATGGTACGGGCACGACTGTGTCAGCTTTACGGCCCCGCCACAACGCTCCAGTGTAGTTGACAAGTAAAGTAGTTCTGATGACTCGTCACTTCACCCAGACTTGTATACCAATGAGTTGATGGTTCCGGCTGAGGTGGTGGCTCTTTTGAACACTGCATTTAAAAAACATACTCAAATTAAACCAAACTGTGATGGTGATTTAAATTTTGATGCCGCTGTCTCCATTTGGTGGGGTCTAGGTTGGCGTGAGCGGCTAAAGTGTTTTATGCATGCATTTCGTGTATTTTTCAGCTGAAAGCCTGATTGAACTACAATTACAAAATATGTATGAACTAAATAGGATCTGTTAACATTGCAAATTAGGAAAATTGGTATCATTCAAAGTAGGCAGGTCGAACGGTCATCATGGCCAAAGCATCGGCCAGTGCGGACACGACCTTTCCGGCGCATTATTGTCAGTTACAGGTTCTTAAACTAAATATTCAGGATTACTAAACAAGGCATTATGACATTAATGAGATAATTGTTGGAACTAATGCAAATTAATGTCAAAATGAAACTGAAAAACAACACGATGAACATAATGGGTCTCGGATTGCCACTCCGGGGACATTTTGCTTTAATTTTCCCATATTTACCCCCCTAATTTCCCCTAGAGCAACCATCCCATAAAATACAGCCCTAAATGGGGTCAAGGTGGCATCTGGCAGTTATTGTTTCCAGTACAGTGTGTTTGTAAAAGTCCATTTTCAAAATCTTAGCAGAAGGCAAATATTAGTTGGAGAACCCAACCCTTTCAAATTTGAATAAAAACCACAATTTTCATAAATCTGGTTCATTACGAGAAAGAACATAAAGTCCTATTACACTGGTTTAAAGATTTATTGAAAAAAATAATAATTGAAAATGTCACATATAATGGCGTTTTGAGGCAAAAATTAAAACAGAAAAAAATGGACTTGGGTACGTCTGCAAAACATGATGTTAACTCAGAATTAAGCATAAGTTTGAGTTTTAACAGGCATAGCAGATACAATATATAAAGTCAGAAGTGAAAACAATCTTCATTGGCATTCTAAATGTTACAGAATAGGTTTTTAGTTAGTTTTGAAGAGTTTATTTTTTAAGTTTCTGCAATTTTGGGGGTAAAATCCATATAAATGTAGCATTTCAGATGCCATTTGACCCCAGAAAAGGGTTTGTTTACATAACAATCAACAGATTTGACCTCCTGTCACACAACAAAAAAAGAAATTGACCCAAAAATGTCAATGCCAGATATAAATTAACAGTCTTCTGTCACACCTGAACCTGTGGATTTGGGTCAGCCGCCTGCAATGTTCAATTTGTTCCAGGTACTCTCTGCTGAGTAATCTGTGAAAATAAAAAGGTTTTCTGTGCTTATTTACTCAATATTGTGAATACTAGTGTAACTTAGATACAATAAGTGTACATATACACTAGTTTACTAAGTTTTTTTTACTGCGATAAGGCTAGTCGCTATGCCGGCTTCAGATTGTCGAGCTCATGTGCGAACAGTTCAGTTCTAAAACGGGTTTGAGAGTCCCAACAAGGGTTAAACTCTTGCTTTTCATGCTGGTGTTGATAAGAAAAATGCCAGGCGGGAAAAGAAAACATTACATGGTAGAATACATGACAATAATCATGTACTAACCTTAAAAAATACCGATGGTACGGGCACGACTGTGTCAGCTTTACGGCCCCGCCCAAAAGCTCCAGTGTAGTTGACAAGTAAAGTAGTTCTGATGACTCGTCACTTCACCCAGACTTGTATACCAATGAGTTGATGGTTCCGGCTGAGGTCCTGGTTCTTTTCAACACTGCATTTAAAAAGCATACTCAAATTAATCCAAACTGTGATGGTGATTTAAATTTCGATGCCTCTATCTCCATTTGGTGGGGTCTAGGTTGGCGTGAGGGGCTAAAGTGTTTTATGCATGCATTTCATGTATTTTTCAGCAGAAAGCCTGATTGAACTAAAATTACAAAATATGTATGAACTAAATAGGATCTGTTAACTTTGCAAATTAGGAAAATTGGTATTATTCAAAGTAGGCAGGTCGGACGGTCATCATGGCCAAAGCATCGGCCAGTGCGGACACGACCTTTGCGGCGCGTTATTGTCAGTTACAGGTTCTTAAACTAAATATTCAGGATTACAACACAAGGCATTATGACATTAATGAGATAATTGTTGGCACTAATGCAAATTAATGTCAAAATGAAACTGAAAAACAACACGATGTATATAATGGGTCTCGGATTGACACTCCGGGGGACATTTTGCTTTAATTTTCCCATATTTACCCCCCTAATGCCCCCTAGAGCAACCATCCCATAAAATACAGCCCTAAATGGGGTCAAGGTGGAATCTGGCAGTTATTTTTTCCAGTACAGTGTGTTTGTAAAAGTCCATTTTCAAAATCTTAGCAGAAGGCTAATATTAGTTGAAGTTCTTAAAGATTACGCATGCGCAAATAAATTCCTTCTTTGTTACAAATAAAATATTCAAAATTTGATCTCACTTTTTACCATGACCAAGCTACTTTCCAATATATCACAATACATTGTTGGAAAGATGAGGACATAGCCTTTTGAAAAAAACAGAATGTCAAAAAATTCTATGTGTTGTAACTCAAAATATTTACCTTAGAAAAACCACACCGGTTTTGACGGGCATGGAGTCTGCCATTTTGCGCATGAATACATGGGCATAAGTTATGAAGCTGGGAACCACTAGACACAAAGTAGTGCACAAAACACCCTTTTTTCTTATTGCTTACATATATACCTTTAAAATGATACCAAAACATATCATTTAAACTGTATTTTACAAATTATATGCATCCTGCACTCAGCCACATGTGCTTATTATCTAACTGACAGCATGTGACCCTGAGGATGTGACATCCGTTTTGGGGTAATTAGACCTTTAAGAGAACCCAACCCATTCAAATTTGAATAAAAACCACAATTTTCATAAATCTGGTTTATTACGAGAAAGAACATAAAGTCCTATTACACTGGTTTAAAGATTTATTGAAAAAAATAATAATTGAAAATGTCACATATAATGGCGTTTTGAGGCAAAAATTAAAACAGAAAAAAATGGACTTGGGTACGTCTGCAAAACATGATGTTAACTCAGAATTAAGCATAAGTTTGAGTTTTAACAGGCATAGCAGATACAATATATAAAGTCAGAAGTGAAAACAATCTTCATTGGCATTCTAAATGTTACAGAATAGGTTTTTAGTTAGTTTTGAAGAGTTTATTTTTTAAGTTTCTGCAATTTTGGGGGTAAAATCCATATAAATGTAGCATTTCAGATGCCATTTGACCCCAGAAAAGGGTTTGTTTACATAACAATCAACAGATTTGACCTCCTGTCACACAACAAAAAAAGAAATTGACCCAAAAATGTCAATGCCAGATATAAATTAACAGTCTTCTGTCACACCTGAACCTGTGGATTTGGGTCAGCCGCCTGCAATGTTCAATTTGTTCCAGGTACTCTCTGCTGAGTAATCTGTGAAAATAAAAAGGTTTTCTGTGCTTATTTACTCAATATTGTGAATACTAGTGTAACTTAGATACAATAAGTGTACATATACACTAGTTTACTAAGTTTTTTTTACTGCGATAAGGCTAGTCGCTATGCCGGCTTCAGATTGTCGAGCTCATGTGCGAACAGTTCAGTTCTAAAACGGGTTTGAGAGTCCCAACAAGGGTTAAACTCTTGCTTTTCATGCTGGTGTTGATAAGAAAAATGCCAGGCGGGAAAAGAAAACATTACATGGTAGAATACATGACAATAATCATGTACTAACCTTAAAAAATACCGATGGTACGGGCACGACTGTGTCAGCTTTACGGCCCCGCCCAAAAGCTCCAGTGTAGTTGACAAGTAAAGTAGTTCTGATGACTCGTCACTTCACCCAGACTTGTATACCAATGAGTTGATGGTTCCGGCTGAGGTCCTGGTTCTTTTCAACACTGCATTTAAAAAGCATACTCAAATTAATCCAAACTGTGATGGTGATTTAAATTTCGATGCCTCTATCTCCATTTGGTGGGGTCTAGGTTGGCGTGAGGGGCTAAAGTGTTTTATGCATGCATTTCATGTATTTTTCAGCAGAAAGCCTGATTGAACTAAAATTACAAAATATGTATGAACTAAATAGGATCTGTTAACTTTGCAAATTAGGAAAATTGGTATTATTCAAAGTAGGCAGGTCGGACGGTCATCATGGCCAAAGCATCGGCCAGTGCGGACACGACCTTTGCGGCGCGTTATTGTCAGTTACAGGTTCTTAAACTAAATATTCAGGATTACAACACAAGGCATTATGACATTAATGAGATAATTGTTGGCACTAATGCAAATTAATGTCAAAATGAAACTGAAAAACAACACGATGTATATAATGGGTCTCGGATTGACACTCCGGGGGACATTTTGCTTTAATTTTCCCATATTTACCCCCCTAATGCCCCCTAGAGCAACCATCCCATAAAATACAGCCCTAAATGGGGTCAAGGTGGAATCTGGCAGTTATTTTTTCCAGTACAGTGTGTTTGTAAAAGTCCATTTTCAAAATCTTAGCAGAAGGCTAATATTAGTTGAAGTTCTTAAAGATTACGCATGCGCAAATAAATTCCTTCTTTGTTACAAATAAAATATTCAAAATTTGATCTCACTTTTTACCATGACCAAGCTACTTTCCAATATATCACAATACATTGTTGGAAAGATGAGGACATAGCCTTTTGAAAAAAACAGAATGTCAAAAAATTCTATGTGTTGTAACTCAAAATATTTACCTTAGAAAAACCACACCGGTTTTGACGGGCATGGAGTCTGCCATTTTGCGCATGAATACATGGGCATAAGTTATGAAGCTGGGAACCACTAGACACAAAGTAGTGCACAAAACACCCTTTTTTCTTATTGCTTACATATATACCTTTAAAATGATACCAAAACATATCATTTAAACTGTATTTTACAAATTATATGCATCCTGCACTCAGCCACATGTGCTTATTATCTAACTGACAGCATGTGACCCTGAGGATGTGACATCCGTTTTGGGGTAATTAGACCTTTAAGAGAACCCAACCCATTCAAATTTGAATAAAAACCACAATTTTCATAAATCTGGTTTATTACGAGAAAGAACATAAAGTCCTATTACACTGGTTTAAAGATTTATTGAAAAAAATAATAATTGAAAATGTCACATATAATGGCGTTTTGAGGCAAAAATTAAAACAGAAAAAAATGGACTTGGGTACGTCTGCAAAACATGATGTTAACTCAGAATTAAGCATAAGTTTGAGTTTTAACAGGCATAGCAGATACAATATATAAAGTCAGAAGTGAAAACAATCTTCAGTGGCATTCTAAATGTTACAGAATAGGTTTTTAGTTAGTTTTGAAGAGTTTATTTTTTAAGTTTCTGCAATTTTGGGGGTAAAATCCATATAAATGTAGCATTTCAGATGCCATTTGACCCCAGAAAAGGGTTTGTTTACATAACAATCAACAGATTTGACCTCCTGTCACACAACAAAAAAAGAAATTGACCCAAAAATGTCAATGCCAGATATAAATTAACAGTCTTCTGTCACACCTGAACCTGTGGATTTGGGTCAGCCGCCTGCAATGTTCAATTTGTTCCAGGTACTCTCTGCTGAGTAATCTGTGAAAATAAAAAGGTTTTCTGTGCTTATTTACTCAATATTGTGAATACTAGTGTAACTTAGATACAATAAGTGTACATATACACTAGTTTACTAAGTTTTTTTTTACTGCGATAAGGCTAGTCGCTATGCCGGCTTCAGATTGTCGAGCTCATGTGCGAACAGTTCAGTTCTAAAACGGGTTTGAGAGTCCCAACAAGGGTTAAACTCTTGCTTTTCATGCTGGTGTTGATAAGAAAAATGCCAGGCGGGAAAAGAAAACATTACATGGTAGAATACATGACAATAATCATGTACTAACCTTAAAAAATACCGATGGTACGGGCACGACTGTGTCAGCTTTACGGCCCCGCCCAAAAGCTCCAGTGTAGTTGACAAGTAAAGTAGTTCTGATGACTCGTCACTTCACCCAGACTTGTATACCAATGAGTTGATGGTTCCGGCTGAGGTCCTGGTTCTTTTCAACACTGCATTTAAAAAGCATACTCAAATTAATCCAAACTGTGATGGTGATTTAAATTTCGATGCCTCTATCTCCATTTGGTGGGGTCTAGGTTGGCGTGAGGGGCTAAAGTGTTTTATGCATGCATTTCATGTATTTTTCAGCAGAAAGCCTGATTGAACTAAAATTACAAAATATGTATGAACTAAATAGGATCTATTAACTTTGCAAATTAGGAAAATTGGTATTATTCAAAGTAGGCAGGTCGGACGGTCATCATGGCCAAAGCATCGGCCAGTGCGGACACGACCTTTGCGGCGCGTTATTGTCAGTTACAGGTTCTTAAACTAAATATTCAGGATTACAACACAAGGCATTATGACATTAATGAGATAATTGTTGGCACTAATGCAAATTAATGTCAAAATGAAACTGAAAAACAACACGATGTATATAATGGGTCTCGGATTGACACTCCGGGGGACATTTTGCTTTAATTTTCCCATATTTACCCCCCTAATGCCCCCTAGAGCAACCATCCCATAAAATACAGCCCTAAATGGGGTCAAGGTGGAATCTGGCAGTTATTTTTTCCAGTACAGTGTGTTTGTAAAAGTCCATTTTCAAAATCTTAGCAGAAGGCTAATATTAGTTGAAGTTCTTAAAGATTACGCATGCGCAAATAAATTCCTTCTTTGTTACAAATAAAATATTCAAAATTTGATCTCACTTTTTACCATGACCAAGCTACTTTCCAATATATCACAATACATTGTTGGAAAGATGAGGACATAGCCTTTTGAAAAAAACAGCATGTCAAAAAATTCTATGTGTTGTAACTCAAAATATTTACCTTAGAAAAACCACACCGGTTTTGACGGGCATGGAGTCTGCCATTTTGCGCATGAATACATGGGCATAAGTTATGAAGCTGGGAACCACTAGACACAAAGTTGTGCACAAAACACCCTTTTTTCTTATTGCTTACATATATACCTTTAAAATGATACCAAAACATATCATTTAAACTGTATTTTACAAATTATATGCATCCTGCACTCAGCCACATGTGCTTATTATCTAACTGACAGCATGTGACCCTGAGGATGTGACATCCGTTTTGGGGTAATTAGACCTTTAAGAGAACCCAACCCATTCAAATTTGAATAAAAACCACAATTTTCATAAATCTGATCTATTACGAGAAAGAACATGAAGTCCTATTACACTGGTTTAAAGATTTATTGAAAAAAATAATAATTGAAAATATCAGATATAATGGCGTTTTGAGGCAAAAATTAAGACAGAAAAAAATGGACTTGGGTACGTCTGCAAAACATGATGTTAACTCAGAATTAAGCATAAGTTTTAGTTTTAACAGGCATGGCAGATACAATATATAAAGTCAGAAGTGAAAACAATCTTCATTGGCATTCTAAATGTTACAGAACAGGTTTCTAGTTAATTTGGAACAATTTTTTTTTTGAGTTTCTGCAATTTTGGGGGTAAAATCCATATAAATGTAGCATTTCAGATGCCATTTGACCCCAGAAAAGGGTTTGTTTACATAACAATCAACAGATTTGACCTCCTGTCACACAACAAAAAAAGAAATTGACCCCAAAATGTCAATGCCAGATATAAATTAACAGTCTTCTGTCACACCTAAACCTGTGGATTTGGGTCAGCCGCCTGCAATGTTCAATTTGTTCCAGGTACTCTCTGCTGAGTAATCTGTGAAAATAAAAAGGTTTTCTGAGCTTATTTACTCAATATTGTGAATACTAGTGTAACTTAGATACAATAAGTGTACATATACACTAGTTTACTAAGTTTTTTTTACTGCGATAAGGCTAGTCGCTATGCCGGCTGCAGATTGACGAGCTCATGTGCGAACAGTTCAGTTCTAAAACGGGTTTGAGTGTCCCAACAAGGGTTAAACTCTTGCTTTTCATGCTGGTGTTGATAAGAAAAATGCCAGGCGGGAAAAGAAAACATTACATAGTAGAATACATGACAATAATCATGTACTAACCTTAAAAAATACCGATGGTACGGGCACGACTGTGTCAGCTTTAAGGCCCCGCCAAAAAGCTCCAGTGTAGTTGACAAGTAAAGTAGTTCTGATGACTCGTCACTTCACCCAGACTTGTATACCAATGAGTTGATGGTTCCGGCTGAGGTCCTGGTTCTTTTCAACACTGCATTTAAAAAACATACTCAAATTAATCCAAACTGTGATGGTGATTTAAATTTCGATGCCTCTATCTCCATTTGGTGGGGTCTAGGTTGGCGTGAGGGGCTAAAGTGTTTTATGCATGCATTTCATGTATTTTTCAGCAGAAAGCCTGATTGAACTAAAATTACAAAATATGTATGAACTAAATAGGATCTGTTAACTTTGCAAATTAGGAAAATTGGTAACATTCAAAGTAGGCAGGTCGGACGGTCATCATGGCCAAAGCATCGGCCAGTGCGGACACGACCTTTGCGGCGCGTTATTGTCAGTTACAGGTTCTTAAACTAAATATTCAGGATTACAACACAAGGCATTATGACATTAATGAGATAATTGTTGGCACTAATGCAAATTAATGTCAAAATGAAACTGAAAAACAACACGATGTATATAATGGGTCTCGGATTGACACTCCGGGGAACATTTTGCTTTAATTTTCCCATATTTAACCTCCTAATGCCCCCTAGAGCAACCATCCCATAAAATACAGCCCTAAATGGGGTCAAGGTGGCATCTGGCAGTTATTTTTTCCAGTACAGTGTGTTTGTAAAAGTCCATTTTCAAAATCTTAGCAGAAGGCTAATATTAGTTGAAGTTCTTAAAGATTACGCATGCGCAAATAAATTCCTTCTTTGTTACAAATAAAATATTCAAAATTTGATCTCACTTTTTACCATGACCAAGCTACTTTCCAATATATCACAATACATTGTTGGAAAGATGAGGACATAGCCTTTTGAAAAAAACAGCATGTCAAAAAATTCTATTTGTTGTAACTCAAAATATTTTCCTTAGAAAAACCACACCGGTTTTGACGGGCATGGGGTCTGCCATTTTGCGCATGAATACATGGGCATAAGTTATGAAGCTGGGAACCACTAGACACAAAAGTAGTGCACAAAACACCCTTTTTTCTTATTGCTTACATATATACCTTTAAAATGATACCAAAACATATCATTTAAACTGTATTTTACAAATTATATGCATCCTGCACTCAGCCACATGTGCTTATTATCTAACTGACAGCATGTAACCCTGAGGATGTGACATCCGGTTTGGGGTAATTAGACCTTTAAGAGAACCCAACCCAATCAAATTTGAATAAAAACCACAATTTTTATAAATCTGATCTATTACGAGAAAGAACATGAAGTCCTATTACACTGGTTTAAAGATTTATTGTAAAAAATAATAATTGAAAATATCACATATAATGGCGTTTTGAGGCAAAAATTAAGACAGAAATCAAAGTACTTGGGTACGTCTGCAAAACATGATGTTAACTCAGAATTAAGCATAAGTTTGAGTTTTGACAGGCATAGCAGATACAATATATAAAGTCAGAAGTGAAAACAATCTTCATTGGCATTCTAAATGTTACAGAATAGGTTTCTAGTTAGTTTTGAACAATCTTTTTTGTAAGTTTCTGCATTTTTTGGGGTAAAATCCATATAAATGTAGCATTTCAGATGCCATTTGACCCCAGAAAAGGGTTTGTTTACATAACAATCAACAGATTTGACCTCCTGTCACAGAACTAAAAAAGTATTTGACCCCAAAATGTCAATGCCAGATATAAATTAACAGTCTTCTGTCACACCTGAACCTGTGGATTTGGGTCAGCCGCCTGCAATGTTAAATTTGTTCCAGGTACTCTCTGCTGAGTAATCTGTGAAAATAAAAAGGTTTTCTGTGCATATTTACTCAATATTGTGATTACTAGTGTAACTTAGATAAAATAAGTGTACATATACACTAATTTATTAAGTTTTTTTACTGCGATAAGGCTAGTCGCTATGCCGGCTTCAGATTGTCGAGCTCATGTGCGAACAGTTCAGTTCTAAAACGGGTTTGAGAGTCCCAACAAGGGTTAAACTCTTGCTTTTCCTACTGGTGTTGATAAGGAAAATGCCAGGCGGGAAAAGAAAACATTTAGATAGTAGAATACATGACAATAATCATGTACTAGCATTAAAATTTACCGATGGTACGGGCACGACTGTGTCAGCTTTACGGCCCCGCTCCAACGCTCCAGTGTAGTTGACAAGTAAAGTAGTTCTGATGACTCGTCACTTCACCCAGACTTGTATACCAATGAGTTGATGGTTTCGGCTGAGGTCCTGTAGTGCACAAAACACCCTTTTTTCTTATTGCTTACATATATACCTTTAAAATGATACCAAAACATATCATTTAAACTGTATTTTACAAATTATATGCATCCTGCACTCAGCCACATGTGCTTATTATCTAACTGACAGCATGTAACCCTGAGGAAGTGACATCCGGTTTGGGGTTATTTGACCTTAAAGAGAACCCAACCCATTCAAATTTGAATAAAAACCACAATTTTCATAAATCTGATCTATTACGAGAAAGAACATGAAGTCCTATTACACTGGTTTAAAGATTTATTGAAAAAATTAATAATTGAAAATGTCACATATAATGGCGTTTTGAGGCAAAAATTAAGACTGAAAAAAATGTACTTGGGTACGTCGGCAAAACATGATGTTAACTCAGAATTAAGCATAAGTTTGAGTTTTAACAGGCATAGCAGATACAATATATAAAGTCAGAAGTGAAAACAATATTCATTGGCATTCTAAATGTTACAGAACAGGTTTCTAGTTAGTTTGGAACAATTTTTTTTAAGTTTCTGCATTTTGGGGGTAAAATCCATATAAATGTAGCATTTCAGATGCCATTTGACCCCAGAAAAGGGTTTGTTTACATAACAATCAACATATTTGACCTCCTGTCACACAACAAATAAAGAAATTGACCCAAAAATGTCAATGCCAGATATAAATTAACAGTCTTCTGTCACACCTGAACCTGTGGATTTGGGTCAGCCGCCTGCAATCTTCAATCTGTTCCAGGTACTCTCTGCTGAGTAATCTGTGAAAATAAAAAGGTTTTCTGTGCTTATTTACTCAATATTGTGAATACTAGTGTAACTTAGATACAATAAGTGTACATATACACTAATTTATTAAGTTTTTTTACTGCGATAAGGCTAGTCGCTATGCCGGCTTCAGATTGTCGAGCTCATGTGCGAACAGTTCAGTTCTAAAACGGGTTTGAGAGTCCCAACAAGGGTTAAACTCTTGCTTTTCATGCTGGTGTTGATAAGAAATTTGCCAGGCGGGAAAAGAAAACATTAGATAGTAGAATACATGACAATAATCATGTACTAACCTTAAAAGATACCGATGGTACGGGCACGACTGTGTCAGCTTTACGGCCCCGCCACAACGCTCCAGTGTAGTTGACAAGTAAAGTAGTTCTGATGACTCGTCACTTCACCCAGACTTGTATACCAATGAGTTGATGGTTCCGGCTGAGGTCCTGGTTCTTTTCATCACTGCATTTAAAAAACATACTCAAATTAATCCAAACTGTGATGGTGATTTAAATTTCGATGCCTCTATCTCCATTTGGTGGGGTCTAGGTTGGCGTGAGGGGCTAAAGTGTTTTATGCATGCATTTCATGTATTTTTCAGCAGAAAGCCTGATTGAACTAAAATTACAAAATATGTATGAACTAAATAGGATCTGTTAACTTTGCAAATTAGGAAAATTGGTATTATTCAAAGTAGGCAGGTCGGACGGTCATCATGGCCAAAGCATCGGCCAGTGCGGACACGACATGTGCGGCGCGTTATTGTCAGTTACAGGTTCTTAAACTAAATATTCAGGATTACAACACAAGGCATTATGACATTAATGAGATAATTGTTGGCACTAATGCAAATTAATGTCAAAATGAAACTGAAAAACAACACGATGTATATAATGGGTCTCTGATTGACACTCCGGGGGACATTTTGCTTTAATTTTCCCATATTTAACCCCCTAATGTCCCCTAGAGCAACCATCCCATAAAATACAGCCCTAAATGGGGTCAAGGTGGCATCTGGCAGTTATTTTTTCCAGTACAGTGTGTTTGTAAAAGTCCATTTTCAAAATCTTAGCAGAAGGCTAATATTAGTTGAAGTTCTTAAAGATTACGCATGCGCAAATAAATTCCTTCTTTGTTACAAATAAAATATTCAAAATTTGATCTCACTTTTTACCATGACCAAGCTACTTTCCAATATATCACCATACATTGTTGGAAAGATGAGGACATAGCCTTTTGAAAAAAACAGCACGTCAACAAATTCTATGTGTTGTAACTCAAAATATTTACCTTAGAAAAACCACACCGGTTTTGACGGGCATGGAGTCTGCCATTTTGCGCATGAATACATGGGCATAAGTTATGAAGCTGGAAACCACTAGACACAAAAGTAGTGCACAAAACACCCTTTTTTCTTATTGCTTACATATATACCTTTAAAATGATACCAAAACATATCATTTAAACTGTATTTTACAAATTATATGCATCCTGCACTCAGCCACATGTGCTTATTATCTAACTGACAGCATGAAACCCTGAGGAAGTGACATCCGGTTTGGGGTTATTTGACCTTAAAGAGAACCCAACCCATTCAAATTTGAATAAAAACCACAATTTTCATAAATCTGATCTATTACGAGAAAGAACATGAAGTCCTATTACACTGGTTTAAAGATTTATTGAAAAAATTAATAATTGAAAATGTCACATATAATGGCGTTTTGAGGCAAAAATTAAGACTGAAAAAAATGTACTTGGGTACGTCTGCAAAACATGATGTTAACTCAGAATTAAGCATAAGTTTGAGTTTTAACAGGCATAGCAGATACAATATATAAAGTCAGAAGTGAAAACAATATTCATTGGCATTCTAAATGTTACAGAACAGGTTTCTAGTTAGTTTGGAACAATTTTTTTTTAAGTTTCTGCATTTTTGGGGGTAAAATCCATATAAATGTAGCATTTCAGATGCCATTTGACCCCAGAAAAGGGTTTGTTTACATAACAATCAACAGATTTGACCTCCTGTCACACAACAAATAAAGAAATTGACCCCAAAATGTCAATGCCAGATATAAATTAACAGTCTTCTGTCACACCTGAACCTGTGGATTTGGGTCAGCCGCCTGCAATCTTCAATCTGTTCCAGGTACTCTCTGCTGAGTAATCTGTGAAAATAAAAAGGTTTTCTGTGCTTATTTACTCAATATTGTGAATACTAGTGTAACTTAGATACAATAAGTGTACATATACACTAGTTTACTAAGTTTTTTTACTGCGATAAGGCTAGTCGCAATACCGGCTTCAGATTGACGAGCTCATGTGCGAACAGTTCAGTTCTAACACGGGTTTGAGAGTCCCAACAAGGGTTAAACTCTTGCTTTTCATGCTGGTGTTTATAAGAAATTTGCCAGGCGGGAAAAGAAAACATTAGATAGTAGAATACATGACAATAATCATGTACTAATCTTAAAAGATAACGATGGTACGGGCACGACTGTGTCTCAGCTTTACGGCCCCTCCACAACGCTCCAGTGTAGTTGACAAGTAAAGTAGTTCTGATGACTCGTCACTTCACCCAGACTTGTATACCAATGAGTTGATGGTTCCGGCTGAGGTCCTGGTTCTTTTCAACACTGCATTTAAAAAACATACTCAAATTAATCCAAACTGTGATGGTGATTTAAATTTCGATGCCTCTATCTCCATTTGGTGGGGTCTAGGTTGGCGTGAGGGGCTAAAGTGTTTTATGCATGCATTTCATGTATTGTTCAGCTGAAAGCCTGATTGAACTACAATTACAAAATATGTATGAACTAAATAGGATCTGTTAACTTTGCCAATTAGGAAAATTGGTATTATTCAAAGTAGGCAGGTCGGACGGTCATCATGGCCAAAGCATCGGCCAGTGCGGACACGACATGTGCGGCGCGTTATTGTCAGTTACCGGTTCTTAAACTAAATATTCAGGATTACAACACAAGGCATTATGACATTAATGAGATAATTGTTGGCACTAATGCAAATTAATGTCAAAATGAAACTGAAAAACAACACGATGTATATAATGGGTCTCTGATTGACACTCCGGGGGACATTTTGCTTTAATTTTCCCATATTTAACCCCCTAATGCCCCCTAGAGCAACCATCCCATAAAATACAGCCCTAAATGGGGTCAAGGTGGCATCTGGCAGTTATTTTTTCCAGTACAGTGTGTTTGTAAAAGTCCATTTTCAAAATCTTAGCAGAAGGCTAATATTAATTGAAGTTCTTAAAGATTACGCATGCGCAAATAAATTCCTTCTTTGTTACAAATAAAATATTCAAAATTTGATCTCACTTTTTACCATGACCAAGCTACTTTCCAATATATCACCATACATTGTTGGAAAGATGAGGACATAGCCTTTTGAAAAAATAGCATGTCAAAAAATTCTATGTGTTGTAACTCAAAATATTTACCTTAGAAAAACCACACCGGTTTTGACGGGCATGGAGTCTGCCATTTTGCGCATGAATACATGGGATAAGTTATGAAGCTGGGAACCACTAGACACAAAAGTAGTACACAAAACACCCTTTTTTCTTATTGCTTACATATATACCTTTAAAATGATACCAAGACATATCATTTAAACTGTATTTTACAAATTATATGCATCCTGCACTCAGCCACATGTGCTTATTATCTAACTGACAGCATGTAACCCTGAGGATGTGACATACGGTTTGGGGTAATTAGACCTTTAAGAGAACCCAACCCATTCAAATTTGAATAAAAACCACAATTTTCATAAATCTGATCAATTACGAGAAAGAACATGAAGTCCTATTACACTGGTTTAAAGATTTATTGAAAAAATAATAATTGAAAATGTCACATATAATGGCGTTTTGAAGCAAAAATTAAGACAGAAAAAAATGTACTTGGGTACGTCTGGAAAACATGATGTTAACTCAGAATTAAGCATAAGTTTTAGTTTTAACAGGCATAGCAGATACAATATATAACGTTAGAAGTGAAAACAATCTTCATTGGCATTCTAAATGTTACAGAATAGGTTTTTAGTTAGTTTCGACCGATGTTTTTTTTAACGTTTCTGCATTTTTGGGGGTAAAATCCATATAAATGTAGCATTTCAGATGCCATTTGACCCCAGAAAAGGGTTTGTTTACATAACAATCAACAGATTTGACCTCCTGTCACACAACAAAACAAGAATTTGACCCCAAAATGTCAATGCCAGATATAAATTAACAGTCTTCTGTCACACCTGAACCTGTGGGTGCGGTCAGCCGCCTGCAATATTCAATCTGTTCCAGGTACTCTCTGCTGAGTAATCTGTGAAAATAAAAAGGTTTTCTGTGCATATTTACTCAATATTGTGATAACTAGACTAACTTAGATACAATAAGTGTACATATACACTAGTTTACTAAGTTTTTTTACTGCGATAAGGCTAGTCGCTATGCCGGCTTCAGATTGTCGAGCTCATGTGCGAACAGTTCAGTTCTAAAACGGGGTTGAGAGTCCCAACAAGGGTTAAACTCTTGCTTTTCCTACTGGTGTTGATAAGAAAAATGCCAGGCGGGAAAAGAAAACATTAGATAGTAAAATACATAACAATAATCATGTACTAACCTTAAAAAATACCGATGGTACGGGCACGACTGTGTCAGCTTTACGGCCCCGCCACAACGCTCCAGTGTAGTTGACAAGTAAAGTAGTTCTGATGACTCGTCACTTCACCCAGACTTGTATACCAATGAGTTGATGGTTCTGGTTGAGGTGCTGGCTCTTTTCAACACTGCATTTAAAAAACACACTCAAATTAAACCAAACTGTGAAGGTGATTTAAATTTTGATGCCGCTGTCTCCATTTGGTGGGGTCTAGGTTGGCGTGAGCGGCTAAAGTGTTTTATGCATGCATTTCGTGTATTTTTCAGCTGAAAGCCTGATTGAACTACAATTACAAAATATGTATGAACTAAATAGGATCTGTTAACATTGCAAATTAGGAAAATTGGTATCATTCAAAGTAGGCAGGTCGGACGGTCATCATGGCCAAAGCATCCGCCAGTGCGGACACGACCTTTCCGGCGCATTATTGTCAGTTACAGGTTCTTAAACTAAATATTCAGTATTACTAAACAAGGCATTATGACATTAATAAGATAATTGTTGGAACTAATGCAAAGTAATGTCAAAATGAAACTGAAAAACAACACGATGAACATAATGGGTCTCGGATTGCCACTCCGGGGACATTTTGCTTTAATTTTCCCATATTTACCCGCCTAATGCCCCCTAGAGAAACCAACCCATAAAATACAGCCCTAAATGGGGTCAAGGTGGCATCTGGCAGTTATTGTTTCCAGTACAGTGTGTTTGTAAAAGTCCATTTTCAAAATCTTAGCAGAAGGCAAATATTAGTTGGAGAACCCAACCCTTTCAAATTTGAATAAAAACCACAATTTTCATAAATCTGATCTATTACGAGAAAGAACATGAAGTCCTATTACACTGGTTTAAAGATTTATTGAAAAAAATAATAATTGAAAATGTCACATATAATGGCGTTTTGAGGCAAAAATTAAGACATAACAAAAAGTACTTGGGTACGTCTGCAAAACATGATGTTAACTCAGAATTAATCATAAGTTTGAGTTTTAACAGGCATATCAGATTCAATATATAAAGTCAGAAGTGAAAACAATCTTCATTGGCATTCTAAATGTTACAGAATAGGTTTTTAGTTAGTTTTGAAGAGTTTTTTTTTTAAGTTTCTGCATTTGTGGGGGTAAAATCCATATAAATGTAGCATTTCAGATGCCATTGGTCCCCAGAAAAGGGTTTGTTTACATAACAATCAACAGATTTGACCTCCTGTCACACAACAAAAAAAGAATTTGACCCCAAAATGTCAATGCCAGATATAAATTAACAGTCTTCTGTCACACCTGAACCTGTGGGTGGGGTCAGCCGCCTGCAATCTTCAATCTCTTCCAGGTACTCTCTGCTGAGTCATCTGTGAAAATAAAAAGGTTTTCTGTGCATATTTACTCAATATTGTGATTACTAGAGTAAATTAGATACAATAAGTGTACATATACACTAGTTTACTAAGTTTTTTTTACTGCGATAAGGCTAGTCGCTATGCCGGCTTCAGATTGTCGAGCTCGTGTGCGAACAGTTCAGTTCTAAAACGGATTTGAGAGTCCCAACAAGGGTTAAACTCTTGCTTTTCCTACTGGTGTTGTTAAGAACAATGCCAGGCGGGAAAAGAAAACATTTAGATAGTAGAATACATGACAATAATCATGTACTAACCTTATAAAATACCGATGGTACGGGCACGACTGTGTCAGCTTTACGGCCCCGCCCCAACGCTCCAGTGTAGTTGACAAGTAAAGTAGTTCTGATGACTCGTCACTTCACCCAGACTTGTATACCAATGAGTTGATGGTTCTGGCTGAGGTGCTGGCTCTTTTCAACACTGCATTTAAAAAACATACTCAAATTAAACCAAACTGTGATGGTGATTTAAATTTTGATGCCGCTGTCTCCATTTGGTGGGGTCTAGGTTGGCGTGAGCGGCTAAAGTGTTTTATGCATGCATTTCGTGTATTTTTCAGCTGAAAGCCTGATTGAACTACAATTACAAAATATGTATGAACTAAATAGGATCTGTTAACATTGCAAATTAGGAAAATTGGTATCATTCAAAGTAGGCAGGTCGGACGGTCATCATGGCCAAAGCATCCGCCAGTGCGGACACGACCTTTCCGGCGCATTATTGTCAGTTACAGGTTCTTAAACTAAATATTCAGGATTACAACACAAGGCATTATGACATTAATGAGATAATTGTTGGAACTAATGCAAATTAATGTCAAAATGAAACTGAAAAACAACACGATGAACATAATGGGTCTCGGATTGCCACTCCGGGGACATTTTGCTTTAATTTTCCCATATTTACCCGCCTAATGCCCCCTAGAGAAACCAACCCATAAAATACAGCCCTAAATGGGGTCAAGGTGGCATCTGGCAGTTATTGTTTCCAGTACAGTGTGTTTGTAAAAGTCCATTTTCAAAATCTTAGCAGAAGGCAAATATTAGTTGGAGAACCCAACCCTTTCAAATTTGAATAAAAACCACAATTTTCATAAATCTGATCTATTACGAGAAAGAACATGAAGTCCTATTACACTGGTTTAAAGATTTATTGAAAAAAATAATAATTGAAAATGTCACATATAAAGGCGTTTTGAGGAAAAAATTAAGACAGATAAAAATGTACTTGGGTACGTCTGGAAAACATGTTAACTCAGAATTAAGCATAAGTTTGAGTTTTAATAGGCATAGCAGATACAATATATAAAGTCAGAAGTGAAAACAATCTTCATTGGCATTCTAAATGTTACAGAATAGGTTTTTAGTTAGTTTTGAACTATTATTTTTTTAAGTCTCTGCATTTTTGGGGGTAATATCCATATAAATGTAGCATTTCAGATGCCACATTTGACCCCAGAAAAGGGTTTGTTTACATAACAATCAACAGATTTGACCTCCTGTCACACAACAAAAAAACAATTTGACCCCAAAATGTCAATGCCAGATATAAATTAACAGTCTTCTGTCACACCTGAACATGTGGGTGGGGTCAACCGCCTGCAATCTTCAATCTGTTCCTGGTACTCTCTGCTTAGTAATCTGTGAAAATAAAAAGGTTTTCTGTGCATATTTACTCAATATTGTGATTACTAGTGTAACTTAGATACAATAAGTGTACATATACACTAGTTTACTATGTTTGTTTTACTGCGATAAGGCTAGTCGCAATACCGGCTTCAGATTGTCGAGCTCATGTGCGAACAGTTCAGTTCTAAAACGGGTTTGAGAGTCCCAACAAGGGTTAAACTCTTGCTTTTCCTAGAAAAATGACAGGCGGGAAAAGAAAACATTAGAAAGTAGAATACATGACAATAATCATGTACTAACCTTAAAAATTACCGATGGTACGGGCACGACTGTGTCAGCTTTACGGCCCCGCCCCAACGCTCCAGTGTAGTTGACAAGTAAAGTAGTTCTGATGACTCGTCACTTCACCCAGACTTGTATACCAATGAGTTGATGGTTCTGGCTGAGGTGCTGGCTCTTTTCAACACTGCATTTAAAAAACATACTCAAATTAAACCAAACTGTGATGGTGATTTAAATTTTGATGCCGCTGTCTCCATTTGGTGGGGTCTAGGTTGGCGTGAGCGGCTAAAGTGTTTATGCATGCATTTCGTGTATTTTTCGGCTGAAAGCCTGATTGAACTACAATTACAAAATATGTATGAACTAAATAGGATCTGTTAACATTGCAAATTAGGAAAATTGGTATCATTCAAAGTAGGCAGGTCGGACGGTGTTCATGGCCAAAGCATCCGCCAATGCGGACACGACCTTTCCGGCGCATTATTGTCAGTTACAGGTTCTTAAACTAAATATTCAGTATTACTAAACAAGGCATTATGACATTAATAAGATAATTGTTGGAACTAATGCAAATTAATGTCAAAATGAAACTGAAAAACAACACGATGAACATAATGGGTCTCGGATTGCCACTCCAGGGACATTTTGCTTTAATTTTCCCATATTTACCCGCCTAATGCCCCCTAGAGAAACCAACCCATAATATACAGCCCTAAATGGGGTCAAGGTGGCATCTGGCAGTTATTGTTTCCAGTACAGTGTGTTTGTAAAAGTCCATTTTCAAAATCTTAGCAGAAGGCAAATATTAGTTGGAGAACCCAACCCTTTCAAATTTGAATAAAAACCACAATTTTCATAAATCTGATCTATTACGAGAAAGAACATGAAGTCCTATTACACTGGTTTAAAGATTTATTGAAAAAAATAATAATTGAAAATGTCACATATAATGGCGTTTTGAGGCAAAAATTAAGACATAACAAAAAGTACTTGGGTACGTCTGCAAAACATGATGTTAACTCAGAATTAATCATAAGTTTGAGTTTTAACAGGCATATCAGATTCAATATATAAAGTCAGAAGTGGAAACAATCTTCATTGGCATTCTAAATGTTACAGAATAGGTTTTTAGTTAGTTTTGAAGAGTTTATTTTTTAAGTTTCTGCATTTGTGGGGGTAAAATCCATATAAATGTAGCATTTCAGATGCCATTGGACCCCAGAAAAGGGTTTGTTTACATAACAATCAACAGATTTGACCTCCTGTCACACAACAAAAAAAGAATTTGACCCCAAAATGTCAATGCCAGATATAAATTAACAGTCTTCTGTCACACCTGAACCTGTGGGTGGGGTCAGCCGCCTGCAATCTTCAATCTGTTCCAGGTACTCTCTACAGAGTCATCTGTGAAAATAAAAAGGTTTTCTGTGCATATTTACTCAATATTGTGATTACTAGAGTAACTTAGATACAATAAGTGTACATATACACTAGTTTACTAAGTTTTTTTTACTGCGATAAGGCTAGTCGCTATGCCGGCTTCAGATTGTCGAGCTCATGTGCGAACAGTTCAGTTCTAAAACGGGTTTGAGAGTCCCAACAAGGGTTAAACTCTTGCTTTTCCTACTGGTGTTGTTAAGAAAAATGCCAGGCGGGAAAAGAAAACATTTAGATAGTAGAATACATGACAATAATCATGTACTAACCTTATAAAATACCGATGGTACGGGCACGACTGTGTCAGCTTTACGGCCCCGCCCCAACGCTCCAGTGTAGTTGACAAGTAAAGTAGTTCTGATGACTCGTCACTTCACCCAGACTTGTATACCAATGAGTTGATGGTTCTGGCTGAGGTGCTGGCTCTTTTCAACACTGCATTTAAAAAACATACTCAAATTAACCCAAACTGTGATGGTGATTTAAATTTTGATGCCGCTGTCTCCATTTGGTGGGGTCTAGGTTGGCGTGAGCGGCTAAAGTATTTTATGCATGCATTTCGTGTATTTTTCAGCTGAAAGCCTGATTGAACTACAATTACAAAATATGTATGAACTAACTAGGATCTGTTAACATTGCAAATTAGGAAAATTGGTATCATTCAAAGTAGGCAGGTCGGACGGTCATCATGGCCAAAGCATCCGCCAGTGCGGACACGACTTTTCCGGCGCATTATTGTCAGTTACAGGTTCTTAAACTAAATATTCAGGATTACTAAACAAGGCATTATAACATTAATGAGATAATTGTTGGAACTAATGCAAATTAATGTCAAAATGAAACTGAAAAACAACACGATGAACATAATGGGTCTCGGATTGCCACTCCAGGGACATTTTGCTTTAATTTTCCCATATTTAGCCGCCTAATGCCCCCTAGAGAAACCAACCCATAAAATACAGCCCTAAATGGGGTCAAGGTGGCATCTGGCAGTTATTGTTTCCAGTACAGTGTGTTTGTAAAAGTCCATTTTCAAAATCTTAGCAGAAGGCAAATATTAGTTGGAGAACCCAACCCTTTCAAATTTGAATAAAAACCACAATTTTCATAAATCTGATCTATTACGAGAAAGAACATGAAGTCCTATTACACTGGTTTAAAGATTTATTGAAAAAAATAATAATTGAAAATGTCACATATAAAGGCGTTTTGAGGAAAAAATTAAGACATATAAAAATGTACTTGGGTACGTCTGGAAAACATGTTAACTCAGAATTAAGCATAAGTCTGAGTTTTAATAGGCATAGCAGATACAATATATAAAGTCAGAAGTGAAAACAATCTTCATTGGCATTCTAAATGTTACAGAATAGGTTTTTAGTTAGTTTTGAACTATTATTTTTTTAAGTCTCTGCATTTTTGGGGGTAATATCCATATAAATGTAGCATTTCAGATGCCACATTTGACCCCAGAAAAGGGTTTGTTTACATAACAATCAACAGATTTGACCTCCTGTCACACAACAAAAAAAGAATTTGACCCCAAAATGTCAATGCCAGATATAAATTAACAGTCTTCTGTCACACCTGAACATGTGGGTGGGGTCAACCGCCTGCAATCTTCAATCTGTTCCAGGTACTCTCTGCTTAGTAATCTGTGAAAATAAAAAGGTTTTCTGAGCATATTTACTCAATATTGTGATTACTAGTGTAACTTAGATACAATAAGTGTACATATACACTAGTTTACTAAGTTTTTCTACTGCGATAAGGCTAGTCGCAATACCGGCTTCAGATTGTCGAGCTCATGTGCGAACAGTTCAGTTCTAAAACGGGTTTGAGAGTCCCAACAAGGGTTAAACTCTTGCTTTTCCTAGAAAAATGACAGGCGGGAAAAGAAAACATTAGAAAGTAGAATACATGACAATAATCATGTACTAACCTTAAAAATTACCGATGGTACGGGCACGACTGTGTCAGCTTTACGGCCCCGCCCCAACGCTCCAGTGTAGTTGACAAGTAAAGTAGTTCTGATGACTCGTCACTTCACCCAGACTTGTATACCAATGAGTTGATGGTTCTGGCTGAGGTGCTGGCTCTTTTCAACACTGCATTTAAAAAACATACTCAAATTAACCCAAACTGTGATGGTGATTTAAATTTTGATGCCGCTGTCTCCATTTGGTGGGGTCTAGGTTGGCGTGAGCGGCTAAAGTGTTTTATGCATGCATTTCGTGTATTTTTCGGCTGAAAGCCTGATTGAACTACAATTACAAAATATGTATGAACTAAATAGGATCTGTTAACATTGCAAATTAGGAAAATTGGTATCATTCAAAGTAGGCAGGTCGGACGGTCATCATGGCCAAAGCATCCGCCAGTGCGGACACGACCTTTGCGGCGCATTATTGTCAGTTACAGGTTCTTAAACTAAATATTCAGGATTACTAAACAAGGCATTATGACATTAATGAGATAATTGTTGGAACTAATGCAAATTAATGTCAAAATGAAACTGAAAAACAACACGATGAACATAATGGGTCTCGGATTGCCACTCCGGGGACATTTTGCTTTAATTTTCCCATATTTAGCCGCCTAATACCCCCTAGAGAAACCAACCCATAAAATACAGCCCTAAATGGGGTCAAGGTGGCATCTGGCAGTTATTGTTTCCAGTACAGTGTGTTTGTAAAAGTCCATTTTCAAAATCTTAGCAGAAGGCAAATATTAGTTGGAGAACCCAACCCTTTCAAATTTGAATAAAAACCACAATTTTCATAAATCTGATCTATTACGAGAAAGAACATGAAGTCCTATTACACTGGTTTAAAGATTTATTGAAAAAAATAATAATTGAAAATGTCACATATAATGGCGTCTTGAGGCAAAAATTAAGACATAACAAAAAGTACTTGGGTACGTCTGGAAAACATGATGTTAACTCAGAATTAATCATAAGTTTGAGTTTTAACAGGCATATCAGATTCAATATATAAAGTCAGAAGTGAAAACAATCTTCATTGGCATTCTAAATGTTACAGAATAGGTTTTTAGTTAGTTTTGAAGAGTTTATTTTTTAAGTTTCTGCATTTGTGGGGGTAAAATCCATATAAATGTAGCATTTCAGATGCCATTTGACCCCAGAAAAGGGTTTGTTTACATAACAATCAACAGATTTGACCTCCTGTCACACAACAAAAAAAGAATTTGACCCCAAAATGTCAATGCCAGATATAAATTAACAGTCTTCTGTCACACCTGAACCTGTGGGTGGGGTCAGCCGCCTGCAATCTTCAATCTCTTCCAGGTACTCTCTGCTGAGTCATCTGTGAAAATAAAAAGGTTTTCTGTGCATATTTACTCAATATTGTGATTACTAGAGTAACTTAGATACAATAAGTGTACATATACACTAGTTTACTAAGTTTTTTTTACTGCGATAAGGCTAGTCGCTATGCCGGCTTCAGATTGTCGAGCTCATGTGCGAACAGTTCAGTTCTAAAACGGGTTTGAGAGTCCCAACAAGGGTTAAACTCTTGCTTTTCCTACTGGTGTTGTTAAGAAAAATGCCAGGCGGGAAAAGAAAACATTTAGATAGTAGAATACATGACAATAATCATGTACTAACCTTATAAAATACCGATGGTACGGGCACGACTGTGTCAGCTTTACGGCCCCGCCCCAACGCTCCAGTGTAGTTGACAAGTAAAGTAGTTCTCATGACTCGTCACTTCACCCAGACTTGTATACCAATGAGTTGATGGTTCTGGCTGAGGTGCTGGCTCTTTTCAACACTGCATTTAAAAAACATACTCAAATTAAACCAAACTGTGATGGTGATTTAAATTTTGATGCCGCTGTCTCCATTTGGTGGGGTCTAGGTTGGCGTGAGCGGCTAAAGTGTTTTATGCATGCATTTCGTGTATTTTTCAGCTGAAAGCCTGATTGAACTACAATTACAAAATATGTATGAACTAACTAGGATCTGTTAACATTGCAAATTAGGAAAATTGGTATCATTCAAAGTAGGCAGGTCGGACGGTCATCATGGCCAAAGCATCCGCCAGTGCGGACACGACTTTTCCGGCGCATTATTGTCAGTTACAGGTTCTTAAACTAAATATTCAGGATTACTAAACAAGGCATTATGACATTAATGAGATAATTGTTGGAACTAATGCAAATTAATGTCAAAATGAAACTGAAAAACAACACGATGAACATAATGCGTCTCGGATTGCCACTCCGGGGACATTTTGCTTTAATTTTCCCATATTTACCCGCCTAATGCCCCCTAGAGCAACCAACCCATAAAATACAGCCCTAAATGGGGTCAAGGTGGCATCTGGCAGTTATTGTTTCCAGTACAGTGTGTTTGTAAAAGTCCATTTTCAAAATCTTAGCAGAAGGCAAATATTAGTTGGAGAACCCAACCCTTTCAAATTTGAATAAAAACCACAATTTTCATAAATCTGATCTATTACGAGAAAGAACATGAAGTCCTATTACACTGGTTTAAAGATTTATTGAAAAAAATAATAATTGAAAATGTCACATATAAAGGTGTTTTGAGGAAAAAATTAAGACAGATAAAAATGTACTTGGGTACGTCTGGAAAACATGTTAACTCAGAATTAAGCATAAGTTTGAGGTTTAATAGGCATAGCAGATACAATATATAAAGTCAGAAGTGAAAACAATCTTCATTGGCATTCTAAATGTTACAGAATAGGTTTTTAGTTAGTTTTGAACTATTATTTTATTAAGTCTCTGCATTTTTGGGGGTAATATCCATATAAATGTAGCATTTCAGATGCCACATTTGACCCCAGAAAAGGGTTTGTTTACATAACAATCAACAGATTTGAACTCCTGTCACACAACAAAAAAAGAATTTGACCCCAAAATGTCAATGCCAGATATAAATTAACAGTCTTCTGTCACACCTGAACATGTGGGTGGGGTCAACCGCCTGCAATCTTCAATCTGTTCCAGGTACTCTCTGCTTAATAATCTGTGAAAATAAAAAGGTTTTCTGTGCATATTTACTCAATATTGTGATTACTAGTGTAACTTAGATACAATAAGTGTACATATACACTAGTTTACTAAGTTTTGCTACTGCGATAAGGCTAGTCGCAATACCGGCTTCAGATTGTCGAGCTCATGTGCGAACAGTTCAGTTCTAAAACGGGTTTGAGAGTCCCAACAAGGGTTAAACTCTTGCTTTTCCTAGAAAAATGACAGGCGGGAAAAGAAAACATTAGAAAGTAGAATACATGACAATAATCATGTACTAACCTTAAAAATTACCGATGGTACGGGCACGACTGTGTCAGCTTTACGGCCCCGCCCCAACGCTCCAGTGTAGTTGACAAGTAAAGTAGTTCTCATGACTCGTCACTTCACCCAGACTTGTATACCAATGAGTTGATGGTTCTGGCTGAGGTGCTGGCTCTTTTCAACACTGCATTTAAAAAACACACTCAAATTAAACCAAACTGTGATGGTGATTTAAATTTTGATGCCGCTGTCTCCATTTGGTTGGGTCTAGGTTGGCGTGAGCGGCTAAAGTGTTTTATGCATGCATTTCGTGTATTTTTCGGCTGAAAGCCTGATTGAACTACAATTACAAAATATGTATGAACTAAATAGGATCTGTTAACATTGCAAATTAGGAAAATTGGTATTATTCAAAGTAGGCAGGTCGGACGGTCATCATGGCCAAAGCATCGGCCAGTGCGGACACGACCTTTGCGGCGCATTATTGTCAGCTACAGGTTCTTAAACTAAATATTCAGGATTACAACACAAGGCATTATGACATTAATGAGATAATTGTTGGAACTAATGCAAATTAATGTCAAAAAGAAACTGAAAAACAACACGATGAACATAATGGGTCTCGGATTGCCACTCAGGGAGACATTTTGCTTTAATTTTCCCATATTTGCACCCCTAATTCCCCCTAGAGCATCCATCCCATAAAATACAGCTCTAAATGGGGTCAAGGTGGCATCTGGCAGTTATTTTTTCCAGTAGAGTGTGTTTGTAAAAGTCCATTTTCAATATCTTAACAGAAGGCTAATATTAGTTGATGTTCTTTAAGAGAACCCAACCCTTTCAAATTTGAATAAAAACCACAATTTTCATAAATCTGATCTATTACGTGAAAGAACATGAAGTCCTATTACACTGGTTTAAAGATTTATTGAAAAAAATAATAATTGAAAATGTCACATATAATGGCGTTTTGAGGCAAAAATTAAGACAGATTAAAATGTACTTGGGTACGTCTGGAAAACATGATGTTAACTCAGAATTAAGCATAAGTTTGAGTTTTAATAGGCATAGCAGATACGATATATAAAGTCAGAAGTAAAAACAATCTTCATTAGCATTCTAAATTTTACAGAATAGGTTTTTAGTTAGTTTTGAACTATTTTTTTTTTAAGTTTCAGCATTTTTGGGGGTAAAATCCATATAAATGTAGCATTTCAGATGCCACATTTGACCCCAGAAAAGGGTTTGTTTACATAACAATCAACAGATTTGACCTCCTGTCACACAACAAAAAAAGAATTTGACCCCAAAATGTCAATGCCAGATATAAATTAACAGTCTTCTGTCACACCTGAACCTGTGGGTGGGGTCAACCGCCTGCAATCTTCAATCTGTTCCAGGTACTCTCTGCTCAGTAATCTGTGAAAATAAAAAGGTTTTCTGTGCATATTTGCTCAATATTGTGATTACTAGTGTAACTTAGATACAATAAGTGTACATATACACTAGTTTACTAAGTTTTTTTACTGCGATAAGGCTAGTCGCAATACCGGCTTCAGATTGTCGAGCTCATGTGCGAACAGTTCAGTTCTAAAACGGGTTTGAGAGTCCCAACAAGGGTTAAACTCTTGCTTTTCCTACTGGTGTTGATAAGAAAAATGCCAGGCGGGAAAAGAAAACATTAGATAGTAGAATACATGACAATAATCATGTACTAACCTTAAAAATTACCGATGGTACGGGCACGACTGTGTCAGCTTTACGGCCCCGCCACAACGCTCCAGTGTAGTTGACAAGTAAAGTAGCTCTGATGACTCGTCACTTCACCCAGACTTGTATACCAATGAGTTGATGGTTCCTGCTGAGGTCCTGGTTCTTTTCAACACTGCATTTAAAAAACATACTCAAATTAAACCAAACTGTGATGGTGATTTAAATTTTGATGCCGCCATCTCCATTTGGTGGGGTCTAGGTTGGCGTGAGCGGCTAAAGTGTTTTATGCATGCATTTCATGTATTTTTAAGCTGAAAGCCTGATTGAACTACAATTACAAAATATGTATGAACTAAATAGGATCTGTTAACTTTGCAAATTAGGAAAATTGTTATTATTCAAAGTAGTCAGGTCGGACGGTCATCATGGCCAAAGCATCGGCCAGTGCCGACACGACCTTTGCGGCGCATTATTGTCAGTTACATGTTCTTAAACTAAATATTCAGGATTACAACACAAGGCATTATGACATTAATGAGATAATTGTTGGAACTCATGCAAATTAGGTGTTAGGGCTATTTAAACACTAAAGGAAGTAACGATTTGTACAAGGCGCGAATATGACGCAGTGTATCCACAAAACTGGGCCATGTTGTGATAACGTTATCACAGTTTGCACGAGGCGTACATTGTTGTTTATTGTCCTTAAGGGACATCTATTTTACAATAAATTACAATTACTCTCTAGGTAAACCAATCAAAATGAATCCATTATCAGCCAATCAAGTTCATTAACAAAATTAGAAAGATCTGGTCAATCTTAATATACATCACTTGTAAATTATTCTTCATTATATCAACAGTTTTCAACACCGTATATCGTACAAGAGTCTTGATTAATAAACAGTGCCACCAGCTTGTGCTTGGAAGTACTTTACGCGGTCATTAGACAAAACCCAGACAACGTGTAATGTATGTAATGAGAAATGTGTGTACGGGACGATTTACAAATTAATTAACAATACATTAATCAATATGTTACATTTCTTTATATTCGCCCAAAACTCACTAAGTTATATCGCTCATTTACCGCTGAAACAAGGCAAAAAACTACGTACACGTCGTTTACATATTTCGGATATGTAAAAATTCGGACAGAATGTCGTATATATTTACAAAACGAATATTCGAATATTGATTTCAGTATTCGGTCCCATCCCTTCTTGTAACCTACTTGTAAAATAATTATAAAACGTTTTAATTTAACTGATTCTGGGTATGCTTCTTTCTGTTATTCGTGAATTTAAGACAATTCGCAAATAAACGCATTTTCAAATACTTTACTTGCACAGTGCCTAAATCCGCCACATTTAGGGGGTATTTTTACGACATTTTCAAAAGTTTTTTTACCGATTATCATAAAAATTAACATAAACCAAGTTAGGTTTAATGTGCATTTACTGGCGTAATATGGTTACATTTCAAATACTTGGCAAATGAAAATCATCTATTGAAATTGAAGGCCTAAAAAGTGTAAAAAATATGAGCGTCGGAGAACCTAAATCCGCCACCCCTCTTCAAAATGTTCAAATTGCTAGAAAAAAATATTATTTTATGAATTCTGTTTTCAAAGCAACTTCTATTGACTTCTATTGACAAAACTCCCACTTTTGTTTCTTTCATTTTATAGTGTTAAAAATAAACACAGTGATCCGAAGTTGCTTGGTGAAAATCGAAGATCAGAAACCGTGACATTCTTATTCCACATTTGACTTTTGTTCTTAATTGATTTTCTGTATTAAGCACCTCGTTGTGTGTTGTAAATACAATGTTTCAATTTCCGCAAATACTCATTTGTATTTCTAAAAATAGCTCTGAAAGTGAGGCCCTGCGTGCACGAGGGACAAATAATTAGGGTTTTGAGTAGCGAGACATTTGCGCTCTTAATATGCAGTTCTTTTCGCATTGTATTGTATGTAATGCTAAAGAATAATGTTTATTTATGCTGCATATGCTCATATGACATAATATTAAAACACTATAATTTAATTTCATCATGGAAACCATGCGGGGCTTCAAAATTGCGCATGCGTATGAAATCGATTCATTTATGCACAAATCAAGATTAAAACTCGTTATCGTTGTTAAGGGAAGTATATGATTGATCGAGATCAACAAAATAGAAATTGCCGGGAAAAAAAACGCTTATTCGGATGGGGTGGCGGATTTAGGCAAGTGGCGGATTTAGGCACTGCGCCAGTAATGCATTATAATCGATTTAGAACATTTAGTGCACGCGCTTACTACGTAAATTAACTCAATTATGTTTTCTATCTTAACAATAACAGGTTAACATTGAAGTGTTTTATACCTGTCACACATGGATGACATTACCCCAAACTGTGTGAAAAACATTGCATAACAATTTGATAAATCAACTGAAACTAGCACCACCCAAAATGGCACATGTTTTTTTTTTGTTACACTAACATTGTGAATATTATCCAATTTGAGAGACATGTTTTTTTAAATTATGAAATGATATTTTTGGAGTAATTTGTTTTCAAAACTTATTAATAATTATTTAAATAAGCACCTAATGTCTTTTTAAGTTAAAATGTTATTTCTTCCCAAATATAAGAATTATAACGCCGCTCCAAATAATTTGTTTTAACGTACAAATACATAAAATAATATCCATTCAAGTCTTTGATCAACAATTTGGGGCCGGTTTTACACCGTTGGGACCGGTTTTGCCTAAATGTGAGGTCGGTTTTGCATTTGGGGGGCCTTTTTAGACTAGGGCTGGTTTTGATTCGGGCCGGTTTTGCCTGCTCCCAGCTTGAAAGCCAATTATCACGTGACCGGTGTGTAACTAAGTGTGATTGTTGACGTGATCAATACGAAGGATGGCTATTTTCTGATTGAGGAAATGAAAAGTAAAAGCTTTAAATTGAATCTATGTGAGTTCATGTTCTCGAGTTGGGTTTTTTGTCAATAAGTTAATGATTTTTTTCTGATGCATTTTGTATGTTTGCCCACAGTCTTTGCAATTCCGGTCTTTTTGGATAGTTTAAACTTCCTACTTTCGATTTAGGTTTGATTCTAACGGGAATTAATAGTTTAAACATCAATGAATATCTAAAACATTTCCAGATATTGTTTTTATTCTTGCATAATGCAACAAACAACAGAGACAGGCCTCAAGATAAAGGAACATCGTCACAATGTTATCGGCATTCATCAAAGGGACTTGTTTAGAGGTTTTTGCATTTTTAGCTCAGCTGAGCATGGTTCTGGCTTCCATAACTTGAAATGTCGCTTTTTATTTTTTTGACTTTGCGCGACTTAAAAGTTATGGAGAAACCCCCATAGTACAGTCTACCAGCAATTCTCAAGAATTTGACAGTTTATCAACAGTCACACAAAAAACTGCCCAAAACAGCTTTTATCATGGAAGTACCGGTTCTCGAACCTCTAAGAATGTACCCTGGCCTGTAGACTTTGTTGCAAATGCATTCTTGAAACCAACATTATAGATCACTATTTCAATCTCTGGTGCACATTTTTATGCATTAATAGTGTCACAGATTATGTATGTTTTAGAAAATTTACACCGTATTATGTCGCCACCCTGCTATTTGAACTGTCATGGTGGCCTAAAAATAACTGACCTATTCTCGAACCCACAGCTATCAATAACGAACACATGATGTATCACATGATCATCACTTGTTTTTTCGATGCAGCCAATAGGGGAACTCAAAGGGGAGTTTTTCTTTCAGAAAAAAACTTTTAATGTAAGAAATATGTACATTTATTTGAAATGCATAAAAAGTCATAGAATTTTTTATAAAATTGTTTAACAAAACCAACATATGATAGTAAATACAATTTTTTAATGCATATTTCCAATAATTTTGTGACGCTTGTACAGATTGTTTACCGTAGCACGGTACACATAATCGGATGAAGTCTTACACACTTTGCTTACATGTGAATAGCGCACGAACAAAAGTTTAGAAAATAGCTGAGGTTCGAGAATAGGTACCTACACATGCACTACTGGTGAGCGAGTATTTGTCGGACAGTAGTATTATCCGGACGTTTTTAAATATTCGCGTTTCGTAACCGCTTTTTGTGTTTTATCATCATAATACAAATAAACGCTTATATTTTCAAATATGTTTCGTTTTTCTTCGAAAATAGTGAGTTTATTTTTGGTAAAACCCCAAATGTTTACGTTGATAGTCTGAAACGCATGCAACTGTCGTCTGGGGAAGTAAAATGGTGCGCGCATGCGCGATAAAATCCCAATTTAGGGCCCAGACAGGGTTCGTGATAGTTTTGGTTGTCTCCTCATTATAGCAGACCAACTCTGGCAGAACATTATTAAACCCGCTACGACGTTAAGAGGTGCGTAGTAGCTACATAGATACGTAACGTCTAGTAAACTCTTTAAAACGTCATGCTTCCATATTTGTTTCATCGCCTTACTTATATTCTCTAGTAATTAATAAATCATAAAGTGGTATTATTTTGATAAGTATTACGCATTTGATTATTTATTTGTTGTCTAATATAGAATAAATAAATTTATACAGCATTTCTCTGCACATATTTCACTGTTAAAAAAACGTCCTGAAAATACTACTGTCAACATGAAAAAGACCGTGTTTAATGTACCCCTTTCAGGGCCTCAATAGTTGCGCATAAGGAAAACTTATTTTGTTTACATACGCAAACGGGTGATGAACCCAGGATGTCACAAGCGAATTTTCATCGTTGAGTTTGTTCATGAATTAAAACTGTCCCAAAATAAATGCATATTTCGTCCGACAAATACTCGCACACCAGTACTGAACCAAATAGGCAGCATTATGAGATAGATGGATAATTTTTACATCTAGTTAGCATACTTATAACAAAATAAGGTCTAAAACACTTCTAAATTACCGTTTCGTTATTAAAATGTGGACGAAATCAGTCACATATAAGACAGTTGTCAAATGAGAATCTCACTGTCATGTGACTATTTATCTATTTTTAGTAACAGAACATGTGCAGTGACTGTTGTCAAACACTGTCTGAAACGAAACTGACATTTAATGGATTTTTACTTCACTGGTGATTGTTTTGTGAACACACTATAATTTTAATATCTAGCAAAAGAATAATATATGAAACATCACTTACATCAATATTAATACAATATGTTTGCTGATCAGACATGAGTAATTGAACAGATATAATGCATTACGGAAAACAAAAACCATGTTTACAATTTGAGCACGCAAAATGGTCAAGGTCGATTGGAAAATATCCAATTGAAAATCTTGTAGTCACGTGATAAAACAACAATGGCAGCGTAATTGTACACTGTGTGCTAATCAGAGTTATTTTCAGGTATTATTTGATGCATTGACAATTTCAATTCTCAAAATACGCCACAAGTCAAAAGTTTACATTGAGTTGTTTGTATATGTAATGATTTCCTCCAGAAATTGCAAATTTATGGATTTATAGCGTGACATAAATATGTTACTACTCTGGTTGACTTTCGATATGGGGTTGGCTTCAGCGAACAGGTCTAGTCAGTACTATATAAACTGTTCGCTGAAGTTTCTTTAGCTAACCTGAGCACAACATGCTCATGATGAGCTTTTTTGATCACCTTTTGTCCGTCATTCGTCGTCCATCATGCATTGTCAAGATTTACCTTGTTAACACTTTAGTCACATTTTTCGCCGAATGTTCATGAAACTTTGTCACGACGACGAGTGGGGTTATTTACCCTCGGGACTTCGGTTAAAAACCATTGCCCTAGCACACTGCTTAACATTTAAAACTCTGCATTGACTAAAACTATAATACATCCCTTCTTTTAAAGGGTGTGACACATAAAATCTTTGCAGTGTGGGTGCGGTGCTTTATATAAAAATATATTCGCAAAAATATACCAGAAGTACATAAAAATACTGTTTTTAAATAAATCTTTGTAAATAGTTAAGCGAAACGGTAATATATGCTGTAGAAATGTCTTTTGTCAATTTATGCAACACGTGTATTAACTTTTAAAATCTGAATAGACAGCCTTTAAGAGGAATGCGGTAGCGTGAGAACCTAATTTGCATACTGAGCTTGACGCTGAAAACGGATAGTAATTGAACAAATCAAAATTCTCGTATCTAATCCGTCTGACCAATCAGCGTGAGGCTTATATAATGACATTAGGTTTGGACGAGTATGCACTATTATGAACAACTGCAAGGAAATAATGAAAATAATAGATCTGCTAGATGAAAATATGCAGATTTTAATATGAAAATGTTTATAAAATTTGGGATAACTAATTTCTCTATGAATGTGACATAATTATTTATGCTTTCATAAAGTATGAAGAAACTTTGTTGAGTAATTTGTGTTTATTTATTGTTTTCTTTGCAGTTTAATACTTAGATAGAAAAGAAGAGAGAAGATTAGCCCAACATAATAAGATTTAATGATGGAAACATATAATTTTACATGTGTCATCATTTTTCTAGACCCATTTTCCAGCATATGCTGTAATGAGATTGTTGGAGTCTTATTTACTTAGAGATCTGGAAGAAATATATGATTTAATAACCATATACTTACAAAGAAGTTTGGAAACAATGCAGGTACAACAGTACCAGTTGTTTATTTAAAATAAAATAATGAACAGTTGAATGTTTTACCAGATCTCTAAGTGGTTCAACATAGTTTTACAGAATAGATATGATATTTGCATGTCTATGCAGTGACGTCGCCGCCATTTGAAAGGTGGTCCGGCCAAATTGTACATCGAACCCGGTTCAACTAGGGGGGTCAGGGGGCATGCTCGATAATCTGGCCAAATACTTCAATCGGCCGAAAAAGTGGTCCGGCCATGGCCGGACCTGCCGGACCGTCGGCGACGGCCTTGCTATGCTACAATTTAATGCTGCCAGTATATGAAAAGTTAGAAAATTTACAACTAAGTTACTTAGAAAAAATGTCATAATAATAATACTCTGAATAAAATGAGTATTTCAATGGTTGGTATTTAGGGTTCTCTAACCCTTTTTAACTGAATGTGGAGAAAGAATACTCTTTATAATAAGTAAAATGAATCAAAAGTCACCAAGTAGTGAAGATTTAATATAATATAAATGAGAAAGGACTTGCCTAGGCAAGTATGTTATGAGTGTAAGTAATTTTAATTTATTAGCATTTATGCGACATGCGTTTAACTTATGTTGAACGCTTGCAGACAGGGAATATAGCGATGTGCTCCAACTTAAGACCCTGTCTGTTTTGTACCTTAAGAAAGTTGGGCTATTTTAAAATAATAGTACCCCCCAGGGTGGCATTAAAACATTTGTAAAAACTACATTTATTTATATACATAAAATGCAGCAAAATAGGCTGCTGGTTACAAAACAGTCACCTAGATAGGGCCAGTTTAAAACAATATGTTAAGAAATTGACCTACATACAGTAAAGAATTAAAGAAACAAAAACATTGTTTATAATATTTACAGTTTAAAAATACTTTACATGGGTGAATATGATACTGTGTACCTTTAAGGTAATACACAGTAATGAATTAGGTTAAAGACAAGTAGCCACCCAGGGAGGAATGAAATGGTATATTAGAAGTGTAGGGTTGGGAGGCCAGCGGGGGTCTGGGTTGGGTTGGAAAGAAGGGGAGATAATTGAATGGGAAAAGATGTAGTTATTGGAGTTGTGTCCCATGGACCAGAGGGAGTGCACGGCAAGACTAGTTTATTTAAAAGTAAGCAAAAAAGTACATAAAATCTTAAAAAGTTGAATAATACAAGTAGGAATTGATACCAACTAGGTAAAAATGAACTATAATACAGGATTTTAATAATCCCTGATAAAAAACTTGGAAGGGGTCATATCCAGATAATAAAATTGGATATAATTATATAAGTAAAATACAGCAGAAGACACTGTACCTATCACAGTATGCCAAATATAATACTATTAAAAGCTCTAATGTCAATGAAGTGGTATTGGTGTTGATAAGACCGAATGCAAATAATTGCAAGGTTTACAGGTGCTTGCACCGTGCACTCCAGTCCGACGTGGTTCTTTGAGGATGAGAGGGGAATGGGGGGTGTCAGAGGGGAAGGGAGGGGGTTCAATGCAGTCAACTGTACCCAGGAAAATGGACGGCCCTGCCCTTTCTGGTTATTAAAAACTGCAATAAGAAGGGGTTTATTAAGATACTCAGAAGATAATAAAATTGGATATAATTATATAAGTAAAATACAGCAGAAGACACTGTACCTAACTACCTATCACAGTATGCCAAATATAATACTATTAAAAGCTCCAATATCAATGAAGTGGTATTGGTGTTGATAAGACCGAATGCAAATAATTGCAAGGTTTACAGGTCCTTGCACCGTGCACTCCAGTCCGACGTGGTTCTTTGAGGATGAGAGGGGAATGGGGGTGTCAGAGGGGAAGGGAGGGGGTTCAATGTAGTCAACTGTACCCAGGAAAATGGACGGCCCTGCCCTTTCTGGTTATTAAAAACTGCAATAAGAAGGGGTTTATTAAGATACTCAGAAATGTAAATAGCGTACTAACGTAATACTCTCGTCTGGAAAATGTTTTTAAAATAAGGAATACCAGGTCAATACCATTGACTTGGTTTAGAGAGGGCATGTAATTCCATAGTTTCCCAATAAAAGCTAAAACAAAAGTTTAGCATTGAAAACTCATAGAGAGACAATGCAATAAGAAGTATATACAGAACTGGAATATATCACAAAATTAATAAAAACAATTACAATAGCTGTATAGAAATTGGTTGGGTGTTGACTGCTCCTCCCCCCCCCCCAAACACCTAGATCTTGTCAGTTATCTGACAGTCTAGAAGGAATTTTGTCAGGGCAGAAAAGACTGGGCCCCTAGCCGCTCCCCCTTGGGGTCTAGCACGTTGGTAAGGTTTAAAACTAGTCCATGGGAGTGCAATGCGGCCCTGAGCTGGTCCATCTGCCCTGTAAATGTGTTGCACTGTAGCAGTAGGTGGGCTGCTGTGAAGGGCTCCCGGCACTGCGGACATGCAGGGTCTAGCCCAAGGACATACTTTCCCGCGCCACCAGGTGGAAGAGTGGTTCCCATCCTCAGGCGCGTGATGGCTCTGTCAAGCACATTGCTTGCTGAGTATTTGTCAGGCGGCCTGAGGGTTTTCGCGGGTCTGAGAAAAGTATGTCGGTAGGCAAATTGGTGGTCTTGAGATTCCACTCACCAAGGACAAATTTCTTTGCCAGTGAGTAGATCTCGGTTGGCGCCAGGGATTCCCCGGCATCAACAGTCCCCCTCCTGAGACCCTCCTTTGCCCCCCTGTCAGCCTGTTCATTCCCACTGATGTCGACGTGTGCTGGACACCATACTAAAGTGACATTTAAAGATTTATCTAGGCACTGTTGATGAAGTTCCAAAATATTAGATAAAATATCATGCCTAGATCTGCTATTTCTGTTTTTGATAGACTCAAGTGATGACAATGAGTCTGATAAAATAGCAGTTTTAGTAGATTTATTAACCAAAATCCAGCACAATGCATATTTAATTGCCAAAAGTTCAGCCGAATAAATAGAGAGATGGTTGCTGAGTCGGTGGGTTTTTGTAATGTTTTTAGAAGAAATAACAAATGAATTGGCTACCAATCCAGAGTTAGGGCATTTGGAGCCATCTGTATAGATTTTTAGGTGCTCAGCATACCTGTTATCAATATGAATAAGAGTTTCTGACTTAACGAGCTGCGGTAAGTCAGATTTCGTGAGGGTCTTTGATAGACTTATGTCGACATCAACAGGTCCCAGGGTCCAGGGGGGCGTTTTGGATGGTCTCAGATCTGCTACAGGGGTCTTGTCGAGACCGGCATCCTCCAACAGGGTCTTAATACTTGCCCCGAAGGTGAGCGCAGTGTGTTTTCGTTTAAGTATTTTACCCTTGATGAAGGTGCCGGTCCCGACAAGCTGGTTTACGGGGTTTGAACCACGCCGGGACATGGCTCTGGCCCAGAAATTAATGGACTGTTTTTTTCGTCGCAGACTCAGAGGCAGCATGCCCGCCTCCTCCTCAAGCATGTCACTAGGAGTACATTTCAGAGCCCTCAGAGCTATCCTAAGTGCCTTGTTCTGAATGGCATCTATCTTTGGACGTATAAGGGACTTGTAGAGAAGTAGGAGGCTATTTTTATCAGAACCGAAACCTGTGCCTCTTAACATTCTCATTAAATTCAAGTCCCTTTCGCACCGTTCAGCCAAATATTCAAAAACAATTTTGATGCCGCCTAAATATAAGTCCAAAGATTGCTTAATTTGGTCACCAAATAACATACGTACTGTTTTGGTTGGTGAAATTTTAAATCCCCATTCCGTTGACCATTTCCATATGGAGTCTAGACCTGCTTGAGCCTTGTTTTGCAGGCGTTACATGTTAGACCCATTTAACCAAATGCCAGAATCATCGGCAAACTGGGAGATAACCATACCTGAGTCTTTGACGGTTTCAGGAAGATCATTGACGATGAGGGAGAACAGAGTTGGGGATATTACGGACCCCTGGGGGGTACCGCGGTCAGTTATGGCTTCCTCTGATAACTCCCCATCGACCTTGACCTGAATTTTAAATCGAAGGCCGTTTGAAGGTCCAAAAATATAGCTAGTACTGTTTGGCCTTGATTTTTAGCAGAAAGGATATCGTGTTGTAGTCTTGCTAGCTGATCAAGAGTTGAACGCCCTTTCCGAAAGCCAGACTGGAAGGGGTTCAGAATATTTTTAGTTTCCAAGAAGTGCTCTAATCTATTCTTTAACATTATTTCCCATAATTTGCCTGAATGAGAGGTGAGACTTATTGGACGATATAATTTTGGATCACTTTTGTCCTTACCAGGTTTTGGAATAGGAATCACTGTGGTCTGCTTCCATTCGGGGGGGGGGGACCGTTCCTGATTTGTATACTTGATTGAATAGATCGAGCCAGATTTTAAGAGTTATGGCCGGTATATTCTTGAACATCATATATGATATTCTATCTGGGCCCATGGCAGAGTTACTCCTACCATTAATTGCATTAGTTAATTCAATCATTGTAAAAGGTGAATTAAGAGGCGTGTCATTATCCCCAGGCTCGTTTAATATGTTTTTATTCTCCGATTCAAATCGCTTTTGATAGTCCAAAGTTTCTTGAGGGAGATTCGAATCACTGGAGACAGATTTTTGCGTGACCAAAAATTGAGCCTTTTCCCTTGGGGTCGTGGCAATTTCGCCTTTATATTTTAGTAGCGGTACAGGATTTGTGCGATTTCCTTTAATTCTGTGAATCTTTTGCCAAAAATCCTTAGAATTACTTTTATTAACAATTGCTGATTCACAGAATTCTTTCCAATTTTGAGTTTTAGCTTCCAAAATAACCCGCTTTGCTGAGTTTTCTAGGGACGTATAGTTTTTGAGATTGTGCTCAGCGGGGTTCTTTTTGAGTATTTTTAATGCTTTTTTCCTTTCCTGTACCGGTTTAGAACACGCCTCACTCCACCAGGGCACATTCTTTTTGGCTTTTCCCTTACCGGAGGAAACGGGGATGCTACACTCTGCTATGGACAGGATCTTATTTGTTAAATTAGAATAAAAGGTACTGGGGTCCTGGGAGTGAACATCTGCTAGGGAAAGATCTGAACAGAGGTCCCGGAACTGATCCCAATTTGCTTTATTTAGAACAAATTTACGCTCCCCTGAACTGGGGGTATCAGTTCCCTGTACAAAATAGTTGTACAATGTAACCAATTGTGGGAAATGATCAGATCCCAAATTATCTGAGACAGTGTCCCAAGCAGAAGCACTGGCTATCCCGGCACTAGCTGCAATAAGGTCGATACATGTTGTTGACCCGGAGGGGATAAGTCTGGTTGGCGAACCGTTATTGAGCAAGACAAGGTCATGCTCATCCAACCATTCTATGACAGTGTCGGATATAGTGATTTTAGGGGTTACTTTGGATATAGATTCCCTGCCCTTTTGAATCGGGAATCTATTTTACTAGTGATATAGGCGGTAACCCGACACCCAGTTGGCCTGTCACGGTCCTTTATTATCTCAGCAATTAAATCCGTCAGCTCGCTGAGATGTATATGGCGATAACGGTGACCTGTCGCTGGCGGATCTTTAATTTTGATGTATGATTCTCCTGAAAGCGAGTTGCGCTTACTGTTATTAAAGGCAGGTGAACGTATAGGGGATGTCTGGGTGTCGACCATTCTGGGACGGTTAGGGGGCACACTAACCAAGGGCTCCTCCTCTATCTCGCAGACGTTTCAGATTGTACGATTCTCTAGAATACTAGAGTGCACTGACACCAGAGAGTCATTCCCGGTAACGTTGAATAAAGAGTTATCGGAAATTGTAGAACCGGAACAAGTGGTGCTACTACAATGGTGGTGGTTGATAATACAGGTGTGTGGTGTGCAACAGGCTCCAAGGGGAGAATAACCTGTTTAGGTGGGAGACTATTTACCGGTTGAGGGTGGGTAACCTTACCCACTGGCCCCTCAACTGAAGGACATGCGCACCCGGACACCATCCTTGTGGGCCACAGTATCAAGTGCTAATAGCTTGCACTCCGCCTCAGTCCAAGAAACACCATACAAGTTGGAATAAGAGGCAATGTTTACAGCTGTCTTATAAGACGGACAACCTTGGTAGGAAGCAGAGTGCGGGCCACCGCAATTCACACAACGGCGGATGTTACGGGTGCATTGGCGTAGGCACCGGGTTCCCGAACTGCGGCAACAATTGGACGGGTGAGGACATTTACCCCCGCTGGCGGTGTGTCCGTACCCCTGGCAGCGATAACATCTGACAGCGGGTACGGGGCAAGGTCTAACGTCCAGGGAGATGTTGGTCCCCGCAACGTAGACCTTGTGAGGGACAGGGCCAGAGGTAAGTAAAGTGATTTTGACCAGCCGCGGAACACCAGGAGGGGGTGGCCTGGACGGCGCGACCCGCTCTAATTTGGTAATTGAACCAATAGTTGGAGGGAGAAAATGTAGGCATCCTTGAAGTTCTAGTAAGTGCTGGTTCTCCGGGATCCCTGCTATTGGACCTGAAGCCGTCCTCATGTTTGACGGTGATAAGGCCCGGACCGCGACTGCACCAAGTTTGAAAATTCCTTTGGAAAGGATACTGGTGAGCGCCCCACGCGGACTTAAGCTGTAAAAGAACACAGCCAGAGGCCAGAGGCACAGTCCGCTCAATAAGTCCGGGGAGTTCCTTGGTCAGACATGAGGCCAGCTGAAAGATAGTGAAAAGCGAGGTCAGTTTTCCTACACTTCTGACTGACTGGAGGAGGCACTTAAAGGGCATGGTGTTGTGGGACAGGTGGTGTGTGTCTTGCCCAGTAAGCGCCTCACCTAGTAAAGGGGACAGGTTTGTGCTCCGCCCCTTGACGGTCTTGTTGTTCCCGGGCATGGTAGATATAACTTATGACAAATGATGAGTATACTTAATATGTGTACTTGCCCTGGGCAAGACTAAAGAAAGAAGGACGAGATGTAGGGAATAGTGCAAATACTCAAGATCTAATAATATTAATTGATAGGCAATAACTGTAAATATAGTAAGCGTCACGATAGTAATATTAATGATTATATTAATTTCCACTCAGCAACTTAACTAGTTATAACTTATAAAACAGTAGCACTGCACCTGTAAATAACCCAATTCGTTCTGCATATGCTATAATAAAGCAGAAAAAGTCATTTGGTAATGTTATCATTACAATTGGGAAAATTGCGAAAGAAACATTTCGGATACCAAATGACGTCCGAAAAGGTGTACATTTAGAATATTACAAAAAAATATAAAAAGGAGGGACGGGCGAGGGAAGGACTATACGTATGACGTGGGTGCTGATAGTGGCTGTAGACCTCTGCTGTTCTTATTCTTTCCAAATCTTGTTTGACTCTGTACTGTATATATTCATTGTTTATGTTTTTCTTTTCTTGCAAGATGGCGGCCGGAAGTGCGTATTTGTCAGAACATTTGTCCCAATGATATCTCGGCCGAGTTCGAATCTGGGTCATGTGGGGTCAAAAACTAGGTCACTAGGTCAAATTGAAGAAAAAGCTTGTTAACACTCTAGAAGTCACATTTTTTGCTCAATCTTTATGAAACATGGTCAGAACATTTGTCCAAATGATATCTCGGCTGAGTTCGAATCTGGGTCATGTGGGGTCAAAAACTAGGTCTCTAGGTCAAATTGAAGAAAAGCTTGTTAACACTATAGAAGTCACATTTTTTGCCCAATTTTCATGAAACTTGGTCAGAACATTTGTCTTAATGATATCTCGGCCGAGTTTGAATCTGCGTCATGTTGGGTGAAAAACTAGGTCACTAGGTCAAATTGAAGAAAAAGCTTGTAAACACTTTAGAAGTCCCATTTTTTGCCCAATCTTCATGAAACTTAGTCAGAACATTTGTCCCATTGATGTTTCGGCCGAGTTTGAATCTGGGTCATGTGGGGTCAAAAACTAGGTCACTAGGTCAAATTGAAGAAAAAGCTGGTTAACACTCTAGAAGTTACATTATTTGCCCAATCGTCATGAAACTGGTCAGAACATTTGTCCCAATGGTATCTCAACCAAGTTTGAATCTGGCTCATGTTGGGTCAAAAACTAAGTCACTAGGTCAAATTGAATAAAAATCTTCAATTTCAATATGTCCTTCCTGAACTTTGAATGTCTGTTGTCACTTAAGTTTTTCAAACCATGATGGTTAAGGCCACATTTCCATCAGTCCGTATCAGTATATCCATATCCGTATTATACAAATCACATGGAAAATTGTTCGACTAAGTAAACTCAGGTGAGTGACCCTGGGCCAGTTGGACATCTTGTTTGAGGTATGACATTTAATGTCTTGACTTGACAGATTGAAAGCTTCGGAACTATATAGATCAAGTATAATAACAAGAAAAGGGTTTTAAAATAAAGAAAAGAAGAAAAAAAAATCCGGCTGGGGTTTGAACCCTGGACCTCGTAATTAAAAGGCTATTGCCTTAACCACTCTGCCATTCCGATTTCTATATTTGTCCCTAGCGTTTGTTGCTTTATGTAAGTCACCCACTCGTTGTCAACAATTTTAATGATAACAGCAGAAACGCTCCATATTATTCCATCGTTTAGCGTTTTGTGCATGCGTGTGTGCGCGTGTATTTGCGTGTGTGACAGGGTGCATTTCCTGTCATTATTATATGTTAGTAGTTTTTAACCTATTTAATAGGGTATAATATTTTGACGTAATGTAGGGAATCGTTTCACGAGCTCACGCGCCAGAACCAAAGACATATTCGAGGAAGCAACATCGTGTTAACTTTTTAACTTAAAATAATTAATAAATACAACTTTAGGTATGTATTATATGTATAGATTTGTATTAGTAATGCTTTTATATTATTGCACATGCTTGATCGTCAGAATCATTTATTATTAAAGTGATTATTAATTCATTTGTACGATTTATAATTCTTATATGGTTCAAGATGGTTGCTATGTAATTTCACAATTTCATAGATTTATTATTGTGCACGTTTAACAATTTGCAGTTTAACAACACCTGCAGCCACGAAATCTGGACGAAGCGTATAACGCCGGATTCCATAAATTAGTAAGTAATTGTGTATATGTGTGATGTATTGTTTTATATGTGTGTATATGTTAAAAACATGTAAATCTATGTGTTCATGTGTAATTTATGCAATATACTAGGAATATAGAATTTAATGAGTCGGTCGCCACAATGCATTGAACTCATATGAAATACGTTTTATGTTACTCATGTAATTTATATATTGTTATCATTTGAAATGACGTGTACTGTTATTTTGTTGCTGTTACCAGCAACCACGTATGCAATATATATCATTGTATTATTTTACAGCATAATGCATTATAGTAATTATATATGTATTATTTGTACGTAATTTTGTAATTGCAGGTCGTGATTACGCTCACACCAGTCAACTGCAGACTGAACTCGATATAATATACTTATTTGTAATACACTGAATCGTACCACTATAAATAATAATTGAATACAAACGAACCCAAGACTTTGTGCTTCTTTTCTATTTATTTATACACAAACAGTAGAAAAGTACCAAAAGTTACAATGGCGCCCAACGTGGGACCTGTTCAGTGTTTTTGAAAAAAATAAAAAAATAAAAAAATTGAAATCTCAAGTTATTATCATGGAATAGTTATTATCTAAACATTGAGAAACAGGACATTCCTGTTTTGAGGACAAACCAGCCATACGAACCGTTCAATGTCGATGTTAGTGTAGAGAACCAACCATCCAGGGGGACGTTCTAGGGCCATTGAGAGGGGGATTCAATGTGGTCATTGAGATTGGAGGCTCGATACACCCAGAAGGACGTTTAGTTTCTAGGACCAACCAATTAGGAGGACGTACTAGGAGGATTTTACAAAGACATTGATATTCAGCTGGGAGGAGTTCATGCGAACAATTTAAGTGTGGACATTAATGTGATCTTCAAAACGTTGTGGGCTTGTGTGTGAAAAACATACAGTGTTTCAAGTATAAGTGGCTGACCGACCGCAGTTTCAGGTTTTTGTGAATACACATAGTTTGATATTTATTAATTTTAGAATGTTTATCTATATTGTCAAATCTGTAATCACTGCACAAGTTAAATAATTAGCCTTTATTGGGTGTGGTTTAATGTATTAACATTCCATATTATTAACTTATCCCATTGCATTTACTAACTATTGGTGAAAGCTCTTTAAAAAAAAAAACAAAAAAAAAAAAGGCTGTCCTGAAATACGAAACTTTCTTGAACCATATTTATAAATCAGTATCTGCTTATTTCTATGACTCAAGGCATATGCACAATGCTTGTGTAATCACTCTACATGATTGTTTACATTTTACAGTCATAACTCTGAATATTGTTTAGCTAAAGTAGAAGTATATTTCTAGCTAAAAGATATTTAAAACTGATATAGAGCAGTATTTTTACTAAAGTCTGGTAAATTTGTGTTTATTTTGTGTAAAGGAATTATTTTTCTAAACTGGTACTATTTTTCGTGGCTGGCTTAGTGATTTTATTTGGGTTTCCATGTGACGGTCTTATTTGCATATTAATTAGCCCGCTAAATTTCTAGACAATCCCATTGGTTGACTGATTGACTTGAATATGACGTATTGGAAAACCCCGGTCTTAAAATAACTTACCCTTGCACCGTTTCCAGTTGTAAACGAAAATTCGTTTGTGAATCAAACTGGGTATGTCGGTGTAAACAAACGTTGTTTTAAGTCATTTAGTGATTGATAACTGATTGATAATAGATATAATTACATTCAATAATAGTTATCACATAGTTATACAATTTTTTTGATTTTACATTATGTGTTATATTTGTTGGCATATATTGGTATAGTTTGTATATATTTTCTTCTATTTGTATTTTAATATGGTATGAGAAATTGAAGTGTTTGACAGATTGAAACATCAAATATTGGTGTATGGTGAAATAGACATTGCACTAAACAGTGATGTGAAATATTGAAAATTATAAAATGAACATTTATTGTGAATGACATTGATATGAAATAGAGTGACATTTGTGTTAAGACTATACATAATGTCAGTGACATTTAACAAAGTGACATTACTTATTACACTTAGTTACATTAGTGATTGACATTTTACATTACTTTATTTACAGTGAGAAATAATTGGAGTAAACTTGTGTTTATAAGTATATGCCAGTAGATTAATGGCTTTGAAGAAAAGTGAAATGGAAGTGATTGAGAGTGTGAGCGATGAAAAGGGTGCAGCATTTATCTCAGAAGAAGATAAATTGTTGTTAGATGCATTTCATGCAACGAAGTTGAAGAACCCGAAATTAAGTAAAGAACAGTTGTTGAAGTTGATGATGGAAGATGAAGAAACAGAATATGAAGATGAGAATTGGAACAAAAGCCAAGAAACAGGGAAACAAGATGTTAAGGAGCAGAAATCACAACATCTGGCATCATATCATTTCCCTAAACTGTCAAAATTTTATGGCGATAAAGGAAAAGGAGAAGTCACATGGTCGACATTCAAGTTCGAATTGGAATCTCTGATATCTGAGAAGATATATAGTGAAGAACAGATCATGCTTGGACTTAGAAGATCTCTGATGGGGACAGCTGGAGATATTTTGAGAAGATTAGGTCCAGGGGTCAGTGTACAGAAAGTAATACAGAAATTTGAATGTACATTTGGGGCTATTGACACTAAGGAGACCATACTTCGAAAATTTTATGCCAGTCAACAACTAGATGGTGAAAACATATCTGGATTTACATCCAGAGTTGAGGAAATTTACACTCAGGCAATTAGTCTAGGAGGTTTACAGATGGGAGATGAAGATAGTCTGAAGAGTGTTGTTTACCAAGGACTAAAGAAGGAGATGAAACATAGAGCAGCCTACAAGTTCGACACAATCAGCGATTACGATAAATTTAAAATTGAATTGCGGAAGATAGAACAAGATATGAAAGACGAACGACCAGATCAGAAGAAATGCAACGCTGCTGTTAATATGGAAGGCAAGAAACAGACAGACATGGAAGAGATGAAGTCTTTGTTAGAAAAGCTGATGTCGAGAATGGATAGGATGGAGAAAGAAAAAGAAGAATTGAGACAACAGAACTCACAACAATCTACTAATTATCAACAATATGGAGACTATGAAAGACAACAACAACAGCCATTGCGTTGCACATTTAGATCCGGAAGATACAAAATAAACAGAGGTGAAAGATCACGAGGTGATGTACCGTACAGAGGACATGGTCGAGGCAATTTTAGATACCAACCCAGAAGACCTGTTAGCTCGAGAACCTTCGTACCAACCTGCTATCGATGTAACGAGAAAGGACACATGCAACATGAATGCCCAAAAGTTTAAGTGCTTTCAAGGTGGGGTCAATTGGGGGCACAAAGATTAGACAAGACCCAAAATTAGTAGGAGAAACCAATGAAGTCAATATTACAATTAATGAAATTGAAACTAAAGCTTTGTTGGATAGTGGTAGCTGTATTAGTGCAGTCTCTGAATCATTTTGGAAAGAAAATTTTAATTGTCCTATAAATCCTTTGGATAGTATTTTAAATATAGAATGTGCAGATGGTCGTGAACTTCCATACATAGGGTATATTGAAGCTGAATTGAAAGTTAGTGATGGGCTTCCTGAGGCGAAGCCTATTAGTTGTTTGTTTTTAGTAACTGCAGATACCAACTATTCTTTGAAAAGACCTGTTATTTTAGGTACCAATATACTGTCTGAATTTTTAAGTGAGTGTAAAGAAAATTTTGGCCAGCAATTTTTACAAAAGGCTAAACTTCACACACCTTGGTTCTTGGCATTTAGGTGTATACATATCAGGGACAAAGAACTCAAACGCAATAACAATAGAATTGCATTGTTGAAATCGGCTGAAGCTTCAAGGATTATTCTTGGGCCAAATGAGTCCAAAGATATACGATGCTACACAGATAAGGAACTTGATGTGCAGACAACTCCTGCTATGACAACTGAGACCATGGAAACCGGATTACCTGATTTTGTGGATATTACTCCAGGACTTGTAAATTACAGTTATGGAAAAATGGACCTGTGATTGTTAATATTTCAAATTTGACTACAAATAGTGTGGTGATAACACCGAAAACTATTATTTATGAATTACAGCCAGTTGTTATTGAAAATGAAATACTGAATATTGAAAAGAAAATAGATGAAAATATAATTAGCAATTTGAACATTGATGAAAGTAAACAATTGAATGAAGAACAAACTCAACAAATTAAGGACTTGCTACGGAAACATGTTGATGTATTCTCCAAAAGTGAAGATGATATAGGTAATTGCAATTTGTTTAAACAAAGAATTGATCTCACAGATAACACGCCCTTCAAGCAGCGACATAGACGCATACCACCAGGCATGGTAGATGAAATTAGAAATCACCTTGAACAACTTTTGTCAGCTGGCATCATACGCAAGTCAAAGTCACCATATAGTTCAAATGTGGTACTTGTACGCAAAAAGAATGGTTCTTTGCGGATGTGCGTTGCTTATAGGCAATTGAATAACATTTCAGTTCAAGATGCCTATGCAATTCCTAGGATAGCAGAAGTGTTTGATGTTCTCAATGGTGCCAAATATTTTTCAATTATAGACATGAAGTCTGGCTACCATCAGGTAGAAATAGAAGAACATCATAAAGAGAGAACGGCTTTCACAGTAGGACCGTTGGGTTTCTACGAGTTTAATAAAATGCCGTTTGGGCTTTCTAATAGCCCTGCAGCATACCAGCGGCTCATGGAGGAATGTCTGGGAGATCTGAACATGAAGATATGTATAATCTACTTGGACGATCTCATTATTTTTTCAGACTCGTATGAACAGCATCTTCAAAGACTGGATCAAGTTTTAACTAGGTTAGCTGAATGTAATTTGAAATTATCTCCAGACAAGTGTCATTTTGTACAACGTAAAGTACAATTTCTTGGACATGTCGTCAGCAGTGAAGGAATAGAGACAGACCCTGCAAAGATAGATAAAATAAGACAGTGGCCAACTCCTCAGAATGCAGATGAACTGAGATCCTTTATAGCATTTGCTGGTTATTATCGGAGATTCATAAAAGACTTTTCAAAGATTACCAAACAATTGAGTGACTTATTACCTCCTTCATCAACAAAGAAAGGTACACAGAAAATTCGGAAATCATGGTTTTGGACTGAAACTGAACAGGCTATTTTTGATAACTTGAAAAAAGTATTAAGTTCACCTCCAATTCTTGTTTATCCTGACTTTACAAAGAAATTTGAATTGCATACTGATGCTTGTGGAACTGGACTAGGTGCTGTGTTGTACCTGGATGGTAAAGTCATTGCCTATGCTAGCAGATCATTAACCAAATCAGAAAATAACTATTCAGCCTTTAAATTAGAGTTTTTGGCTCTGAAGTGGGCGATTACTGAAAAATTTAAAGATTATTTAGCATTACATCATTTTCAAGTATACACTGACAACAATCCATTGACTTATGTTCTTACTTCTGCGAAACTGGACGCAACTGGCCAACGGCGGGCATCAGCATTGGGAGAATACAACTTTGAAATACATTATAGACCAGGATTGAAAAATGCAGATGCGGACGGAATGAGTAGATACCCGCATGTCACTGATACAAATTCAGGAGAAATCATTAAAATTGATGATCCCACAGTTAAAGCCATTTGTGGTTCCACTACCATGCCACCATTTATTGAGACTATAACATGTAATGTCAATATAGTGGAGGCTACTGATATGCCAGGCCAGCCTATGGCTCAAGTTGAAATGAGACAGATAAGAGCTGCTCAGAGGAATGATCATTTGATTGAAAAGTGGAGAAAAGCAGTGATTGATCAGCTATTGCCAACCATTTATCAATGTATCACTAAAGAGGACAAATGTATGAGAAAACAGTTTAACAACTTGAAAATAAATAGAGGAATACTGTACAGAGAAATAAAAGATAATGACAACAAAACATTAATACAATTAGTTTTACCATTTGTATTTAGAAAAGATGTGTTGATAGGACTTCATGATCAAATAGGCCACCCAGGTAGAGACAGGACATTATCACTATTAAAAGAAAGATACTACTGGCCAAACATGAACATAGATGTGGAATCTTGGGTTTCAAAGTGTGATAGATGTCTTAGAAGAAAAACATCTACAAACATCAAAAGTGAACTTGTAAATATAGTAACATTCTTGTTATCACAGACCACTTTACCAAATATGCATTAGCTATTCCAACGCGCAATCAAACAGCGAAAACAACAGCGGAGGCATTTTATAATAATTTTTTTTTTGTTGTTGTGAATTATGGCATCCCAACAACTCTACACACTGACCAAGGAGCCATTTTCGAATCTGATTTGATAAAAGAATTATGCAACTTGATGGGAATAAAGAAATCAAGGACAACACCATACCATCCAATGGGAAACGGTTGTACAGAGAGATGGAACCGGACATTGTTAAATATGCTCGGGACACTGGATCCGGACAAAAAGCCAAACTGGAAAGCACATATCCCATCTTTGGTATATGCTTACAATTGTACCAGGCGTGAAAGTACAAAAATATCCCCTTTTGAATTGATGTTTGGCAGGACCCCCAAACTACCTATTGATTCAACATTTGAATCTGCAGAAATAGACAATAACAAAAATCAATCTTCTAAGCAATATTTAGATCAGCTGAAAGATAGGCTAAAGCACTCACAGGAAGTGGCAAAACAGTATGCAGATACTGCAAGACTCAAGCAGAAGTCTGATTATGACAGAAAAGCTAAAGCAGCATAACTGTTAATAGGTGATAAAGTGTTGTTAAAAACCCTGTTTCATGAGGGTAAACATAAAATAGCTGATAAGTTTGAGATGGAAACTTACACAGTGATTGAACAACCCAGGGAAGATATTCCAGTGTACAAGATAAGGTCACCGACAGGAATGGAACGTACAATACACCGTAATCATTTGTACCCTATAGAAACTAATGATGATAGTAGTCAAGATAGTGTAGATGATGTTTCTAGAGTAGTAGATGGAAGTGTCAAAACATTTCCAAATGATAGTCAGAATAGAGTAGATGAAAAGGTAGATAGTAGGTTAGTAGATAGTGATGTCACTAATACGGATAAAGTATGTGATTGTGATGATCATCGTGAACTGATCATGGTGAGAATGATGATAATGATGATGATGATGATGATGATGATAATGATGATTGTGTACTTTGTACATATGAGAGTGGAAAAACCCATGGGTCTGTGATAAGCAAAGATGGACTAGGTAGTTTAAACAAAAATGAGGATGCGCATCCTAAACCAAAACCTAGAGTTAGATTCAAGAAAAGTACCGATACTAGTAGTCAAGGTCAAGATAGTCAGATAGACAATCAGGTTGATCCTTTAGAAGTAGTAGAAAACAGTGATGATAAGGAGACAGTAACAGATGATGAAAGTGGTAGTCATGAGGTACAAGTTGATGTACATGTAGATAGGGTTACAGATGGTATGCAAGGTATTAAGGCAAGTGATGCTATTGAAGTACAGGCTAAGCCAAAACCATCACCACGTAGATCTTCAAGGGTGAGAAAACCACCTGTCAGATATTCTGATTATCAGATAAATCAGATGGTAGTTAGACCTATAAATTACAAGGTCCATGCATTAGATGTTATACTGTCATCACGTGTATTAGAAGAGATTGATCCAGATGTTGTACAGAAAATTATTAATGCTGTTATGCAATGATGTATTTAATGTAGTCACATGTTTTATGAGCTTTTATCCATATGTATGCTTGACTGTTTTTATATTATACTACATACACTTGATATAGTAAACAGCTGTATCTATTTGAATTAAATAGATGAATTGGTAAGTATTACTTGTGTAAATCAAATGTACTTATAACTTGATTTAGAGATATGTACATATATTGGGCTGATTATATTGGTAAGTATAGTTTTAATTTTGTCAGTACATCATGACTAAGTCATTGAGCATGTGTTGCAAGTAAGTATGTTGAAAATTACTTAATTTTATAAAAGCATATCTCACCTGAGGTTCTGAGTTGATTCCTGAGTTGCTTATGGACTGACTGTTGTCGACGACAATGTTCCTTGTATCGTGAGAACACGATGTTTGGTCAACGGGGGGCAACTATGGCGAGGCTTTAGACTGTTGCAAAAAAAAGTTTTGACACAATGGTTTGGTTAGATTGGTTAATGACAATCTTATGTTTTTATATGGACAGTGAGGTTAATATTTATTTTTGACTAAATGACGAGACGTCATTTCATGGACAGGGGGAGTATGTGACAGGGTGCATTTCCCGTCATTATTATATGTTAGTAGTTTTTAACCTATTTAATAGGGTATAATATTTTGACGTAATGTAGGGAATCGTTTCACGAGCTCACGCGCCAGAACCAAAGACATATTCGAGGAAGCAACATCGTGTTAACTTTTTAACTTAAAATAATTAATAAATACAACTTTAGGTATGTATTGTATGTATAGATTTGTATTAGTAATGCTTTTATATTATTGCACATGCTTGATCGTCAGAATCATTTATTATTAAAGTGATTATTAATTCATTTGTACGATTTATAATTCTTATATGGTTCAAGATTGTTGCTATGTAATTTCACAATTTCATAAATTTATTATTGTGCACGTTTAACAATTTGCAGTTTAACAACACCTGCAGCCACGAAATCTGGACGAAGCGTATAACGCCGGATTCCATAACTTAGTAAGTAATTGTGTATATGTGTGATGTATTGTTTTATATGTGTGTATATGTTGTTCACATGTAAATCTATGTGTTCATGTGTAATTTATGCAATATACTAGGAATTTAGAATTTAATGAGTCGGTCGCCACAATGCATTGAACTCATATGAAATACGGTTTATGTTACTCATGTAATTTATATATTGTTATCATTTGAAATGACGTGTACTGTTATTTTGTTGCTGTTACCAGCAACCACGTATGCAATGTATATCATTGTATTATTTGACAGCATAATGCATTATAGTAATTATATATGTATTATTTGTACGTAATTGTTTAATTGCAGGTCGTGATTACGCTCACACCAGTCAACTGCAGACTGAACTCAATATAATATACTTATTTGTAATACACTGAATCGTACCACTATAAATAATAATTGAATACAAACGAACCCAAGACTTTGTGCTTCTTTTCTATTTATTTATACACAAACAGTAGAAAAGTACCAAAAGTTACACGTGCATGTGTGTGTGTGCATGGAAACTGCAATGATCTCAAAATTTAATAATATTCTCATGCCTTGGTTTAGTGATACTGTGACAGTAGAGTGGTGTTCAGTCAGGACCTATTTGTTCCGTCATTGTCTTTTATTTCATAAATGTCACAGCCATACTGATCTTGTATATTCCTGGTATGTCAGTTTGTTGTCCTTGTCTTTATTGTGTAAGAATGTGAAATTATGCCTCTCATATAAACATATCTGAAATGTTGTTTTTTTCAGCATAAAGTATCCTACCACCAATGATACAAACATGGCCACACAAGGCCGGAACGAAGAATACCAGTTAGGTAAGTTTTACTTTCTTCTAACACATTCTTTGTTATTTAAAACACTATGAAAAATCCACCATTATGAGAAAACAAAGGTTTAAATGTTAAAGGTATACATCTGGTACAATGAATTTTCAGTCTCTTATTATATTCAATGCGATTTTGTTATAATGAAATTTTATAATACGTGCAATAATGGTATGGACATACATTACGATCAGTGTATATTACTGTAAGTAAAAGCAACTGATACAAAATAATCATTTTGTAGACTTAGCGAATCTTACTTTTAGTACAAATCAACCAATGGACCCAACATATTTGTGTATGTAATACCCCAGGTTTATTATTCATGATTGTATCATATATTGACTTAAATGTTGAGACACAATTTTGATAATTATTTTTTATGTCCATTAATTTTGGGACAATAACATTTTTATTTATTTTTAAGTGTCCCAATCCTTAGGGTAAATAACCCAACCCAACTCATCGCAGGTAAGACATGTGTCAACCTAAATCATCAAAACTATTGTGTCAACCTAAGTTTTCACAGGTAAGTAATGTGTCAACCATAGTCATCAAAGATTACTACTGTACAATCAAAAGTAACTACTAGTTTGTGAGCTTAAGTGATCAAACTTGACAATTTATTTTTAGATAAAGGAATGGCCAAGGATGTTAATTTAGACCGGATACCTTCAGAAAGGGAGTTAGCTGATATTGCACAGACAATTGGCAACGGATGGGAATTGTTCGCTGCATATCTCGACCTCTTTGCTGCAACAGTGGATCAGATTAAGGCAGACTATCAGCAACATATTGATCGCGTGTATCAGTTGTTTCTAATCTGGAAGAGACGCAAGGGTTACAGTGCGACACTGAGGATATTGCTGAAGCACATGAGAGACTGTAGGGCTTTGGTGGTTGATTGTGAAGAAATGACAAGTCGAGTTGGATTTGGAATAGGTAGTTGTTTAATGGTGGTACATATAAACATTCATTTTTGCACACAAACTTCACGGAAGTGCTGTTATTTGCAGAGAATCTGTGATTCATAGAATGCGTTGGTGTAACATAGACAAATATATATTTATTTCATGAGCAGATTAAATAGTTCATTTCGGTCGTGATAAAGCAACTGATAATTTGTTTGAGACTCACGTCATCATGGTTGGACATTAAGGTGTATCTAATAAGTCATTCACTAGCTGTTATTAGGGCCCCGCAAATTTGTTGCGGGTGCCCTATAGTAATCACCCTGTCTGTCTGTCCGTCCGTCCGTCCGTCCGTCCACATGTTTCATGTTTTTCTTTCATAACTTCAAAACCGTTTCAGCTATTAATTTGAAACTTTATGGATGGATAGATCTCATTAAGGAGAAGTGCAGTGCACGAGAACCATTGCTCTGCACTTCATGGTTCTGGAGTTATTGCCCTTTGTAAATTTTTCATACTTCGTTTTTGCCTGGAGCATAACTCTAAGACGATAAGAGGTATTAACTTGAAACTTCATAGGTGGATAGAACTAATTGAGGAGAAGTTGAGTGCACAATAACTGTTTCTCTGCACTTCATAATTCTGGAGTTATTGCCCTTTGTTAATTTTTCATTTGCAGGCGGAGTCAACTTTTGGTTTCAGCTCTCTAACGTGAGAACGAATTGAAATATTTTGATGAAACTTCATCCATAGATACCTTATATCGAGACCTGGCTTGGGATTGCATAGGGGGTGGAAGGTCACTGTTACAAAAAAATAGAAAAACGGTTTCCGCTCAATTACTGTAGAACAAATTGAGCTATTGTAATTCAACTTCATCGCTTGGGATTGCATAGGGGGTGGGTGGATATAAGTTACAATAGCTCAATAACAGATCAAGCTATTGTAATGAATATAGAGGGAATATTCCTTGTGAATGCAACTCCTGCTACAGTTTCCAGCAGACTTTCTTGAAACTTGTCTTAATTTTTCAGGGCAACGTGTAGTTGTGCCAAAAAATGGGGATTTAAATTATTAATAAAAAACATATATTTTTATTTCCTGGCCCCCGCTTTCAAACATGCTATAATTCGGGGCCCGTTGTCACCCCTGTGATAAAGTTCTAGTTTTTCTGGAAACTAGCTTAATAGTAGTCTGGAATAATTCATTAAATAGAAAGGTGTTTGAGTTATTTTTAAGCAAGGTCCTGTGAAAATACCAGAATGTCTGAATGTCTAGTAAAGTTGTACTATTGCAAGTAAATTAAAATACCAGTACATTTGAAGATGGTTGAGCGTTTACAAACCTAATTAATTAGTAACACAACATAAACTGACTAATCCAAAAGGAAAGCCGTAGTCTGGGGTCCATAGTACTAGTATTATGAAACATCGGAGTTTCGAAATTAGTCGGAATGAATGGTTAACATAAGTGAAATACACACCATTTACATTTCAGACCATTAAATGTTTTGTTGTTATTTTCAGATGAAGCCTGTTTTAAAATATTCCCTAATTTAGTTGGACCAGTTTCAGTTTGTTAAAATAACCACTGCTGATTAGCTGCTAATACTTTTCAAAGTGCTGTTTGGTATTCGAATCATATTTACTTTTTCCATTTTCAGAAGTGATTGATACCATTAATGAAGATGCACTAAAAATGTAGGTATTTTTTTGCACACTTATAATATACTATGAAAAGTATCATAAATATATATTTTTCTTCAAGCGTGTACACAAAAAACTAAAATAGTGGTACATGTGTAAGTAAAAAATATTGTAAGTAAAAGTAAAGTTAAGAAGAACAGATAGTTTTCTACTCTGCATGTCTAATGACTATTGAGAATGTCTATATCAACTGATCCAACAGTTGACATAACACCAATAAAAGAAACGAAGTGCTCGGTGAGCTATTGGTATAGGGGACCTCTACGGCGTCGTTCGTCGTCCGTATGCCGTCAACTAGTTGGACCGTTATCGCGATAAAGACTACATTATAAGGAAATAAATAAATTATTTTTGGACAAAAAATATGTGTCGGCAGCAAAAGTAACGGGTCGGTCGGCAGGCCAGAACGGGACTTTTTGGGGGGTTGGAGGGGGGGGGGGCTTAGTAACTTGTTCAGTATCATTTAATCATGTAACTTGTGGACTGCCGTATACATTTGAATTCGGATTCTGGGAACTCGAGTAATTATCTTACATGATTTTTGAAGCTGATATATTATTTTTCCTTAATTGAAAAATACTTCTTCACTGTTTTGACTCAACATTGGTGTGATAATTAGTAAGTTTTTACACAAATCAAGTAACACGTTTTATAGTTATTTATAATTTAATCTGACGATGTTGATAGGTGTAGGGTTATTAATGTTAACAGTGAGTATTCCCATATAACATAGACATTTCCCTTTTCCTAAGACTACTTTTGGAAAGTTTGTCTCTGTAGGTGTCATTGACTCAAAATTATTAGTATGTTTTTACGTAAAACAAATAAAAGGTTTTATAGTTATTTATAATTTAATCTCACAATATTGATAGTTGTATGGTAGTTAATGTTAACAATAAGTATTCCTATGTAGCCTAGAAATTTCCTTCTCCTAAGAGTACATTTGGAAAGTTTGCTTGTTCGGATTTTTCACCTTATTTACCAGTCATTCAGTGATATAATGGCGGTCAGTTAACCTACTCACACTTTTTCTGGGCAAACTAAGCCGATGTAAGTGGTTTACCAGTACCAAGTGCACATACTTATGCCAGTAAATGACAACTGCCCTACTTGAATCAGAGGTTGGGGGAGAATGGTCGTAGAAATTATTTCACAACAAATCCCCACTCAAGCCGGGGCTCGAACTCAAGAACCCTTGATTGAGAGTATAGCGCTCTACCATCTGAGCTAGACGGGCCCGCAAAGCCAGAATAATCTACTTGGTTTCATACATTTATATTGTGCCATTATGATGATATGTAGGAAGTTTTCGTATAGTGTAGTAACTTATAATAGAGTGTCACTGTATGTGCCAGTTTCGAACCCGTAAAGGTTTATTATTGCTTATGGACATCGTTGCAAAAACATTTAAAACATTTTGAAAACAACAATACAGAACAATATTTTAATCACTGATACGCAAAGTTGAACTGACATCAGATCGGTCTGTGTACTGGTGTTAATAAATAATTTAATATTTTAATTCAAACATATACCGGTATGTGAAAAAAAGATGGTAGTATCCAGTCATAAGCTCTTTATGTATATTTATAGAATTATTTTCATGTTTTTTTGTATCAATATCTATAAGAGATATTGACTTGAAACTCAAAATACTTGATCACATTAATGAACCCATTCTGTAGACAAGATGAGGTAACTATATGAAGGATTGTGGAAGAGTTATTGCCCTTTTTTCAACTTAGAATTTTAGCTTATCGTCCAATGTTTCAATATCTATAAGAGGTATTGACTTGAAACTCAAAATACTTTATCACATTCATGAACCCATTCTGTAGACAAGATGAGGTAACTATATGAATGATTTTGGTAGAGTTATTGCCCTTTTTTCAACTTACAATTTTAGCTTTAGGTCTAATGTTTCAATATCTAAAAGAGGTATTGACTTGAAAATCAAAATACTTGATCACAGTCATGATCCCATTCTGTAGACAAGATGAGGTAACTATATATAGGATTTTGGTTGAGTAATTGATCTTTTTTCAACTTAGAATTTTAGCTGTAGGTCAAATGTCTCAATATCAATAAGAGGTATTGACTTGAAATTCAACACACTTTATCACAGTGATGGACTTATTATATAGAAGTTTCCACAAAAGTCAATCATATTCAAATTAATCTGCAATGTTATCCAATCATCGCACTTGGATATCACGTGTAAGCGGTTAAACTATTTCATACAAAATAGCACGTAAATAATGTTTGTGATTTTCAAATTAGCATGTGGTAATGTTTGTGATTTTTGATCAATGGTTACGATCTGCGTATAATGTGAACGTTTTCATTTAATATTGTGGCATTTAGTGAAGTGGACAAAAACGTTTTCATAAAATTGTTTACATTATCATGACAAATTGACATTTTATCTTTAACTTTTGTCAGTTTTGCGAAAGTATCTGATTATCTTATAAAGAAGTATGCTATCCTACCGTACCTTCTTAAATGTTGTTTACAAAGTAATTGATATGAAAATCGTTTACACACTCTTTAATAACTTATTAGTGACATTGCTATGAATTTTGTTCTGAGCAGTAGTATTCTTATATCTGTGTGAAACGTCGAATGACCGTTAAGTTGTGAGCGTGGGGACCACGACTCTTGTATTTCTTGTTTCTTAATCAGGATTCAGGATGTGCCTGGAGTTCCTTTTTTGCAAATGCAGCAACCACAACAGGAACTGCCATTTGCACCAGCTTTGGAGGGAAGTGCACTTAATGTGTTTGGTCGTGAAGAAATGGTTACCAAGGTAATTAAGAAGCACCTGCATGACGGGAGACTCATTGAGCTGACCAAGGAGATGGTTGATGAGCTGAAGAGTCCAACTGTCAGTGATTTTAATAAAAAGCTTAGGGGAGCATTTGGAAGGGTGTACGTATGTAAGTATTGATTCGAAAGCTCTGAACACTATATATAAGTAATGCCAGTAAGTACTGCCATTTATGATGCATTTGGTTTATTCATTTGCATGGGTTCTGTCATGAAAATTGTATCAATTGTTATACCCACACAAACAAAGTTTAGGCGGGATATATAGGAGTGAGCTTGTCGGTCCGTCAGTCTGTCTGTCTGTACATGTAGGTCTGTCTGTCTGTTGGTTTTTAGCTCACCTCAGTGAGCTATTGGTATAGGGACCTCTCCGGCGTCGTCCGTCGTCAAGGTGCCGTCAACAATTTGGACCGTTATCGCGAGAAAGGCTACATTTTTAAATTTTAATCTTGACCAAAATTGCACAGTGTGCGTATGAGCATAAAATCTTGGACGAGTTCGATAATGGGCACAATCGGACTAGGTGCACCAGAGTTATTGTCCCAAATACATCTATTCCTGAATAACTCACCTGGTCATGGGAGGTAATTGCAGTATCAGGAAAATACGTGCTATAAATGTGTTATTTAACATAAGTTAATAGATATAACCCAGAAACAACATAAAAGGAAGTGATGCATGATATATGCAAACTAATATGTCTATAAACATCTTTACATATTTGTGAGGTCAAGTTACATTTAACAAAAATATAACATTACTAAATGTTTAATACTATTTTAATGGTTCCCTCTATAGCCAGAGACGAAGTTCCAGGATTCAACCTGAGACTTGTTCTCAGAGAAATCAACTTGGAGCAGCAAGCAGGGGATCTAACAGAAAAATTGGAATCAATCACTAATGTATGTTTTATTAACCAAATTTTTGGAAGATAGGTCGTTTGGCGGGCGGGCGTAGTGGCGGCGTCAACCTTACGTCTCCACTCTCTATATTTTAATGCAAGTTAATACATAAATACCTTATATCGCGACCTCGCTTGGGATTGCATATGGGGTGGGTGGGGTCAAGGTCACTGTTATTAACCCTTGAAGTGCTGAATTGATTTCAACTGTATTATTTGCCAGTGCTGAACTGTTTTATGACAAGCATAAATAATACTATGGGTGTACTAAAACTGCTGTAAAAGTAACATAACAAGTACAATTTACACATAAATTGAACAGTAAAATGGGTATATGATGACCTTCCCAACTTATGAAAAAAAGGAACTTTACTATCAATCAGTTACCATGGTAACAATAAAAATCACTAAAAACAACATTTTTTTAAGGTGTTTGTTTCTTTGTATTCATAACTGATATGTTCTTTCTTTAAGAATTGAATGTTGATAGTTAAAGAAATGTCATTTAAACAAATAGACACAAAACGACATACTTTGGTGAGTATAGATACAGATAAACTACACTACCTAACAGCAATATTTTACTTACACCATACAGATATTGAAATAGAACAATCCTAAATGTTTGCCATGGTTACAACATTTACTACATTCTAAACAGTTTTGAAATAGTTAACCGTTTTATTTTTTGTCTTATTTTTTATCTAGAATATTAACTTCATATTAAGCTATGCATATTACATTTTCAGTGCATAAAACAAGGACTCTTTGCATTCAACTATCATTGAAAGAAATAACAGCATTAAAAATATGAATATTAATTACAATTGAATATTATTACTAATGTTTCAGTATATTCTTCCAAAAAATGTTGGACTTATGTCGAATAATGTATAACACAGACGTCAAAACTTCACATTGTTGGAATTGAAAGAGTATTGTTCAACATTTTAAGTTTCCGAGACATATATCCCGCAGAACATTTAATATTTATGGGAAGAATGGGTTATATATATTGTAATAATATTAATTATGAATAAACAACAACTACCGGTTATCTGGAGAAAAAATCAACATAACATAAAAAGAAATTAAGTTTTTAGGGGGTAAATATAATATTTACAAACGTGCTGTTATAATAATTTTTTTATTTTGTTTAGTTGATTTTGTTTTATCCAGCTGGCAGATGTATTCCAGTGCTAATATGTTACAGTTATTGATATTTTTGTAGTTTAAAAGCAAGTCTATTCTAAAAAAGTGGGCAAATATACATTCATGAATCATACATTTCAATTAGTAAGACTCAATATAACGCTTGTAATGCTTTTCTTGAAAAGAGTTACAGTTTCCAGTAAGTTGGTACAATCTTACTGTTAGCATGATGCATATAAAATTATTCCATAAAACATAACAGACAGATGTGTAGTTCCTATAGAATATACACACAATCCATGACATTGTTTGGCCGATTATCTGGTAAAATAAGTTGAAGATGTGAACAACACAGTATGTTTTGAAAATATAAATTTCAAGAATCAATGTTCTTCAAATATAATGACATTGATCAAATAAAATACATTGAATTATTTTGTCAGAATTTCAATAATTGAATATTGTGTGTATTAAAGTTGTATAGTTAAAAAAGCATGACCTGTGTTGACTGTCACTTTGCGTGAAATTGCGAGTTTATGTACTTTTATTTTTTATTCGTTTTGGTTTGCACAAATCTGTATCATCGTCAGCAAATAAGCAAACATGCAAGGTAAAAGGTTATACAAGGCTGACAGCTCATGGTACTTCTGGTAGCTTTAAAGTTTCCACTAATTGTTGTAAAAGACAATGAAATATTATCTTGGATGATATACATGTACACTGTGGTTACCATCATGTAAGTTTTAGTTATTAGAACAATATTTGCCGCTCATGCAGTTGATATTCAGTATAAAATAATAATGAAATGTTTGTCAGTTGTGTTATTGTAGCCTACAGAAGAGAAACAGTATTCATAAATATTAGAGACTGTAGGAACTGCCACATGATTTGCTTGCTTGACAGCTTGATTATCTTTATTAGTAACAGCGAAACAACTAGTTAACATGATATTGGTTTTGTAAAGCACATTAATAAAATTATATATTGTGGTCAAATGTTCAAGATTATTGGAAATGTTTCTTTAATCTTCATAGCAAATAGTAGAACACCCATTACTGACAGTCATCTGTGCAACAAGGGTGTGGAAATATGAAAATTGTTTACTAGTCCATGGACAAGTTTATTAAAAACAATCCACTTGTTCGCAATCAACAGTAACTTGTCCAGACAAAAATATAGTTTTATTTTCAGGTCTTATGATGTGTTTTCCTTAAATAATAAATAAATTTTTGTGTTTATATAATAATATGAAAATATTTTTTATTAACTTCCAGCTAGTACACATTCACGCCCTGATATTGTACTTGTCTACCAGGTACAGGTAGACAGGAAAAATGTACTTGTCAGACAGTACAATTACCCGCGTCAGACAAGTCGGGCATAGGATTTCCACACCCCTGAGTGCCATTGTAACAGTGCAAGCTTTGTGATTTTTCTTTAGATTTGAGGTCCATCGTCTATTGGTATTGTATTCTATTAACTTAATGTGACCAAATGGTCATGTGATTAGTTCTTCCAAATGGCCAAGTAGTTAGATGTTTAACATCATATTTGCACTTTAATTTAATAATACAATACAATAAAATGTGAATAAGAATCTTATCTTGACTTGTTTTGCATCCTTCCAAATATGACAAAGTATCGACAATATCTATTTAATTACATTTAATTGTCTGAAGTTGATTATGAATAAATTGAAAATATTCCCATATAAATTAAACCATACCTTGAGGAAATTTCTTTAATTTTAAAATGACTTGCTTAAATGTTTATCAAATCATCAAATGATATAGTCTTGTCAATATAGAGCTGCAACGATTTAGCAATGACTTGATTTGATTTTTATTTCAAACATCATTTATAGTTGAATATTTCGATTCGATTTATGTTTCCTTTTTACTGGCTTGGTTTTGTGTATTTATGAGGCATCACTTGAATCATAGTAGAATTGTATTTGTGTAATGCCATTGTAATGGTTAATGTCACTGCGTGTGCCTAATATTTAAATACAATGAAAATAAAGGAAAAACATTTGGTGATAATGTTTGACATTAGATCAATAGTTCAGTGTTACAGCAACCCTTTTGCCATGATCAATTTACACGATGATTCTACACCATCAAACACTGTATGTATATTTAACAGTTTATGACAAATAATTTATACATATAGAAAAGAGATTTGAATCGAAATTGGTTGGTTTAGTGTAGACAATCGGATCGGGCCATTTACAATTGATTTATGCATCGAAAGATGCATCAAAAGATTAGTTGCAGCTCTACTCGTCAAGCGATGCGCATATATAGTTGTAATTAAGTTTTATTACCAGTGAAGGTAAATTGCTACTTCTATATTGCAATTAGCAGAAAATTACAAATAAATAATTATATAATAAACAACATAAAATATTTACTGGAGAAAATTATCACATATTGAACAGCCTATACAATGTATGTTTTTACTAATATGTACAGAAGTATTTGATTAGCCGCTGCTTATAACTCAGCATAGATAGGCCTATTCATTTCTATTCATTCATAAACAAAAGTTGAAATTTTAAAGTAAAATTTCATTCAAAATAAAGGCACACTGGTAATCAAAACGTGCAAAGAAAATTTGTAAAATATTAGCTGGGAAGTTCAACTCGTTAATTTTTCAAAAAGAAATCAATAACATAGCAATTTTTACAAGATTTTATACATGTAAGTTACTCATCAGTTTTTTCCCAATCACCTTAAAATTATGTGTAAATTGTTACACTTTAAAAAATAATAGTTCAGAAACTTTAGAGTACTTGGAGAATTTTGTTGAATATAAAATAAGTAACACCAAAACAACTAATTTCAACAAAAGCAGTTTGAAAGTGAAAGCAAATTGACATAATTATAACTATAGCCTGTGTACGATTTCTTACCTATTTCTGAATCCAATGATTTTGTAAATAATGGAGAGAAATCCTCAAAGCACAAGAAATACTGTGCTTTTACATTGTTAAGTTCTTATTTACAGTGGAGAAGTCCTTTACATTTTGTCCGAAGTGGAAACAAACACTACGTCCGCCATTTTGTTTGTTTTGACAGGAAATAATATCGTGCATTTCCTGTGCAAAACAAATTAAATACGAACTAAATTTAACAATGATTACTATATTTAATAATTTAATTTATTTTTTAACCATGTTTGCTAAGAAAACAAGCATGACACCTTATTTTTATGAATACTATTAAAGATTTTTTAACCTCATGTACAATTGTTGTAACAACAAAACGGCGGACGTAGTTGACAGTTATTAACAGCAAAAATCAAAACACTTTTATACAGTGTAATTTGAATTGGAAAACAGAAAAGATTGAACAGAATGGTGCAGAAAAGTGTCGGGAATTGGATTATATACAGCATAACGGATGTCACATTTCTATTTATTTGAAAAACGACCATAAAGTGGAGGACATAAGGAATACAAAATTTACCGGAAATATCCGGTCGCAGCATGGGCCAGGTTACCTATAGCTTGACCGGATATATTCGGTCTCAGCACTGCACGGGTTAAAAATAGACAAACGGTTTCCGCTAAATAACTTGAAAACGCATTGAGATATTTGCAGATTGTTCATACATAGATACCTTATATCGAGACCTCATGGGATTGCATATGGGTGGGGTGAAGGTCAAGGTCACTGTTACAAAAATAGAGAAAAAGGTTCCACTCATACCTTGAGAACGCATTGAGATATTGTAATGAAACTTCATACATATATACCTTATGTTGAAACCTCACTTTGGATTATGTATGGCGTGGGTGGCGTCATGGTCACAATTACTAAAAATAGGAAAACGGTTACCTCGTAATAACTCGAGAACGCATTGGGATATTTCAATGAAACTTCATACAAAGATACCTTACATCACGACCTCGCTTGGGATTGCATACTGGTCATGGACGTAATTCCGGCCTGTACGTAAATATTTGGCCACCCTTCAAAAAGCGTTTTTGCGATAGAGATTAATATTGTTTTAAAACAATAAACAAAAGAACTTCCTATAGCAACATACTTTTACAGATTTCTCGATTCCAGTAAGTATATCGTTATTTACTTTTGAATTAAAATCTCAGTATCATAACAGAAAATATTGAGTCACGTGGGGAAACTGACGTCATCATACGCACGCGCCGAAAATATGGTGTTGCATGATTACATATTTAAATTTATTATTTCTTCTAACCGTTAACACATTTTCACAAGCAAATTTGATGAAATAGGAAACGCCCGCTTCTGTTGATAAGATCACATCACTATTTTGCCCAGACATGTTATCTCTTTAAATTCGGTTATCTCAGATTTTCTTACAATTCTCGCTGAATTTAATACCAATATCATCGTATACTCTGCCGGTATGCCCCGGTAAGTTTATGTTGTAGCCTTCTTCAGCGAAGGGGTTACTCAAGGTATCGAGAATATTCGGCCCCAATATTTATCCGGTCTCAGTTCTAGTTAGCAATTCAGTAGACAAATCGGCCCCTTTGACAATTCGGCCCTTAGACTTATCGATCCGTGTCATGAATTATATGTTTTTTATATTTTAGAAATTTATATTCATACTAATTCTATCTATATTTGATTGAATAACGTATTCTCTATTTTATTCCTATCAGTTATTCTGTTTACTTACTCACATAAAACGCATACACCCGCACAGGTGAAAATTCACAGCTATACACCAAGATTTTCAAATTGAATTATCTCCCTTGAATAGAATTAAAGGAAGTTTAAAGTTATTTATAGCTCACGTCACCCTTGACTTCAAATTTTAAAAACTTGTTTACTATATATTTGACATAAAAATGACGTTTACACAAAACAAACACAATATAAACAAGCAAAAGAAAGAAACGAAACCATTTGCAGTTCACCATTGCCAACAATGGATTAAATTATACAGAAATTAATGGGAGGGGAGGGGTACGGGTGAAAGAAAGTCGTTTGGGTATGATATTTTAGTCAAAATTTTAATTTTTGTAAACCTTGATCGTTACTCTTTAGATAAGGATAGTTATTTTAAAAAAACTGTTTTGTTATAAACATTGCCGAGGATACTAAAAAGTGACCGATTTTTTACGTCCATTTGAACTAGGAGAATGGTCAGTTTATACGTTCTTTATTTCCGTTTATATAGTTACCTAACACTCGTCCAATTTGATTTAAACTTACACTTTATATGAGTTTCGAACCCAGGATTTTTTATGTGAGGTTTAATTTTGATCAGTTGTGTACAACGTGAGATTAGGAAAAAACAACCACCAAAGTGGCCGGAATTACGTTCATGACCAGTATTGTGTGGGTGGGGTCAAGGTCAAGGTCACCATTTAATAAAAATATCCAAATATTTTCCGCTGAATAGCTAGAGAAGACATTGAGATATTTTAATTAAACTTAATATGCAGATACCTCATATATAGACCTCGCTTGTGATTGGGCATGGGGTTGTTGGGGTCAAGGTCACTATAAATAAAGATTTTATATTTGTGCTGACTAATGCATTTCGTTTTAGGTTTTCGTGGAATTTTAACGTTTCTTGATTGAAGTGATAAAGGCCCTTAACTCGGACAAGCAGTTGAATAGTCGAGCGCGCTGTACTCAGACAGCTCTTGTTTATGACAAATAGTACCTGTTTTTATGTCATATTATCAACATTGGGTCAAGTTTGCGTGTTATTTCTTTGAAATATTGTGTATTGATATATATCAATTGCCTTTCAGGAAATGATAGCGGCACGTTTGATGCATTTTGGTATTGTGCCCCTGCTAGCATATTACGATGACCACAACAATCAGTAAGTTCCATTTTTAGGGTAGGAAGTGCTCAAGGGTGAGCTATTTTGGTTAGTTACCGTCAGTCGTCCGTTATCTTCCGTCAGCAACAATGTGCTTTAAAAATCTCTTCAACTGATGGGTGGAATTAATAACACTTGGTATGAATCTTTCTTGGGTGGTCCTCTACCAGCATACTTAAAATTGTTTTGATTCGTCAAAAAACATGGCCGCCAGGGTGCGGGGCCTTTTTATCTTAGATGACTTACTAAAAAACTTTGAAAATCTTGTTGTCAGAAACCACTAGTTGGATTTCAAAATTATCTAGCACAAATGTTCGTTGGATGGTCCTCTACCAAAACACTTCATATTGTTTTGGTTCGGCCTTCTTTTGGCGTAGATGTCTAAGATCACTTTTGACCTAGATTTCTTGCGATAATTATGCAGGGAGAAAATTGAATGCCATTAGAATTGGGCAAATTTTCTAATTTTAGGAAATGCAAACGTACAACAATGGTTTAATGTATACCAATAATTGTTGCATATTTTTGGGAATTAAAATTTACATAATTATTTACATAAGCGGTTACAATAAAGTTATAAACATTACTTTGACATACACTCTAGAACTGAACATAATTATGAAAAATTTTACACATTGTATGTCATGATCAGAATGTTATATACATTCGCATAGTGAAATAACTATTTTGTTTAGCCTACATAATCGGCGTGCTCTATAAATAGCAATTACAATGCTACAATTCACGTGGACCACAGTCGGTCACGACGTACAATGTTCCCTGTTGAGCTCGCGTTACGTCTGCCTGTCAATAGTGTTCCGGTTTTTTGTGAGAAGCATACAATTTAAAGTGGAAAATTTCTGTTATTTTTCTGGTAGCAGGAGAGTGAATCGTGAATCTCTGCTGAGCTCGCGTTACGTCTGCCTGTCAATAGTGTTAAATTTTTGTGTGAGAAGCATACAATTTAAAGTTGAAAATTTCTGGTATTTTTCTGGTAGCAGGAAAGTGAATCGTTCTAAAAAATAGCGCGCGGTAAAGCTGTGTAATACACATGCATCAATCAGCCTCCGAAGAATCCTAAACCCGAAAATTTCGATAAGTGGGGAATTTAAATTTATAAACTTACTGTGCATGCTAATATATGTTTGAATTGTGGTTGCGTTTTATTACAAATTATTTATTAATGCACCTTTCTGTCCACTTCGCCAGTGGATGTTATTCAATCAATAAAAATGTGAAACATCTTTCTATATGTAAAATGTGGTAAAAAAGTCTCGTCATACGTCAAAATGTATTTATGTTGCATTATCTTCATTTGCGTAGCATGAAAACGCTTTGTGCAATACTAATGATACATAATTATAGTATATTATTTAACATAACTATTACACTTGTCTGATGTATATAATAATTTTCATTCATTCCCACTATTATTTTCTGATAATGTTAATTTGTTAAATTTGCCTAACAAATTCATTGATCAATTATGTTTAGGCGTAAAACATATTTGTGTTTCAGCTTTCGTAAATTACTAGTATTTAGATTATTTACGTATCACTGGTGAAAACATGGAGCGGTATACGATTGGTTTATTCAAGGTGCAGATATTAATGCTGATTGAGTTTATCTCAAATTAACTTTGGAGCCGATACGTTTTCTTATGGTGTTCGAAAAATCTGGTGTCCGAGAAGTCTCCTTAGTAGCGACCAAAAAATCTGGGGTTTGAGAAGTCTACTTAGTAGTGACCGAACAATCGAGGGTCCGAGAAGTCACATAACCGATCATCTTGGTCCTCTTGTATGATCATTTTGGTCCTCTTGTATTATATTTAGTGCAAAAAATAACATATCAATATTAATTTCAGCGCTGATTGTCTTTTTTTAAAGACATTTATTGTTTCCTTATATGGCTATATTGAAATGCTCTAGTTAAGGTTTGCGTACAACTAGTCCATACCTCTGTAACTACTACAGATATTTAATTGAAACTTCACACCTGCATTATGAGAGGTCACTGACCAAGGCCCATAACTCTGACCTGCAATGTATCATCATTATGCCCCTTTTGTACTTAGAAAATCAGATTTAAGATAGTACAACTGTAATCATTTCCCGCGTTTTTTTTTCTAAGATCGGGCGATATCGGTGACTGTCGGTAAGTTTCGTTACCCAGTTCGTAATATGGCCGTTTGGTTTGGATTCTTGTCGAACGCATGGTATTTTAATATAAGTACATTATTTTATTTAATCACATTCTTTTATACATGTTTGTATCATATATATACTTCTGACGAAATGCAAACAGATAAATATTTTGTCATAATGAAAAATTAATAGAAATCGAAACCGAAAGTCACATATTATTCGTGGTATAAACAAAAACAACTGTCAAACGAAAATTATAAATACGAGCAAAACGGGAATGCTTACTGAAAGAAAATCGGAGCCATATAAATAACCGTCACCAGATCGTACATATGAACCAGTTTGAATCATGATAATAAGATGAAACACATGTAAGTAAAACAAGAAAGTGAAAGAATTGTATTTTTATTCAGACATTTCTGAATATATTAATATTTGTCTATACAGTCAGAACGTAATTCATTAGAGGATAATGTGATGCTTTTCAATTCAATGCTTGAACTACGAAATTGTATTTCTTAAATGTACAATTAATATATTAGTATAAGTAATATTATTTACACGTATTTGTGTTTGTCCATATTTATATATATACTTACAGTATACATGTAAGTCGATGAACATACATGTCATGAAGTACATGTATGATGTGTCAGTCCCTTGGTTTTTAAGCCTCAAGACACTTTAATAGCCGAGTACTTATGCTTAATATGTGTGCCATTTTGCTTATGAATGTGTGCACCAGTGTTTCTTCGTGATTAGCATACTAATAAGGATCCATTCAGTAATTACACAGTTTTGACATTCATTTTACCTAACACTGAAAAGTATGGCTTACTAGGTTGGGTGGCACATATACTGGAAAGTTGTGTATGTATATTGTTAAATATCGCCGAAAACAATATAGTTATTGGATTGTTTAAAAATATTTTTGTAGGTTTTTATTACGCTAAAATAATATTCCAATATGTGGGATTATATTAAAATATGTATATGTCTATATTGTTTTGCAATACAATATCTGTAGTGGCAATATATTGCGCCTGAAACCATTTCATAATAATGCATTGTAAATTGACAAAACACAATACATATTTGCGCATAATATACCTGTAACATAAAATGGGATAAAAAGACCTGGGTAATGTACACATTATTATTTTTCTTATGAATCTAATGATGGTAATTTTTGATAATTTATTATTCTACCGATCTTTGCATGGGCAGTATCTGAACTGTTGAAGCATGTCATGCAAAGTTTTACAATATTTTGCAGTATGTTTTTTGCCATTTTCCATGTAATTGCAACACCGTTTTAGCCATATTGTTTCTGACATCATGCTTGTCAGAGAAAGGAAATAACAGCTCGAGTGAAACAACCCATGAGAATGTTATCTACCACAAGCCAAGGGATCAGTAGGAAGAGAAAGGATCCTTCAATGTTAATTTTGTAGTATTGAACAAATGAATGCAGTGAGCGATAGGGCATACGAGGGATGTATGACAAGTACGTTGACACGGTGTTACATAACATGTAGTTTGTACGATTTTTCCTCTAAAGAATCAGTTAATTCAATTAATTGTATTATATAATTGATTTTGATTACTTTTGGGATGACTGGAGTCATGGTCACTGTTGCTAAAATAGGGAAACGGTTCCGAGACCACAAAATATTTTTTACAAAATTTCATAATATCTACCTCAATATCAAATATTTAATCTTAATTTTTTACTAACACTTTGGTTTCTAAAAGTCCTTGTATATGATTGATGAACGCTTGGTATATTAAACCACAACAGATTTGCAGCATTTATATGAAAATTTAGTGTTCAATATTTAAAGTTCAGTGTCAAAACTGTTGTACATATTTTCACAATTAATAGATTGTTAATTGGGATTTTTGGTAATAAGACAAAGGTAAATAAAAGATTTGACTTGATTTTGCATTGAAGGAAGTTGGTGACGAATGCAGTCATTCTGTGCTTGACAAAAGTCGACAATGTACTGACATACTTAATGTTTGGTGGCTACACTGTCAGCAAGGAAAGTGTCACCAAGTGTCCAGAAAAAGGGGGTGGACCAGGAAAGGTCTTGTATAAAAAAGATGCAAAAGTTTCCATTTAAAAGATCGTTGAATGAGGATAAGCTTTTTTTCTTTCTGATCGACAAAGTCAACATGATTTGTTGTCATCGATGGTGGTCTGCTTAAAAAGAATAGAACAAGAAACTTTATTTGGTAAAATATACACAAACACTCATGCGATCAAACAGTTTTTGTTACACAAACATATAATTTAGTTCCAGTTTCGACCGTGTTACCATACTAATTAAATAATCAACGTGATAGAAACAATTGTGTATCTGGGTGTTATAAATGTAACAACATATTTATAGCATGCTTATGATAATATATAATCATGCAAGTATAATTTTCAGTTAAGATTATATGTAGTTAGAAGTTATTGATAACAATGCAGTTATTTAATGATTTACAAAAGCTGTTGTGTATACGTTACCTAAAACTAATATAAATACCTATAATATAATTTCAGAAAAAATTAAGGGAGAAATATCTATAGCATTTGTTAAGTACATGTATGTAGGCGCAGAATATGTGATGTTTTGGTGTCAACGAGTAATATACATACATCGATAAGTTTAAGTAATTATGTTGGTAAATAATTGACACCTTTCAAACAAACGAGGGAGAGGAATAGCCACTTCTACATTAGACACTTGAATACTTTCGTCACAATGTTTCATTTACTTGAGTGCTATCATCTATAAAACTATCGAGATAGATGACAGTGAAAACAGTCTGTCACACCCAAATCTTACATTGATTGCAGTATCTTTCCCTTTTGAGGAAAGGAACAGACTAGTGCAACTGATAGGAAACAGTTTGTAAGAAAGCCATGGTTATTTGTAAATAGAAATATGCCTCTTAGCTTTGATAGCAAATACACAAATAGAAAATGTCAATTATCACGCGTTCTAAATGTTTTCATGAAAGAGTGTTATGGACAGAACACGGGGTGAAGAATCATTCGAAGACTACAATCCATTACTTGATAAGTTTTCTTTGGCGTTCTTGTAAGTTGAAATAAAGGCGTCCGTTGAGTTTTTGTTTATAATTAGGGGTAAACTATAAGTTTTTTGGTTTGTGTTTTAACTTCTAACATGTAAGTTTTGAGTTTTAAGTTCAAACCAGTAAGTTTTAATTTTTAACAGTATAGTTCAGTTTTAAAATTCCTCACTTTCCAGTTTTAAGTTTTAATTTGTAACTTATAAGTTGTAAGTTTTAATATATAAGTTTTAATTTCTAACTAGTAAGTTCTAGCTGCATATGAATTACATTCCCTATCGCCTAATTTATATAAAAACAGTCGGGCATTTAATGTTGCTCTAAGCTCATGTTAAACACATTCAATTTACAATATATGTGTATAATCCGTAGTTACTGTATACAATTGATTGTATATTTAATTGACCGTGCATTTCTCATAAAAAACATTAACTATGCTATTCATGTTTTTTTTTAATAAACACATGCATTCCAATAATCGGAGAGAATATTGTTGAAACTCTAATTTATTGTTACTATGTCTATTTTGTAGTTAGTTTCGCTCAGTCTTTAAATAAATACAAACATGTCATGTCAAGGTACTTGCACATGTGTGACTTCATATTCGTGCACGATCACAATAAATTGGAGCGTTTACCATTGTTACTTATTTTGACTGTCAAAATCCCAATGTAAGCTTTGAGGAAGTGCTACTTGGCGTTCGTCCACCCGTCCATCTGGTAGCTAATAGTTTCTGTTTATACATTATCTTCTCATATTCCACTAGTTTAATAAATTACCGACCGTTGATGAAATTGGTATAGAGAAATACACACAGTTTTGTCCGTCTGGAGCAATCTCTGTAAATGATGGAATTCCATGACATTCGATAACGAGATGTACATTCAATCACTATTGGAGGCGCGGAACGCATGGTTTATTGGGATCAGACATATAAGAGTTATTGTCCATTGATGGATAACACGAGTGTCATGGTGACCCTATATCGCTCAAACGAATATGCAGATTGGACCAAAAATGTTTAGACATGTTTTTACATACTTTTTGTCCTCACATGACCAAGTTTTGAACTTGACCAGATATCATAAAGACAAACAGTTTCACCAGTCTCTTTAAAAGGTTCGACCAAAGCTATGGCCTCCCTTAAAGGTTTTTATTACACTTAACTGAAGGTGGATCGATTAAGGTGAATAACAGCATCCAGAAAAGATGGTTTGTCAGGCTGTTGTACGTCAAACTGAATCCTCAAATTCAATCCTAATCGACTGGTTTAGCAGCGGTATCGTAGTCCGGACAATGTTTTGCTGGCTGTGCGACTGATTCAACATAATTTTAAGTACTTTGTAGGCACTTAAGTTCTTCTCACACCTGTTGACAGATCAAAAGGACGACCGGAACGTTTTCAGGAACAGTGTGTGTGGCCAGTCAAAGAGATTATATTGCTTGGCGCAGCCATTTTGAATCCCGTCAATTCTCGCTGAGATATTCGAGATTCATTCCTTTCTTCTTTTACGTCGTATTTTCAGAAATCGATTCACATTCTTATATAAACCACAATGCTGATCAAGCATTGGATAGTTAACCATCCTGAACTTCGGTAACACAATTTGTGAACGGCATAAATGTACGTCTCAAAGCTGCATTTAAAAGCAGAGTCACTATTTTAGAATTGCAAATTGGTGAGGCATCCGCCTGCACCAAATATAATGTAAACAATGAGTTTTACGTATTCTGATTGGCTGATTACATCACGTGCTAAAACACTTGTATACGATTGGGTATTGACTACTGAGCTAAGGTTAACTTGCACTAAACAATTTAACAATGACATAATAAAATTAAGTGTTCATAAAATATTATATATTTCAAAAGCTGCTCCGTTAACAAAATGATGTGTGATTTTATGATGTGGCGTTTAATGTGCCTCGTTTCAAACAAACTTCTCATAACTAATTTCAAAGTCATGGGTCATATTATCAAATTTCTAACACACAACATCTAACTCAAAATGGCACTATTTGGCTTCCGTACTGAAGACAACAGTTCACTGAATAATCTTCAACGTCTTATGAATAAATCATGTAATAATACAAAATATCTTAAGAACAACGATCTTAATTATGGCGTTATTTGTTTGATTTGACCTATTTCAGGCAATATTACTTTGTATCACCTTATCTCGAGAATGGGGACCTGTTTCAAGCCATTAAAGAGGACAGAGGTCGTTCGAAAATAGATATACGACTTCGGTGGCAAACCAGGATAAAAATCATGTACCAGATCGCATGTGCAATAGACTTTATGCACACCGAGAATAAATTCAGGTTTAAATTTTGCTGAAAATTGCATTAAAATATTCTTGATTATAGTTCATATTTTTTAAATTAAATAACGAAAATTACCATTTGAATTTGTGTTCTGTGTTTGTTACATGTGTTTCGTAATGTGCGGCGTTATATTTGCAATTGGACTCTTGCCTAAAATAAAAGACCGCGTGCTGCAGTTTCTCTCCCTCTGATGCAACTGTGTTTCATGTTGTTTATATGAGAATGACAACTGTATATAAACTTTCCTTTTCCATATGCCTGTACAACTAGCCCTGGAAAGCCAAATATATGTAACTGTTCTTTTGTATAGGGGAACAATATTACGTCCAAAAACATTGTTCTGGATGCCAAATTCATTGCAAGGTTGACTAATTTTGGACTCGCCCGAGAATTGAAAGAAGGCGACGAAACCATGTTGATGACAACCATGTGTGTCGGAACCCCTGGATATTTTCCAACTATTCAACACAATATGCTAACGAAACAACATGACTATCACAACTTTGGAGTGGGCAAGTATTTTGTCTGCAAGAAAGCAGCTTGTTTACTGTCTTTAAATTACATTTGTCTATATATGCTTCCAAACAGAACATTGGAGTTTTAAAAGGCTGCGTTTGTTCTACTGAAATGCATTTAAGTGCACTAAACATCGTTTTACAGTTTTAAGAAACGTGAGATTCTATCACAACTTAATGATAACGTCTACAAACTGTTCACTTAAATGGGCCTACCGTTTCAAACTGTCATTAGGGCATTGAGTCTTTGACGTTGAAATTGTTTTCCAAGCACACATAGAAAACAATAATAAAACCGCTACAATTTTAAACATTTTGAACTATTAATTAGAAAAACCTTTTGTTCTATAATTGCTTACGTATTTTTAGTTCTACTGGAGTTGATTACTGGTATTGATCCATTTGCGACTCAGGAGGCGATAGAGCTTCGAAAATGGCACCATAGCCTTATAGTTGCAAAACAACAGGTGAATGGTCTATACATCTAATTTGTAATTGTGTGAACTATTTTTCATGTATGTCAATATGTATTTGAGTAACATTTACTTTTTTTCTCTTATATTTATTTGTTTACAAAACAACTAGATATACAACATTTACTTTAATTAAATGCAAAGATAAATAAGTAGTGCTATCAGTTTCATTGTTATTGTTCCATTGCGTCAAAATCATTTTAAGAAAGAAGCTACATGTACCAGTACGTTCCTTTGTTTATCACACACATGTACTTCAAAACATTGGGTTTCTATCAGCCTTTCTTTTTAGTTAACACATGTTTGAAATATAGACAGTTAGTTGCAGTTAAACATAAAACCTGATTTTAACTTTACTTTGTGTCTAGTGGATTTGTAACAGACATTTGTGTTCGACAGAAGAATTTAATTATGTGGTATAGTTTTATGGCCAAATTGTACTAAGACATTGATCTGCTAACATTTTTTGTTTTTAATTAGTTGATAAAAGGTTTATTTATACAGTAAGCGAACTGAAAAGGCTTAGCTAAGTTGTTGTACAACAAATTATCTGGTTTTGTTTAATGTGTATTATATTTTCAATCATTTGCTGTTATTCTCGTATTTTTGTAGGACTCAATCTGGAATGCCCATGAAGTTGTAAATCAAATTGCTACTGTTGCAGTCAAGTGTATTGAAAGCGTATCACCAGAATGTAAATCCCCAATCACATCAGAGCAAATCAAGAATGTTTTAGAGGTTAGATTTATTGTGATTTGTTTGGATTTTAGTTTATCTAATTATTATTTAACTGATAGGGAAAGATTGTGTATTTAACAATTAAATATAAACACATCAGAACTAGTCCTCATGTTGAGCATACGAGCATTTTTAGATGAAATATTCTAATTAAGATCATTTTCAATCTTGAAGTCCAACTGCTTCTGCAGCTGAACTTCGTTTTCTTGAAGTCGCCGGAAATTTGAAATATCTTCGATATATCGGACGTTCTATATATTCAAATACACATTTTTTTCAAAATGTTTTAGTTCATATGTTAAACGTTTGCCTTGTGAAACAAACTTGAAACGTTGCTCAACTAGAAACATGTGTCATGACTTCGCGAAAAACTAATTGGAAAATGTTTGAATCTACAGGGATAGAAATAAACTTCGACATAAACAACTTCGAGTTAAAATAAGTAATTTTATTGGGAGATGGCAAATTGATTGATTACGAGTATTTTGTATGGCTCATTAGTTGCTCCACACATGGTGGATGGGCTGCTTTGGCGGAGATCTCAGCTGTCCAATGCTTTCGATATACAGTGCATAACACGACAAAAACTCAAACTTTGATACATAGATTATACAAATATCAAACTCTTCTAGAAAATACCATAATTGTCATTTCTGCATTTCACGCCAGTAAATTGCGACCAATCTTCAGGGTACCAAATTAAAAGTTCTATGTATATTGAAACTATTTTTATTACAATGAATTTATATAATGATCGTGTATGTTTTTTTGTATGTTTTGTTATAGATCAATATCCGGTGTTAAGTCGGCTAATATTTTTAGAAAGTTTATGTTGTGAATGTTCACTGTAAGTGCATGATTGTATTAAGTTTTCTCGTTCAAATTCTGCATAAAAGATTTTATGTGTGTGCATTTCACATGGCAAAAGTTGTACGCTACTTTTGTATCCAGTATTTACAAAACTTTGGCTGAAATTCAACCGTTATGTTTTGTAGATCTTTTTAAATGCTTTTTGGTACTGTGTTATTGGATATTTGACCGACTTTTCAAAGTGTATCCATTATTTTCTTACTATGTTGTTTAGAAAATGTGCAGAATACACGCAGCTCCTGCGTGGGAATCCATCGATGGTGGTCGTTGCGAAATATGCTTGGTAAATGAAGAAATTAAAGGTATGCACTGTTTCGCAATAAAAGTTGAGCATTGAACGTTTATATGACCAAGAATGTTACGCATTTAATTTTCAACTGTAAAACATGGTATTGTTGCTTTTCATAAAATTCATTTGTAATGTTTACTTTTCATTTTGTTTCATTTTGATTGGGCAACTTAATTAAGTGTGTAATGAGGTAACTCTTAAATAAATTGTATGCATCGTGTTAAACATTTAAATTTGTATACATTTCACAATCAATATTCTGCTTTCAGTTGGTTTTGATGGTCATGACATTGTTTCCAAACAGCCAACTAACTGTTCAAGTCGGATCCGCACGTGCTGTTCATGTATGAGGAATTCATTCATCAATCCAGTCAAATGCCATACATGTGGAGAAACAATAGACCCTGTCATAAGTAAGAATGTGCATTTTTACTAATGTATTGATTTATTAACGTCAAACCAACCATTTAATATTCACGCGCTCAATTTACCAGAAAAATAAGATGTTGAATTATATTTCCTAGATGCCAACTGGGGTGCCATTTTAGTAGCTGGTTATGAATTCACAGCTGGTGAAGTTTTTAAAAAGGACATCAGACAGTTTAAGGAAGTGATTACATCAAAGGTACTGCCAGCAATGTGCATGAAGTGAGTGCTTCTTTCATAGTTGTCTGTAATTATTTCAACGTGCTCAAGGTCCAATATTGCGATCGTTCGTCTCTCGTTGTCAACATTTGCTATGAAGCTGGTTCACAATAATTAGAATGTTATTTCAGTTCACTGATCGATTCTCTAACTGAATCTTTCGAAGAGTGTTGCCATTTTTTTTCATTATCTTGTCAAAATCCATTAGCAAGTGTTTAGACAAATTATGAAGGGATGGTCTTATTCAGTTTTAATTCAATGCGATTTAAAAAAGCGACACATGACGTATCGCGTTTCATAGCAGAATATCCCTCCTCGAACCATTCGAATTTGTTACAAAAAATGAAACATTGCAACCAGAGGCGAGGCAGTTGCTCGCTGTTGAGATTTTCAAAATAAGTCCAGAAATGTTTATTTGGTGACCATCTGCTTTGTTGTGGGTTTTTTTTGCGCATGTATGTAACAAATGTTAAGACCATTGTGGCCTAGGTCAACGCGTTATTTTACACTCTCGAATATCGTTTACGACATAAAGGTCTAAGTAAATATACGTATGTAAGCGACTACATCGCCCTCCCTTTGGGTGTGTGGGGGGGGGGGGGGGTGCACCTGTTTTTGTGTGGGTCAACTTACATTGCTATTCAAATGATTTTCTTGATACTCGTCACTAATATAAAGTTTCAGTGAGCTTTAACTTTTTTTGATATTTTTGAACAGTTACTATCACTTTGTTTAATATTCTTGTGTAAAGTGAACACGTTTGTTTTTTTTAGTTTAAACTAGAACATTGTTAAACAAAACGTGTGATGCATCGTCTATGATTGATCACAATTGAGTTGATTTAAATGTGAATAAAAGTAATTTAGTAAAGTTGTGTGGAAAAATCAGTTTATTATTTAACACCTATAACACACAATCTCATTAATTTATATTCAAATGGAAAAATAATGCACTCTATAGCAATGGTTTATGTATGTGTATGATATTTCTATAGTTTCTTTTTATTTGGCTATTCAGCATTGGTCGTAAAACTGAAAAATAAATAATTATAACTTTCAAACTGAAAGACTCATGTGTCACGTATCAATAGGTAAACAGTCACAAAAATAACACATACGTGGATGACGCATTATGTGGTGGTTTCACAGATTAATTTATGTGCCATGTCGATTAGATTTTGCGAATGAAAAGCGTTTCACTCATATATACATCAAGATAAATAAATTTAGTTTCATATCGCTGGTTCCATGTATGTACGTTAGTATAGGAATCTAATGTCATTAGTAAATTGCATTACTTTAATCTTTCAACTATAGGTTTTAAAATATTTTTTTATATTTTCAGTTCAAATAATGTAATGATTCTGGATGTAAACATGGACGACAATAACGCTGAACGAGAAATAGATAAGGCATTTAAAGAACTTTTCCACAAAGATATCCAAACATTGTTGTTTGTGTACTGTGGACACAATGGTGAAAATGGTCTTCGAGTAGGCCTAAATACGCATTACCCGTTGAATAAGATAAGTGAGAGATTGAACTCGTTGAAGGAGCAAAAACCACAATTTGGCAAAGTGATTGCTTTTCTTGAAAGTTGTTATCCAGAAAAGTTAAACTTGAATAGTTCTCTAAAGCTTATTCAGTTCAACGCAACAGCTCCGTTTTTACAGTACGTTATTCAGGCATTAACAGCCAGTGCTAATGGTAAACGCTGCAAGCATGAGGGATGTAAATGTAGCGACTATCTCCAAGCAAATTTTATAACTCTTGATGATTTGTGGAAGTATATAAACGAACACATCAAGAACGGTCATTTGTGTGGAGACGAGCCACATTTGAATGCAGAATACAGTGCGTTTTACACTATCTTAGCCTATAACTATGACTTTGAAGTGCAGTTTGCATTCTCGATACAGTGGCCCGGAGAAACTGAAACAAGAAACATATATGTGCCCCCGAGAGAGCTCAACGAATTTATGCAACTAAAATTGAAAGTTGCTGAAGACGTTATGAGTGAGTTTATTTTATTAAATGTACACACATGTGTTTTACATGTTTTGTTTAAAATATAACATTTGATATTTGTGTGCTCTGTTTTCTTTTTTAATTATAAAACTAGTTTGTTGTAAATTAACAGTCGTTTTTCTACTGTATTAATTGAAAACTAAAGTTGTACATATTAATGTTAAAATGTTTCATCATTGCAGTAGTTTTGGCGCATTCGATCATTGTAAATAGTTCCATGCAGTGATTTCAATTGTGTTGTTAATGTCATTACAGCTTGTATAGAACAGTACCAATTGAATTGTTATGTAGCTGTCGGCGTACCGCAGATTTTATAACAGCTTTAGGCGCCTTAAACCAGAAAGAACAGAACCAGTCGAGAAGACTTCTTGCGATGTTGTTTGTCTTTTCAGAACATGTGTATGACATGGGTCCAGTCAGCAAGGAAAGCCTGTCCAAGTTCGCAGAAATCATAAGTATTGAAATTAATACAGGTCCTAGTACCAAACACATTCAAGAGATAGACAATGAAGAAAAGTTGTTTTTAGCTTGGAATTCTAAGCGACTTTTGCGATGTACAGCCCGTCTATTGCACAACATAACCGTGGGTAAACCGGTAGGGCGGTGTCTGAAAGACGTTCCAAACATCCGAACTGTGCATGAAGAATTACTCCGGAATTGCAATCTAACGGTAATATGAATTTGCCCACAAAATTTTATATGATTCACGTTTCGTATTGAAGACATAACATGTAATGTTTCTATTGTCGACAGTGCATTGTCTTACGATAATGTTGTTATACCTTAAATGTGATACCTTTTGGTAATGGTTTTATTTCTTTTAAATGGGATACTTTGTGTTATTGAATGTAAGTGTGGTCCCGTTTGTGGTCTGTCTGATGCAATAAATTGGTATTATTATTTAGGACCTTCAGTTGACTGGGTCTTACCTCGTGAAATATAAAGACCAGTTGAAAAAGAAAAACAAGACTACAAGACAGTTCAAAGACTATGTATATGTTCTGGAAATGATCATTCATCAAACAAAAGAAAATCAGGTAAATATGCATTCCATATTTTATCACAATTCAGTTACAAAATGTAAAGTGTAAAATAAAACATATTAAAAAGCGTATTTCTTTCCATTGCATATTTTGGCCACCAAATTGTTAATTTAGCATAACATACTTTGTTTTATTAAATGCATGAACACGTGTGGATATTCTAAAAATCAATTCTTAAATAATGTATTTTGAACATCGGTTTATATTGGTATCTTACAATATCATGTACAATCAAATATTTGTAATTTGTGTTGCAGTTACGAGACAGTCGTTTGGACATTTCATTCGTTGACCTGCCAAATAACTATACTGTTGTCCACGTGAGTCTTGTACAGAAAACTGGCGATCAAGATGTCGCACAACAGTAGAATGGGTTCTGGGTAATTGTTATTGCTTAATGTACTGTAAATCATTGTATTTCGCGGTGTAAAAATTTCGCGCTTTCTTGACAAAGACTAATTCGCGCTTGATGAAATTCGCGCTTGTTTATGTTAATGTCAAAGGACAATCGTTTTATTTTATAGCTGCTACGTCACAGATGAAAGGACATATATAACTGAGCCCCAAAATGTTGTTTTTAATGTAAAAATAACGATACCCATCAATGAAAATGTCGGGTGAACTTATTTTTCTTCTGAAAAAGTACCGAGCACCTTCGGGGGATTGAACCCGGGTCTTCGGCGTGACATGTGGACAATTACCGCGACCTTAAAGTGTTTCACGCGTGAAAAGTTCTTTGCGCTACTTCTTTTTGCAGACGTATGATTTTGTAAACAACGGAACTCCGGAAATAAAATTGATTGGCTATATTGACCACGTGGTAATATAGCAACAACCTAAGATTGATAAAAAGCTGAAAAGCGTCTTGAGGCGCTTTTTGAAATCGGGTTGAAACAATGCGTTGAAATCATTAAACCAGTGTGCTTTGAAATTTGGTGAATATGTCAACAATGTTAAATCAGTCAGTTTTATCTAAAACTAAATAATTTTACTAGATTTGAAAAAAATTGTTTTAAATTTTTGTCATGTTCCAATGTCGCATAAAATAAATTGTTGTATCTCTGAATGTAAAATAATTAATTAAAAAGGGTCAATCAATGTATTGTACGATTTTATTGTTCTGGCACTCATTAATCTCCGGTAGCGCTCGACCGTTCTATTTATATCGGTTTGACATTTATCTAGCGTCTAAAGCACGGATTTCAAAGTCATATTGCAAAAGCACCCATCAACAAGTGTCAGGAAGAATAGCGCAGTGGATAATGTTTTAGACTGAGTCACAATGACTCTGGTTCGAATCCTTCCAGAATCTTTTTTTATCATTTTATTTGGCTTCAACATCACTTATTCTCATGACATTTTTCCATTATTTTGTTTTTCCCCTTTTTAGCTCACCTGAGCACGAAGTGCTCGGTGAGCTATTGGTATAGGGGACCTCTCCGGCGTCGTCCATATGCCGTCAACAATTTGGACCGTTATCGCGATTAAGACTTCATTTTTTATTCAATCTTGACCTAACTTGCACAGTTTGTGTATGACCATAACATCTCGGATTGGATGTTACTGGGTCAGATCACACGTGTAACACCAGAGTTATTGCCCCTTTTTCATGCAAAAATGTTCAAAAATGCCCTTTTCCAACGTGTAGACTTTATTTTTCATCCAATATTAACCAAACTTTCACAGTTTGTGTATGACCAGATTTCAGCAGACGCCAAAAATTGGCCAGATCGTGTTTCAAACACCAGAGTTATTTCTCTTTGTTAAGTAAAAATATTTAAAAAAAATTGACATTATACAGGATAGAGACTTCATTTTCCATCCAATCTTCACCAGTTGTGCACAGTTCGTCTATTGCCATGAGATTACAGTTGAAGTTGAATATAAGCAAGCTCGTTAACACAAGAGTTATTGCCCTTTGTTTGTGAAAAATATTGCAAAAATTGACATTATTCGGGATAGAGACTTGATTTTTCTTTTGAACTTCACCAATCTTGCACAGTTTATCTATGACCATAAGAATAAAGGTGAAGTCGAATATAAGCAAGATCGGACCAGAAACACTAGAGTTATAGCCCTTTGTTTATGAAAAAAATATGCAAAAATGGACATTATTCAGGATAGAGATTTTATTTTTCACCCAATCTTCACCAATCGTTTAAAGTTTATCTATGAACATAAGACTACAGGTGAAGTCGAATATAAGCATTATCAGGCCAGAAACACCAGAGTTATTGGCCCTTGTGTTTTGAAAAAAACATCAACACGTTACCAATTATTGGCTTGCACACATGATTTTTGATTCAATGTTGACCAAACTTACACAGTTTGCGTATGACCATGACAATTGATTGATAAAATAGTATTTATTATCATTGGACAGAAAATTATCAAAGAAAAAGCAAAACTTACCTTATAACACAGCCATCACAATTATGGCTAGTTCAACTAGTTCTCCAAAACTGTTTGCGATAAAGACATCAAAATCTTCTGTTTCTTCATTTTTCAGAATTGTCAATGACTAAATGAAAAAGGTAAGAAGATCGAGAAAAATGATTTGAAAACCATTAGCAAAAAACCGCACATCCACTAACCAACTCATACTTTAGTTAGCCCATTGCACTAACGGATGTTTTAAATCAAAACTGATCCTATCTCCCTCTGCGTATTGTTCCGATACCTTAATTTTCAAACCTGTCTTAACAATATGGTCTTCATCTGTACCAGTTTTCAGGTGAGCGCTTTGGGCCATCATGGCCCACTTGTTTGCATCTGTTTTATTTTTATAAGTTTTGTCCTTTAATCTACATAAAAATGCATCCACAGAGACTCTGTTCCCTCGCAGTATCGGTGCAGCTCTGTATTGTGTCAGAAGTTGATGATGAGATTCCATGTAATGACTTCAGCAAAATCATCAATAAAATAAACTAATAAATTAAATACATATAAAGATCCTGTTATGGGAATCGAACCCAAAACATCACGCTTACAAACTTACCGTATGTAACAAGTGCACTACAGTATCAACTGTTACGTAGTAAGGATTTAACAATACATATTCATGTCTGCGCTATTATTTGGGTTAGTAGCTTAAAATAGATTTACGAAAATACACGGAATATTCATGAGTGCCAAGTCAGTAAATCGCACAATATGTGGAATACTGGCATACATATGTTTCATAAGTCAATAGCTCAATTCTATGCACAATTTAGAACACCGCGAAATCAAATGAGTTAACAGTGAAAGTGTTAACCAACACAAAACTGTGTTTACTTCTACTGGAATTTGCTCTCTGAATTGACATGCATTGATACTTGTCGTGTATTTATTTTCTTTGATTTTCTTTTACATATCATAAATATTGTTTTGTACATGTCATTAGTTCTCTATATCCGGACATATTTCATTCCGTATGTTAGTTTTCAGTTATATTTTGCTATTGTTATGCGTACAAATTGCATTATGTTCAATATTTTGTTATCTAACAATTTCTAATCTATTTAGGCATTTGTATATATGTATGATCCATTAACATTGTGTATTGTACATAGACTAACATATTGTGCATATAATCACAATTCTCGGAATGGCAAATATGTGAGTATATCACACGGATATTATTTGTATTAAACATTGACGTTTTATTTAGAACTATGTTTTTGAACTATTCGAGACGTTGGCAAAGTAGGAATTAAACCGTTTTTGAGACGCAGCATTTCAAAATAGACTTTTATCAATGTAAAACGATTCAGAGGTAAAATGTATATGATTGATACTTTATTTGAATTGTGACTTGGATATTTAAGAGCCTATCAGCCTTGTTTTGCATATATGCTGATTGGCCATTTGGGAAATCAATGGACGATATAATCTATACTTCTGCATTGTTTCTGATTCAGTGCCATGTCTGCGGCATTCAAAGAAAGTGTATATACCGAGGTTTTCCTATCATTTTTGGTAGTCGTTCCTAACAACAACATACTCTGTGCAAACAGAAGAAAAATACGAAATGAAAAAAATTACATAATGTTTTAATATTGAGATGTTCTATTTAATTAACTACATGTAATTTAGCAGTTAAATGTAAATACATAATTTGAATTTGAAAATATTGCTACAGCATCATTGTTAAAAGAGCATTTATAAAACGACATTCTACATTGAATTTGTAAAACTGAAAAAGATATATAGAAGTTTATATTATATATAAAGATATTAAATTATATATATCTGTATAATCACTATTTACACTAAAAAATGAATACATTCTTATTCAAACTTTGATCAATCTCGGTATTGATGTGGGAATGATGCTACATTCAAAGTGTGTTTCAACACTTTTAACTTAATATTTAAATATCTATCAAGACAGTCTAAGCATGATTTGACAATGATCCAAATGGAACTTTAAACAATAGGCGACTAAGTGCATGTGGAGAGCAATTAAGATGTGTTTAATACACATTGTAGTGTTGTCTTTGGATATTAGTCTTCAAGTTGTTGTTTGTAACTTATTGCCAAGCAGCATTGATTGTTTATTTGTGTATGTTACTTTTTATACGAGATCTAAAAATGTCACCGGTTCAATAGTTCAGAATCTGAAAGTGTGCAAAACCTGTTTAGTTTACAATGTCAAACGCATGCCTTGCTTCTATTTGTAAACACTTTATGATTTTAGAAATCGATCAAGAACTTAAGACAATTGAATTACATGTCTAGCAGTATATAAAATGCAGACTCGTTTATCTGAATCTTTTCCATAAAGACATCGTTTCACTGTATTGGGTATGTGCTCGTTAGTTTTTATGTCACGGCATCTTGATGCGGGAGGCATATAGTGATTGTCCTGTCCGTCCGTCCGTTCGTGACAAGGTTAAGTATATTTTACCGTTTCGTCTAGCACCAACACCTCATTTTGACCTTGACCTAATTCGTACTTAGAATAATTCAAAAAGGCTGTTTCTTGTGGTTAACTATATTTTACCGTTTTGTGTAGCACCAACACCGCTTGTTACAACACGTGGGTACTTACACAGTTGTTTCTAATGACCATCCCCTATCCACCCATATCACCCAACCTCACTTTGACCTTGACCTAATTTGGACTTACAATAATTCAAAAGTGCTATGTCCTAGTTAAGTATGTCTTTGAATTATTGGCTGACTAGATTTTACCGTTTCGTCTAGCACCAGCGCGCTCACTACAGCACTTGTATACTTACACAGGTGTTGCTCATGACTATGCACAATACACGAATATCACCAAACCATACTTTGAGCTTTAGACTGAGAATATTTCAATGGGCTGCATGCATGTGTGTAGAACAAAGTTTCTTGTTTTTGGTTAATTGTATACATATGTATATACATTTCGTGCACGTGTTGTTACCATGCTAGAGATGTGAGATGTGTTGTTACCATGCTAGAGATGTGTTGTTACCATGCTAGAGATGTGTTGTTACCATGCTAGAGATGTGTTGTTACCATGCTAGAGATATGCAAGAGGCTTGATATGCTCGAGACTAAGACAAAACGGTGCAAGTCTTTGCTTTAGATTTATGTTTTCTATGTTTTAAAGCGATGATTATGGTAATGGATATTTTAAAAATGTCATAGGAATATGAAGTGGGGATGTTATAAATATAAACACGTTTCTATGTGTTTTTTGGACATGCTGGCTGTAAGTATTTAAACCTATTTTAAAGGTAAGTTTTGAAATGAAAAAAAATGAATGCCTATTACGAGGATCACTTACTTAGTATATCAAGTTGTGTACCGAGTTGTAAATGTACTTACTAACCGTTAAATCAGGCTTGAGAGCACAACATCATAATAATGCATGTAGAATATTTGTTCATGTATATATTGAAATCAAATAAAATCGTCGCAGCGCAGTTGTTTTTGTTGTTGATTCCCTTCTTCCGCCTGGTGTATAACTATGATGGATGTGCAATTAAATCGAAGAAACTCAATTAATTGATAATTCGAGCTGTAAGTAAATGAACGCAAAGTAGGCTTCAGATTGATGTCTGCATATCTGCAAATAATCATTTCGTATGTTACATGAGTACAGGTGCCGTTGCTTAAGTCATTGCTTTTGAAAACGGATATCCTATGACAAGCGTCATAGAGCGAGCAAAATTATGCAGCCTCTTCGGTACACCATCGTCAACAGGGTACAACCCAATCACGAAGTATGTGATGCGGTACGACACGACAAAAATGTGAACACTAAAATGTATTGATTATCTAATGACATAAATGTGGCACATTTTAGCCGCACATCCATTAAGCTAATACATTTGCTGAATAGATCAGTCAATGAATAAGTGCTTTTGAGATACATGTAACTTGTAGCGCAAGAGAAACTCGTGATATATTTATATTTATTTATAATGTGTGTTTATATAATCGTTATTGGTGTGTTTTAATATTTAAGAATACACGTACGTATACTTTAATCTCATTGAACTATCCTTTTTTATTGTTTAATTTCCCTTTGTTGATAAGGTGTACTTCATATGCTGATAACTTTGATTTCTTGACATACGCGTATTGATTTTGGTTGTATTTAACTCGTTTGATATTCATCAATTGCTGCTTTCTAATGTATCTTAATATTAAGATTGTTAAATAAACACTATGTGAAACTCCAGCCGCATCGACATGAGAGAAACCTTATATACTTTAATCTTTCGGAAAGAAACATATGTTTAATTTAAAAGTATTTATGAATAATATACAATAACAGGTTGTCAATTTTAAACGGATAGTTCTTAAAAGTACTAAAATGAATAAATCTTAAGAGAAATAAATGGGTCTTTAGTGGGATAATGCTCCTTTCGCCTTTCCTGGCAGGTGACGTCTTTGCCTAATCAAAATGTTTTTTTTTTCGTGTTGTATTTTTGTTCTGTTGAGTGACGTTGTGTTATGTAAGCTTATTGAACATATTCCGCTGTTTAAAGCATAACTGAGTTTTGTCAAGGTAAAGTAAATATTCCCATACCAAACCTCTTTGTTATTTCGCTGCCGACTGAACAAAAAAGATACATGGCAGATAAAGCAGATTGCAGATAAGCGTCATGTTTAATGGATAAAGTTAGCTCATGACACAGAACCTTATTTATTAAATGTAATGCAACATTAATAATAACGATCAAATGGATCAAATTGATGGTTCTGTAATTTGCGTTTATATCTTTGGCAACACGTTTCAATGACATAGCATAAAAGTAGACCCGATACTAAAATAACCAGTCTGGCCTATTAAACTACATCCGCCACTAAAATAATCAGTCAGGTCTAGTGCTCTAAGCGCGACTAACTGTTGACTCAAAGTCGTATATTAGATCAGCAATGCCAAATGTACGAATAATAATATCACACTAGAACACATAAAGGCATAAATAATAGTTTGAAAATAACCATGAGTACTTCTTACGTTTGATATTTTTATTTGTTCGCATATGAAACTGTTCACACTATTTCCATACGCACTGCTCAATAGCAGGTCTAAAAATATACGGTCGCAATTAAACTGTTTAAATGCATACACTCTGTTACACTTCTAACGCAACACTTCATTAATTTCGACTTTTTATCATGGGATTTAGTAAAAATTTGAAATTTGGCCCATTTCAAACACCAAGTAAGTGTAATGACCATGTAAGGCGGTAATTACATTTCGATGCTCACGATCTAATCTCATTGTTTAAATTTATTTTTGTTAACAATCTATTATACCATTCATTATACTCCAACTTTTTGAAAAAGCGGTTGCTATTTAGGAATCTCGCGTGTTGGTTTTTACGTCGGTACGTCCTATATTTCGTTTCCGCTCCATAGTTGCTTAATGCCTGGAAGGATTTGAATATAACGGATTATTGTTCCCCATAACCAGACGATGTGTCGCGCATATGACCCATGCTTGTCCATCAAAGGTAAAAGTCACAATTTAAGGTCAAAAGTCAAATCATTTTATTTCATTTCTGCTTCATAACTTCATAATGCCTAGTAGGATTTTAATATAACTTCAAATGATTATTCATCATGACCAGATGATGTGTCGCGTACATGAACCATGTTTGTGGGTCAAAGGCCAAGGTCTTGATTTAAGCTCGAAGTTTTAATATTGGCATTTTGTTCCTCTCCGTAACTTCTAAACGCCTGGAAGGTTTTTAATATTATTTCAAATTGTTACTCCACATGACTAGACAATGTGTCATCCACATGTCTCATGCTTATCAGTCAAAGGTCAAGGTCACAATTCAAGGTCAAATATGTGTGAATCATTTCCGCTTGTGCTCTTCATTTTGCATTTCAGGCTTATTTTTATGCAGGTTATTTTGTCAGTAAATACATTGTTCTGTTTCAAAGTTCTACATCTGTGTTAAGTTCTACATCTGTGCAAAAGCAATGTGTGGGGGGTATTAATCACCTGTAGTGATAGCTCTAGTTTTTCATAATCTTCATTGATAGACTTCATTTACAAACTATTTCCTTGATGAATTACTCAATCTGTGATTTGTTCAAACATTACATTCTCCGGTATTTTTTTCTGAATGCTTATAAGTAATAGATATCGCTTAAGATATATGGCTTTCGATATCATTATTGTATATATAAATATGCACGTGACCTTCTTGTTTCTACAATTGACCTAATAGTGTTTATGGCGCAATAATTTATATTGTTATCAGTTTTGATTTGATTTGACAGCAAGTCAACGTTCAACCAAACGCTTTGTAAACAAACACAGTTTGAATTTGATGTTTGGCTCTCTCATTTACTAGATACATTACAGTTATAAATCCTGTCAAACGGACTATGTACAGAGCCTTGGCTTTAGAGCTGTGTGCGCTTATACCTATTGGTTTGTAATTTTTTATTTATTTTGGAATTAATTTACTGGAATACTTGTTTTGAAGAATTTGAAATACATTATTATATAACTATGAACGTCTGCGTATGACAATTTATAATAAGGCTTACGAATTTTATAATGTTTTACTTTCATAAGGTCATTTTGGTGTCGAATGTTATATAGATGTGACTGAATATAATATTTGGGCAATATTTCACATACTGCGAGGGAAACCAATATTGCTGTGGAAATGACCATTGTTGGTATGTAGATATCTTCTTATACTAATTATATAGTTATATTTGTTGTTACTGTCATCGTGATTTATTATAACAATAATGTCCGTAAATAAATATGTGTAGTGCTCACTTATATAAACTGTTTTGTCTTACATTTTTCAAGTATGCAAGTTACGTCTTTATTTGATTTCAGTGACCCTTTGTCACCAATGGCAACTGTGGGAATCGTGTTGGGAGGACTAGTTTCCCTGGCTATAGTAGTTTCCATTATTTGCGCCTGTGTCCACAAAAGCAAGAGCAAGCCTTGAATGATTATTTCCCTACATGTATTTGGCCATCTATGAGCTCGAAATGCGGTAGCATTTATTTTAGATATCTAAAGCAATTTAACGTTAACTGTAATAATTAGCAAAAGCGACACGTTGCATACAGTTTATGACCAATATGGTAGTTGCACTTGCATTATGTTCGTGAAAGTGCTTTTAATAAGTTGTCTAAAATGCATTTAAACCGGTTTAAACCCCCAGCGCTTTGCATTGACCGCTCCAAGGCGGTGACCCCAGTTTTAATCATTTTATGTTTTGTGTTGTGTTGTATGAATTGTCCTGTATTCTATAGGCAATTGGTCACTTGCCTCAAATAAAGGACCAGCGGATGATTATAAGGGTTTCTCACCAGATGATGTCCCTAGAGTTATACTAATACTAAATAACTTGATAGCAACAATAACTTACATTATTTGGCACCTGCTTTACAAACAGATTGTTTTAGACTAAATGCCAGAAACTCTGACAAGAACAGGAAAAGTCGAGCGCGCTGTCCTCCGACAGCCCTTGTCGTTGCATATTGTTGTTATATAAACTAATGTAAACAATTAATGACAAATATAGCTAAGTTTTAAATTTATTGATTTTCTTCTATATAAAATACTTAAAACTGAAAACAAAAATTATCAACTTTGAATCGCAGAACTGCCTGTTTTATTTCTATGTCTGTACTTTGAACCTGCAATAACTTATGGTGAAATAATAAGTATAATAAAAGGGCGGCGTTATTAGAAACATGGTAAAATCGAAGCGTTAATAGGCCAACATTTTTATTATTTGTTTTACGGTAACTTTTACTTTAAAATTGAGTCGGGGGATATAAAAAATTAAATCAATTTTTTAACGCTGATCAACAAAAAATAATCATTTAATTTCAAAAGATAGCTTCTTTTTTTTTTCAAACATAAGACAGTTTTAACAGTCAAGGCTAAAACAAGATCATTAAAAACATGCTAGTTTATACAAACTTAGCTCGAAACTATTTACATAAGTATTTGAACAGATACAATTTGTATTTTATAATTTATATTACTTTCCAAACCTTTTACATCAAGTCGGCTTGGAAATTATAAATTAAATTCACAATTGTTACTTTTATTTTTATTTGCTTTGGTCAAAAAATAGGGTAGTGATTCCCATAAATCTAAAGACAAAAAAAATGTACTTAAAAATGGAAACAAAAGATCTAAATAAAAGCTAACCAACAATAGGTCTAATAAACATGCATAATTATGTGTATAACAACATAAACCCATTTAAATATATATTCAAATATTTTGATATTCTTATATCTCATACGAAAAATAACTGAAATTCAAATAACTTGCAGGATATAGAACATTGTTACAAGTCAGCCTTGTACAAGCCTGCCAAGTCTTACCCCAAACCCAAGTAAAAAACCTGATTCAACTGATTGCAAATCATATTTCAAATATAACAACATTCCCATACGAAATGTATTCTTTTTAAGAGACTACAGTAATGAACACAACAGAAACTGTAAAGTATTAAATAGAGCCCAAATTTAATTGTGATTTTGAAATATACATTGACTTAAAGTTTGAACCTTATGACAACAATCTCTAATTGGAGACACATTTAAAATTATAACAAATAAATGAAAAGACCTGCAAAAAATACAGGCTTATTAAAGAGTTTGTAGACCTATCAGCTCGGTCCACGACGGAGGACATCATGTTCGACTTAGAGCAACATTTGTTGAAAGCAGAGGATCACAAAATTGAACGAAATTAAGTTATGCATTTTGTGTTGAAATAATAAGAATGAGCAATATATATGATATATGAGATATGTTGACCAACTGTATGTTATGAGGAATACTAGCCCATAGATATCCTACACGCTTTGTCATATGCACACGCAAACATATATGCACATTGTATTGTGTTTTAAAATCTATGTTCCTGTGAGCATTTCTTCAACAAGATCCTTATGATTATTGATTCATATGATATCCATAACCCAGACATTTGAGTCCAATACTGCCATGAATTCAGACCTGAACTGGGGAAAACTCTCGTAGGATTTAGATAACTCCAAAAGGCAAGAACACGTATGCGCGATTGGCCGCCTTGCTAGGCCGCTGACGTTGACGAATACAACTTGTATCTCTTTGCAGACCATCAGGTCAGATCCCGTACAAAATCGAACGAACTTGCGTAGCGCATCACTGTTCAATTCTCTGATAAACCGTCTGAGATGTTGTGCAACGGTTTGTTCCTCGGCGCACATAGCTTCTGGAAACTGGATCATTTTGTTTACAAGCTTTGATGTCGGAATAAGGTCAGTGTACAGCTGGGTAAGATGGTCTTCAGGAATGTTTAATTGTTTCAGGATAGGCTGGAGACAATCGGCTATGAACATAGGTGCCTGGATAATTTCTTTATGTGCAATTTCGTTAAGTAATCTCGAAATATTTTGTGACGTAGGAAGGGTCTTACAATCGTGTAGCTCAAGTGTATCCATGAGATCGTCCTGTTCAACAGATGTACATTCGGACAGAGCTTTCGTCAGTGTGATCGCCTCTTCTTTTGGAATGACATCGAAGAATGCGTCGAGGATATTAGCTGAATTTTTTCCATAGATACACAGCTGAATGAAAGGCAATGACAACTGTATAGGAAAATATTTACATGATTTCCATCCAAATATGATGATGTTTGCAACTGACTGCCATTCTTTCTCAGCAAAGTCGTGTCGCAGAAATGGGACTTTGAACTTTGTACCTAGCGTACATTGGTCGTAAAAGGCCGTCCAAAAATCGGAAAGAGCGTCCCTCGTCACCCCACCGCTATCTTCTGCAGCCTCTAGACGGCCATCGGGCATCACCATCTGGACAGACACTGTGTCTTTTGTTGGGTCAATTTCTTTAAACGCATCAATTAATTCTCGCAACAAATGACCGCGGTGAAGTTTTAGCAAGATTTTCTTCACGTTTGGGAGATCTTGAGTAGATTGCTGTATGGGATGAGCCATAAGGTCAGGAAGGGATTCGATGTCGTCATCTGATACTGGCAGCCCCGCAAGCTCCATTGCATGGAAAAGGATGTCTCCATCATTGTCATTGTCTTGCTTGTCATGATGCATTACTGCATTATCGTGCACGGTTTGAGTAATTGACGTAATTTGGTCGTTAGGCACACTTTGAGCGGCCGCGGAGGGTTCAGGCATCAGTGTTGTATTTCCGATATCGTTTCTCTTTGGTGATGTAGCCAAGTAAAATCTCAAAAGAGGCATCTTTGTCGTCTCGTACATGTCGGTAACTGTAACATTGGCATCAATTTCACGGTCTGCAAAATCCCACAGATCAAAATTGAATTCTGATATTGGTCCTTTCGCCGACATACCATATGGGAAAAACAGAGCGATCGCTTGTTCTATTATGTTTGCTTTTGTTGCAATTTTTGGTATCTCGGTTTTCCTTGTACCGCCCCCTTTATTCTTTCGGACTTGAATGCTTCGTTGGCTGCCTTTATGTATCCATCCAATTTCTATGACTCTGTTCTGTTTTGCGGCGTTCCTATTACCGAAAGGGCGATGTGGATTCCTCATGTCTTCTAAATCATTTTCTTCTGAGGGTTTTCTAGTTGACCTTTTTTGACGGGCCGCCTCGAGCTTTTGTTTTAATACTGTTAGGAGTTTGTTTTTCTTTGTTCGTGGTGTTTCTTCTTCTTTACGCACATGTACTCTTAATCGGATGCGATCGCCCTGGTGTGGTAAGTAAGATGACAGTTCTTCGTCGCTCATATGATACACAATGTCTGGAGTAATCTGAAATTATGAAAACGTATCATTACTATAATCGAATGCCAAAATGAGTAGTCAATTGCACATTTTTACGGAAAAGGCTTAAACAGTCACTAGGTAAGGTGATTTTTTGCACCTGTAAGCACTAACTAAAACAAGACATGTGTCGATAGGACACAGATGCCCCCATATACCACTTTGTTTTCAAATTAGACCTTTGACCTCTAAGGGTGACCTTGACCTTTGAGGTAGGGAGACGGGTGTTACACGTGACACGTCGCCTTATGATGGTTTACATTTGCGCCAAGTTATTTTAAAATCCATCAATATATGGCAAGGTTATGGCTGAGACAGGAATTTTCAAGCTGTTTTATGGCAAATTTGACGTTTGACCTCTAAGTGTGACCTTGACTTTTTAGGAACGGAGACGGGTGTTACACGTAACACGTCGTCTTATGATGGCTTACATTTGTGCCAAGTTATTTTAAAATTCATCAGTATATTGCAAAGGAATGGCTGCGACAGGAATTTTCGAGCTGTTTTATGGCCAAATTTGACCTTTGAACTCAAAGTTTATCTGGACCTTTGAGGTAGGGAGACGGGTGTTACACGCGCAATGTCGTCTTATGGCGGTTTAAATTTGTGCCAAGTTGTTTTAAAATCCATCCATATATGGCAAAGTTATGGCTGAGACAGGAATTTTCGGACGGACATCCATACACTCGCACAGACGAACAGTGCGACTGTACATGCCGGGGGGGGGGGGGGCATAAAAAACACACAGAGATTCAAATTATATATAGGTTGGGATAGCACCGTGAATGCGTGATTCATGTATGGTATATTTTTAAGTCGATGTTTCACACTATTGTTCGATAATATGCACTGTTTAAATTAACATCTAAAAATATTATTAATTTTGACGCGCAAATGCACGTCAACAATACACTGGTATATACGGTGTTACCGTTAGAGCCACTCGTTGTTTCGCATTGTCGACCTCTTGATTACAAGCGCGAGAACGCAAGAACACGATACAATGGAGCGAAATCACGATGCGAGTACGCGAGATCACGATTCGAGATCGCGATATAAATTGCATCGTATTCTCGTGCCTTCGCACGGAAATATGTAAACGCTGGCCAGTTAGTGACTGCAGACTAAATATGCTGAACGTAGTTTTCCTTCACACATTGTTTTTGTTCACGTCTAGTTTTGTGTTTTGTGCTTAAAATATGCGTGTACATTGTTTTAATGTGTTTAAAAATAAAATGCCTAATTTTTAAGCTTTACACTGTATTTGATCCAATAAAACCTTATTTGCTCGGCATCTCCTGGTACATCCTTCTTTTATACCAAAACACGATTATTTGATTACATTTTACCTGCTTTAAGCATACAATATGTGAGTTTTGTAAATACATTTAATGATATTTACATTTACATATTATTATTTTATTATAATTAATACAGAACTTCGAAATATTTTATTCATCAGAAATGGCCAGCAATGTTATGCGACAAAAATAGCCTGCATTTAAGTGCTTCTAGCCTTCTCATAGTGTTTTCGCGTTCTCACGATTGCGCACCATATTCTCGCATCGTGATCTTGTATCGTATTTTCGCACTATCGCATCGCGATCTCTCAACGTTAACGCATTTTACTGTGTAGTTATATCAAATAGCAGCTTAGGTAGTGGTTCATAAGCATAAATTAAAATGTGAAGAACTGTTGAAATAGAGCTATATATCTATTAAATACTACTGCCGCTCATCATTTGATTTAATCGCCACATTGTTCGAGGTAGAGTTTTCGATCATGCTTTCCTGCATTCGATCATATTCGCAAAATTAACTTTTACATATTATAAAGAAATATATGTTCGACGATGTCTGTCATTGAACATCCTTATTAAAGAGGGAACTCACTTGTATATATGTAGTAAAGAACGTTAACGAAAAAATGTTTGACCGACCTACCTACCCTAGGCCTATTTTTTTGGAGATGTTAGTGGAAACAATTTTTTGGCTTATTAAATTTTTCAAGGTCCAATTTTGCGAATATAGATTATTCTAATTTAGCAAACTTACATGCTGAACAGTAGTATTCAGATGTATCCTGACTGTCGTCTAGACGTGTACACATGCATGCATCAACGATACGCAGAGCACGCGCCCGTATGGAAAATGACTACGCCCTACATACTTAAAGTGTTGGCCCCTCCCGTTTCATTCAAAGCCTGAGCAGGCCTGTCAATCACATTTCGGCGGTAAATAAATTAATTTATATCGAAACGGACGATTACATTTGTCGGGGTATTCGGGTTAGGGGCACCGTCGAGATCTCCATCATATACAGTGACATGTATATGCATTTGTTTATTTATTTATAATACAAAACGTTTTAATATGTTTGATGCCTATTCTGTGCCTACTGTATATTGAATTAACCGCACAATATCTAAATTATGTTAGTATAAACTCCCATCGATGTAATGGATCAGTCCATTTTTACTGGCATTCATTCTATTAATAAACACGTAACAAGACGTAGATCTATAACCATATATTGTTATAATAATAATTATATATAGGTTACCTTTTCTGCTTCCATCTTCTCAGCAGCCGAGACTGAGATTGTCTTTACAAATCCAATAAACTCAACTGTATCCATAACGTATTGGTTTGAATTAATGTCTTCAAACCAGTCATCACTTTCTATAGTACAAAAGGCGTTATTACGACTTTTTTAGCGTGTGTACGCCTTTTAGTTTTGCGTCATTACGCCTTTATTTCGCATTATTATGCCTCTATTTAGCGTTATAACGCCTTTCATTTCGCGTTATTACGCCTTTATTTCGCATTATTATGCCTTTATTTAGCGTTATAACGCCTTTCTTTTCGCGTTATTATGCCTTTCCTTTCGCGTTTGTGCGCCTATTGTTTCTCGTTTTTACGCCTTTATTTCGCATTATTATGCCTTGTTTCGCGTTATTACGTATTCATTTTGCGTTATTACGCGTTTATTAGCGTTAAAATGCGTTTGTTTGCGTTATTACGAGTTTATTGGCGTGCAAACGCTTTTTTCGCGTAAATACGACTTCCTACTATTTTATTTACATTTTAAGTGATCCTAATAGGCTTTCGTAGTGTTGAATAAAGATCAAGTTTATAATTTTGGGCACATTAAGGCTCGTCCAAAAGGCACTCACCAAGGCTCGTCCATTTCATTTTCGAAGCCTCGTGAGATCAACTTAATCTTTATTCAACACTAGCCAAATATTCTCTATATTCATATGCTATTTATTGAATGAGATTTTGTATTGTTCATTTCTTGAACATTATAACATTAAAATTGCGGAATGATATTAATTTTTCGTTGACATAGACACTTAAACATTTTGTTGACGACATATACCGTACTTACCATTCTGAATCGCGTGCTGACACTAAATGAGACAACAGATTAAACCAATGTAAGTTGAATTGTCAGCTACGTAAATAAGCATGTCATTACAATTAACGTTTTAAGGAAAGCATGTGTTTACAGGCAAGTTGAATTACAATATAAATGGGCACCCACACCTTTATAAAATAAAAAGGGAAAAGCACATTTTGTTTGAATCATGCTTAACTGTTGTTGATGTTTTTGTAAAAATATTTAAAAAAAAAAGGTGATAATCAAATCTTTATAAGTAGTTAATAAACATACCTGACTGTGTCAATCCTATCCAACGGCAAACATGAAATATATAAGTCATACTGTCATCTCTTTATGTGAAACCAGTCTGAGAATACATATGCCGAGTAGTGATTTTTCTCTCCAGTTGTTTATGCAATGATAGGTCTATATAAATGAATCATTTCTAAAACGGAAGGGATTGATCAGTTCAAAGCTTGTGGACTTGAAATGTTGTGATAAATAAGCATTGTATTGCCATATCTTAAAGATTCATGTTAAACAGAAAACGCCATGAGCAATAAGCATATGCGCTTTCTAAAAATCATATCTTGTCTCTGAGGCCGGTCGTGAAACCGAACAATTCATGTCTTAAATGCATGATAGTGTTTCGTTCAATCTATCCTTCTTAAAATATTCACTCCTTTTAAGGGATATTATGTGAAAAGGTATTTTTTGTTTGAATAACATAATTTTGCATTTTAACGAAATCATGATTATCCACAAAAGATAACCCGCTGGCAACCTATTTTGAATTTGGGGAAACACGCTGCTTCTCTTCGTATCTAGACTATGAGTTTGTTTGATAAAACACAAAGACGCGTAAACGTGTGTTTTCAGCTTGCAATATAATGTTTTTAATACGTCCGATATTTAGGGCGTATAAATACATAGCAGCACAATGGCCAATGAACATACATAAATTGTTTTATCAATCATTTAAAAAGTGAATTTGATTGTGCCTCAACTACTCGATCATTTTTAAATCAATGTTTTAAATAGTTTGTGCTTTGGATGGATGTAGTTTAAAAAAGTATTTCACAGTGTTAGCCCCCCCCCAAAAAAAAAAAAGTCCCGTTTCTGGTCTTCAGACCGACCCTTTACTTTTGCTGCCAACCCTACATATTTTTGGTCCAAAAATAATTAATTTTGTTCCGCCGATAACTAATAATATTCATTTTACCAAAAAATAGTTTAATTGGCTATCGCGTTTCATATACCTGATAATGATTCACTGTTGCACATGGTACATATTTTACCAAATTGTGTCCATATTTTTATTGTTATTTTCTGGAATATGGAACTAAATTTACTTTCATAAAAAAACGTAATCAATGTAAATTTCAGATACGCATACATAATTACCTTGAGCGCGAAACACATATTAACCCGCATTGAATGCAAATATTCATGTTACTATTCAATACGTTTTATGCCGTAATACAATCTCCATGTTAATTCCAATTCATGTATATTTCGTCATTCCCATTTAAATCTACGATTTATCCGATGCAAAAAAAAACAATAACAAATCTTTTAATTTGTTTTCACCCTTTACATTTCCTCTTGAACGCTAATTCATTAATGCTCTATCTACACTGCTTGCATTGTTCAGGTACAACAGTATTGATTGATGCTTTTTTCACTGACCACGTGTTAATCGTGTTACACTCATAGTGCTACAAACTGCTAGACAATGGCCCAGGATCAGCAGTCACATCAAAGACGTTTTGAAGTCAAACCGACGCCGTTGCTGTGGCTGTTGCTAACGCCTTGCAAATTGTAAAGGATTTTTAACGGATTTTATTGTTTGTTTAAACTGGAAATATGATTGCAAGGTAATTAGGATGCAATGTTTTGTTAATACAAATATGAATTAAATATAAAATAAAATATCACTAACATTTAAAAAAAACAACAACATGTAACCGTGTACAACGCGCGCCGAATGCTAGGCTAAACATGTGCGCGTAATACATGAAGTACCATAATACACGATACTCATCTGAATAGAAACGTATATGGAAAACACATATCATTGTCCCATCATCATCCAAATCAACAAAGAAAAATTCCCTACCTACCGACCTTTATTTTTGGGGGCAGGATACCAGATACGGAACTAATTTTGTTTTTGGCCTTATAGCAGTTCACCTGTTCAAGGAAAGATTCTTCCGTTTCTTCTCAATGATTGTTGTAATGCCTTCGTTTAAGTCTTAGTAGTGGACATTATGGCCTACGATGACATGATCCGTTAGCGCTGTGCTGACGGTTGTGAAAGAGAAGTGTCTCTGCTGTTAATCATTTGCTGATGTTGAACGTGCATCAAATGCAGCTGGTTATCAAGAACAGCACTACCAAAGGCAAAATCCATCGCTGTAAATGTAATAACAAACATCGCCAAAGATTCAGTCTATTATCAAAATATCTTACTTGTGCTGTAATTATAATCAAATGTCGGCTGTACTGTACACAACGTGCAGAATTGCTTAATGCATAATACAAATGTTAAGGTAATTCAATCTAGGTGCGCAGTTACACATAACAGGAGCTAGTTGCGCAGGCTTCCGAAAGCATTTCTTGGCACAGATGCAGTTTAGTCCCACGAGGATACAGATAAAACATAAGCAGCTGAAGGACAGTGCAATCCCACCTACCAATATGGCGTCCGAATCTTTATTACAATCGCCATCGCATCTGTTCACAAAAATGTGTAAGTCACTATTAAGCAGAGCTAAAACGTATATAGAAAAGCATCAATGCCTTGAAAAAGTTAAACTTAGTTCCCCGACGCATTAACGATAACCTATTAAAAACACAACGTGTGCAGCAAAAATACTTATACGGTTCGATTGCATTGTTCTTATATTTGCAGATTGTTTTGATTGACCTGGCACAACGGAAATACGAGTTTTTCCAGTATAAAACTAGAGAACCTTTAAGCCTAGGATCTTTAAACTAGTAGAGGCACCCTAATCAGTATGGGATCCTAGGGTCAACGTTTAAAACGACAACAGATAATAAAAAAAACTGTATTAAATACTTATATAAACGTGTTTGGGCAATAAATACAGAACCCTTTGGTCTATATTCCTCAAACTTGGTAGGTAGGTTGGTCATGTAACATGTAGATGATCTCTATCGATTTTTAAAAAAGAGTTTTTGGTTCAAAGGTTAAGGTCAAGCCAATCAAACTAATTAAAAATCTAAATACCAAATAATTATAAATGTTTGTCCTGACAATAACTAAACAACCCTAAGGCCTAGATCATTTAAAATTGGAAGGTAGATTTGTCATTGATTCCAAAGGTCCTTAAGTGATTGTTGCGTCATTGTGTCAAAGGGCACTGCCAAACTGACCACAACATGTAAAAACTGACCAATAGATGTAAAACTTTCTCCGGGTAATGACTACAGAACCCTTCTCCCTAAGTTGTTAAAACTGGATCGGTAGGTTGGTCATGAATAGTTAAGGGTCCGTATTGATTATTGAGTCCTTTGATCAAAGGTATATGTCAACTGCAAATAGTATTGAAATCTTAAAGCCACCTACGTGTCATCCTTGCAATTTGGTGCAGCAATAACTCTGTTCTTAAAGTGAGGTATACCTGTTTTTTTTCAAACGGTTTTTGTCAAAGCATACATTCCATTTTAAGTTGTTTATATGTCTTAATAATGTTTATTTGCCATGTTATTCTTAATTTTATGTTGAAATACATATTTGTCTACAACGTTATGACATTCTATGATACATTTCCAATCGTTTTCTTAATGCGCAAAAAATATTTTTCGAACATATCTAATGCGTATGAACACACGCATAGTATAAAATACTGGTGATACATATGCTGAACTGTCCGAATCGGACAACAAATAAAGTGCGTGATGCGGTTCATATGATATAATGTTAAATTTGTCATCAATACTCTGGACTGCACAGGCTAATCCGGGAGGACACTACGCACATGCATTAAGCCCGGTTTTCCCACGACACGCCTCATTTAGATATTTCCCCCTCAATTCCGTGTCAATGTTATTCACAGTTTAAACAAATATACATATCTAGACATCTTAAACTAGGAATAAAAATTGGTTAACAGTAACGTATGACATGGAATACTATGATTTTGTAAAAATACATATACAACTTGAAGACAAATACAATTTTCAAAAAAGTGTTAATTTAAAGCGGGCCCTGTCCAAATTTATACAACTGATCAGTACAATTTATTATAATGTAATGCCAAACTTAGTTGAACTTACCCAGTGGTTGGTCTATGTACTCTAAAAGAGACTATGTGCAATATATAAATCTGTATAACGCATATAGCACTGTAATTTCATAACCTTTTCAAATAAAATGTGATTATGTACAATATAGTAATTTGCATTATAACAGGAAGGATACTAATGGGTTTCACCAGCATCTTAGAATTGAAAAACCACAAATAGTTAAAATAACGCTTAATTGCTTTTGATGAAGTTGATGACTATGTCAAGGAAACAGTGATTTCCTATAGCACTGTAGTATAATATTCATCTGATTTATTATCAAATATTGCCGCTGCTACAGATGATGAGACATATATAACTAATGCCGAAAATCGTGTTTATAATATGAATATAGGATCTGACACGAGTTGTCATTTCATATCATTTTTTTTTTTAAGCGAGTTCTGGAATTTTGCTAGTAAGCGAGCCTTTGGCGAGCTTACAAACGAATTTCCTGGACGAGTTTAATAAAACATGATATGAAATGACAACGAGTGTCAGATCTTTTTTATTGCATGCTTTTTAACGAAAAAGACTGCTTCTAATTTTACCAATTGCATGTAGATAAATCCTAAAAGTTGTTTACTGCATTGACGTCATTTCATGTTGACGACGTCATTTCACCAAAATAATGTCATGCGATTGGTCAGTCAAAAACATATATAGCCAAATATATAGCCAATGAAAACGCTCAAAATGTTATATCACACATGTGTAAGATAAACATATTCGTAATGGATGTATTGCATGGAAAACAAGGTAAAGCATGTGATTTTTTCGTTCATTGATAGATTTCTTTGTTTATATATTACATGAAATATATTCAAAAGCGTCATACAAACTAATTTTAAAGCGAAAAAATCCCGAGTACTTCTCGGGATTGAACTCGGGTCCTCTGCGTTAGACTGACTCTCTAACCGCGTCTGTAAAGTCGTTCATATATTTCGGAAAGGTCTTAGCGCTACTTTTTGTTGCGGATGTGTTAACTACGGAACTCCGGAAGCGAAATTGATTGGCTCTATGGACCATGTGGTAATTTTACAACAAAAACCTAAAATATAAATAGTTGAAAAGCGTCCCGAGACTATTTTGAAATGGGTTAAAACAATGCGTTGTAATGATTAAACCAATGTGTTTCAAATTTTTGTTAATGAGCCAACAATAATTTTTCGGTCACGTGTATCGAAAAAAATTATTAATTAAGATTTGTAACAGTTTTATCATATTTGTCATTTCCAAATCTGTGACGTAGCAACTTTAATAACAATAAAGAGAACAGCAAATTTTTACTGCTTATGCTGGAAAGCCCTTCTGAAATTAGATTACCTCTCTTTGAGTAGAAGAATCAAGATTAATGTCCATTCTGTGACACGTAATTGTTGTGATTTCGGGTCGTTTGTACACACGCCAGATAGGTATGCACTTGTTTAATCTAAAACGACATAATACTTAATTATATAATAGTTTAATATAATTTAAGTTATTTCCCTTGGTTGATAGAGTTCGTAGTTAAACAATGTATAGGGGAACAAGTCGTTCAAACTAGGTTAAACTTCGGAAGCAAATTAAATTAAAATGTCCTGAGCAAATTGGTGAGATTGATTTCGGACGTACGTGTACTAGTATGTTGTCAAAGCAACGGACGCCGGAATGAAATCAGTTGGCTATATGGACCGCGTGGTAATTTCACAACAACAACAACATCATAAGTATATTAAATAGTTGAACACGTCTCAAAACGATTTTTTAGTTAGGTTCAAACAATGCGTTGTAATATTTAAACTAGAGTGTTTAGAACTTTGTGCCAACAGTTTTTTCATATATGTGCATTATATAATATATTATTTTACTAGATTGGAAACAGCATTTGTTATACTTGTCTGTATTTTCCTAATCTGTGACATAGCAAGTACTAGTTTATAACAATACATACCTGAATAGGTCAATCCTATCCAAAAGCAAATAATAACGCTGTATGTAATATTGCCAGTTATTCATGTGAAATACATTTCCCCCGGCTTATTATATTCAAAGTTTGGTCTGTGAGATTAGCCATCGAGCCATTGCTGGCTGATGAAACATGTAAGTTTAAAATATTTATCAAATGCCTTTCACCATTTAACAATATTTTCCTTGACGCATATGGCAACACCGCTATGTGAATCAAGTGCGCGTTCTTTACTTAACATAGGTATCTTGCTATTTATTGCTATCTTGGTGGTAACGTCTGAATTTTACTACTTAATCAAGGAAGATCTGAAACCAGACTTGAAAAAAAATGCATATCTATAGATACCATTTGAACTACGACAGTTGTTTCGGTTCGGAAAGGTCTCAAAATGATACATATTTATATTGTTTGCATCGCGTTAGGATTGACACATTCAGGTGTGTATAACTTACATAATTACACTTTAACATTTGATAAATTAACTAATGAGATGAGCATTCTACTTTATCTAATACATTTTTTACCTTCGAAATTTATCAACCAAGGGAAATAACTTAAATTATTTTAAACTGCTATATAATTAGGAAATAATTTACTGGTAAGCGTTGGTTGTTGCGGTAATAACCAACGGTTTGGAGTTCCGGTGCCTAGGAATTAAACCAATTAAACCACAAGGGCGATAGCCCTGGTGATTTGATAACAAGAATCGGAACGACAAACCGTTGGTTATTACCGCAATTACCAACGCTTACCCGTCCATTATTTCGATTCTAACATGATATAATATAAATTTCGTCTGTATTTTTAAGGTTAGACATGAGAACTATTATTTTATTAATCTATACTCCGCCCATGAAGTACATTCACTCGTGCGTTTCTGTGACGTCAATAAATAACAATTCAAAATGACATCAGCTTTATTGATAAACATTGAGCAAATGACGTCATCCTTGTTGATAAATTCAGTGAAAATGTTATGCTTAACAGCACACATTAAATGGATATTAGCAAAACGCAAACGTTGTTTTGCGAATTTGTGAACTTAAATATAAAATATGTAGTACAAATGTGGTTTTATTGCCCTAAACTCATGCAGAAATTATTTGTCACAATTTTGCTATCGCGCGTTTAAGCACGTGCACATAACGGAACAATTTCTTCAAATTTCCGGAACTATTTAAAAAACATTAGGCTCCGCCTATGATTTTTTAAAGAAATAATTAACGGGTAACTGTTGGTTATTTTGGTTATTACCGCAATAACCAACTGTTACCCGTTAATTATTTCGATTCTAACACGATCTAATATAAAAATCGTATTTTTCAAGGTTATGAATGAGAACTATATGTATCTATACTCCGCCCAATTTCTGAGAAGTGCATTCACACTTGCGTTTCAGTGACGTCAATAATGCAGAAATTATTTGTTTGTCACAATGTACTATCCCGCGTTTAAGCATGTGCATTTTACGGAACAATTTCTTCGAATTTCCGGAACTATTTTCAAAACATTAGGCTCCGCCCATAATTTGTTGCAGAATAACCCACAGTTATTTACCTTCTTTATCTATGGACCACTAGCCGAGTGCCGTGGTAGAATAAATAATAATCCACGGTTGATTTCCTCCTTTGTCTATGAAAAACTAGCCAGGTGCCGTGTAAGAATTAAGTATTGTGTCGTTTAAGACTCAACACGTGCATACGTATCTGGCGCGTTACTTACATCTATTCAAATTATTTTGGTGAACCTTTTAATAAACTGAGATTAAATATAAAAATAAATGATGAACACATATTTTTCACTTTAAAAACCTGAGGTTTTAATGTACGTCGCCGTTGACAAACATGATAATCGTAAAGCAATGGCAGTATTAGCATCATTCATTATGCTGACAACAGGTCTTTGCATTCATAACAAAACTATAAATAAGTGTTCTAATGTTATGAATACCAATTAAATATGCACATACTAGACGTGTTTAAACGTTGTATTGGAAAGCATTAAACGTCGCACAAACTGAAACAGTATTTTCAACGCTCCAACATAGTCATGTTAACGGGCGGGCAAATGTTCGTTTTTCGAAATATTTGTAGCAACTACAAAAGTCATGGATATTGTCCACGTGCAGGACTTCGACATCAAACCGAATACTATTCCATTTCCCGGAGAATCGCACTCGCAATTGAACCTAACGTTCACGAGAAACGTGTCCACAGTATACATATTGATGTCAAATTCAACAAAATGGTGTTCGTCATTGCAATACGCCTTGTCTGTTGGGCACTGGTATCATTGGCTCATGGTGAGTAGGAAAACAAGAATTGTGCGACTCACATGTACATTTGTATTGACGATGATGAGCGATGAAAAAAATAAAATTCAAAACTTCGATCCTTTTGAGAGATGTCTTTTCTAACAAACATCATGTAACTCATTGTATTGCTTGGGTTAAATCAAATGCGCGTTTTAGGTTTGTATAGTCATTTATGTGTTGATGACTGTAAACATGACTTGCGTATCCATGCGTGTATAAATAACTTACCTGGTATGAATTGCTGTGCTATTTTATTGTCCTGGTGGCATTTTCATTTTGTTTGCTAACATGCAAGAAATAAAGGGTTTGATGTTTCATTTAAACAATTTACATCAAGTACAATATGCGATTTGTACAAATACAAGGATTTCGTATGTTTTTATTATTCATTGTTATTTTTCCAGCAACTACATAGACGCGTGTCACATATTTGATATCATCATGCGGGATCCCAACCACCAGACGGACTACGGTCTTTTGACAGAGAGTGTGTTCAACGCTGCTTTGGGACACTACATTCAGTGTCCGCTTCAAGCTGAAAACATGCTTGTGGACACTGGTGTGCTCCACTTCGATCCAATTTCAGGCATTCTGAAACTAATCTTACATGTGAGTGAATTCCAGTTAATGAACCTACAAAAACAAAGTATAAAATAGCATATCATATATCAATATGCGAAATTGCAGTATCTTCAGCAAGAGAGAAATATGTTTTAACACAAAACGGTGGTTTGTCTATTGCCAGTTTCAAATTGCCAATACAACACTATACAAAACAACCAACACGACACAAAACAACAAACACGACACAAAACAACCACCAACACGACACCAAAAACCAATTTGGCACAAAACAACCAACACGATACAAAACAATCAACACGACACAAAACTAAGACACAAAACAACTTACACGACAGAAACACACAACCAAAAACACATCAACAAAGACAAATTTCTGGAAATATCAGAACTTACTTTGTTCGCCAATATGTAAAAAGCAAAATTAGTTTAGACCAGTCGTTGACATTTGCAAGACATTTTAAATGTTTATAAATAATTTTAATAATAACATTAAACGCTTAACTTAACAATGGGTTTATTGATTGAATCGACCTGTAACATGTTAAATTAATAATATGTCATAATCTCCAGGGTGAATACAAAGTGGTGGTCAAGGCTAAGGAGGCAGTTGGTGGACCATACTCCCTCGGCTGTCTCGAGGTGTTTGTTACACTTGGAGGAGGCACTCCCATAGCCATTGTGGTCTGAACATGTGTCACTTATAGCAAGAGTGTGTATATTGAATAGTTTATTTTAACGATTAAAGAAGTTCGCAACAAAATAAAATAATTGGGTTAATTTCTGCTTTTGCTTCATTTTTTCTTTATTGAAAATAGGTTACAATATACTAATTTCAACTCTATTGTCCATTCAAAATAACTAGTTTTAATAGTAAAGGTTCATAAAGCATATATAATAATCAAAAACACACTTATGCAATGTATTTCCAAACAAATTTAGTTCAGAAATTATCCATTAAATATCTCCATTCTATTGATACGGTGTATATGTACGTTAAAACGAAACAGGGAAAAGGCTAAACAGGTACCCTATATGAAATCCAAATTTCCCAAACAAGTTCGTGAGCCATTCTTATTTTTAATGTTTGAGTGTAAGTATACATTGATGCATGTATGTGCGAAATTTCTAGAAAATCTGTCGTTTGGAACAAAATATGCATTTGATAAAATTGAAGTTTCAGAAAGCGTTATTAGTTCCCATTTGACACACTTAAATGTCCAGTCAAATTCATTCTTTAAGCAGTAAATGTAGGTTAAGCGTTTTTATTATCAACATACACATGTATATTGCCAAACAAAGCATGTACAAACATATCAGTTGAAAGAACCATTACGTTGTTTGAAAAAATAACTATCCGATATACTTAAAAATTGATACAAATCCAAACTGAAAAAAAGGGGCTTCGACAGGTACCGTATTCAAAAATATGGCCACGCAATTATTCCAATGACGACGCTGGCGCGTGCACTGTATGTGGCATAATACGGCCACCCATCATATTTAGCTTGCATGTCACTGTATGCCTTTTAGTTAAACATTTATGAATCTTTACGCTATCTGTTGGGCATTGTTTGTGTATTTAGTATATAAATTGAGTTTGTCATTCATTAGATGTTAAATTAATTGAGTAAAGTTTGTTTTAGAATTGAATTGAGTATTTGACATCTTCGAGCCGTATCTGTTGCTCTGCATGAGTTTCATTGCACGCAACTGACAGCTTTCCAACTTGAATCAGCGGTTAAAGGTGCGTGACCTCTGAAAGATAGTTTCATTAGGTCACCACAGATACCAGATCATAGGGTATCGGAATCTTACAATAAATACACAAAAATGCATGATTTGATAGAAAACATGTGATAAATTTATAGTTCAGGAAGACGCATTAATGTTTCAGCTTTGGCTAATGGGACAGGAATTTTTATTGACTGGGAATGGCTACTCTGAAATCCCAGTTGAGAGATGCAACAGGTTTGAATTACTTCAGTAAAGGCCACTGGGTGGCAATGAAAGGGGAGGACAACACATTTATCATACCAGATGGTGAGGAATGTTTCGTGGTGGTCACTGACACAATAGATATGCTTTTAAAGTGCTGGTTAGATTTTTAACGGAAACACAGTAATTAGGGTCCCACATGGAGATATGGGCGCCCTTTAGTAATCACAACGTCTGTCCGTCCGTCTGTCAGCACCTTCTTTGTTTCATGATAACATGAACAACTGTTGACACGCTACAAGCATATTGCAGGAATAGTAGATGTAATCTTTAGTAAAACACCTAAATTTTTGTGTCAGCTACCTCAAAGCCCAGGGTCAACAAAATTACAGTGTTCCTATTCACGCATGAATGTGCGCGAAACACGCACAAATACCAATAATAATCACCAGGTACGCATCCCGTACATAAGCGGCCTCGTCACTGACATTGGCATTCGTTTTGACCACATGACCTGTGAGTACACAATGCCTCGTACGTACATGCGCGCACAAAATATATAGTTGATATTAGGTGATAATTCATAGGGAAATTCCCATGTTCTATTTATAGGCAGATTGATTGCGTACACACTTTTGGTTGCATTTTAAAGCACAGTATGAGTCTAAATGTCATTGTAAATTTGTTCCCGTATTTAGCCGGGCCGACTAGCTCAGTTGGTAGAGCGCTGGACTACAAATCCGAGGATCGCGGGTTCGATTCCCAGCCCGGCCTTATAACTTGTGTGGGGATTGGTCATAAAAATATTTCTACGGCCATTCTCCCTCTACCTCTGAATCAAGCAGGGCAGGTATCAGTTACTGGCATAAGTATGTGCACTTAGTACTGGTAAACCAGCTTACCCAGGAAAAGTGTGAGTAGGTTAACTGACCGCCGTTATATGACTGAAATACTGTTGAATACGGCGAAAAAATAATTTAAAACAATCCTGTTCCTGGATTTGTCATTGTTTTGCCTTAAAGCGGGTAAGTGGTTGGCAAGTTGTTTTACGCAACATGTCAAACGGCATGACATTTTCAACATTAACATGCTAAATAATTTTTGTTATGTCATCCAGCAGTGTATTTCATATTATTATACATTATTGGTTCACAAGTCTGGCAAAAAGCCTTTGATAAAATTGTCACGTAAATATATGTCTCAGTAATTATTTCCTTAGTTTTATTTAATTAAATGCTGCCTACTTATTTCAGATTTTCATTCTCTGCTCTTATTTACGTTAATCTTTAATATTGATACCGAACCCCCAAATGTTTATGCCCGAACAAAGTGGGAGGCACTAAGAATTGCACTGTCCGTCCGTCCGTCCCAAAATTGCCCGTTCGATCTTGTCCCAACTGTAGCTTTTTTGTTTATCAGGCAATTTTAAAATAACTTGCCACAAATGATCACCGTGTGGAGACGGCGTGTGGCGCGCAACATCTGTGTCCCTTTCTCAAAGGTCAAGGTCACACTTAAAGGTCAAAGGTCAAATAGGGGCATAATTCGGCTTGTCCGAACTGTAACTTGATCATTTATCAATCAATTTTTAAATAAGTTGCAACAAATGATCACCGTGTGGAGACGGCGTGTCGCGCGCAACACCTGTGTCCCGAGATCAAATGTAGAGGTCACACTTACATTTAAGTGTAAGTTATTTAAAATATTGTAAAATATTTGAAGTTCATTAGGAAATTTTACCCAGAAAATAAAGAAATCATCAAGATATCTTTTCCAGTAGGTTTTTATGAAAGAGAGAAATTCATTATTATAAATTGATTCAATTTGTGTATACAGTTTTTGTTCTAAGAATCCCATCACTAAGGTAGCGTACGTTGGGGCGAATGTCGTACCCATTGCTGTTCCTTAAGTTTGGTTTTAGCATTTGTCATCAAAATAAAAGTTATCATTTAATTTATTATTTTTCAGGAGATACTACTTTATATCACCATATCTTGAGAAAGGGGACCTGTTTCAAGTTATCGTAGACGACACAACTCGTTTGAATGTGCAACTTGATTGGGAAATCAGGATAAAAATCATGTACCAGATCGCATTTCCAATAGACTTTATGCACACCGGGAATAACTTTAGTTTGATAGTTCTAAGACTGTTGGCGCAAGCCAAGCGGTTTTAGTAGTTTTATTCAGAAATCGGTCTTGAGGGAAACTACTTTTTTACTCTGCAGAATACGGATCAGTTAATAGATAAAGTTCTGCGCTTCGCTCCCTGAGCACTGAGGCATCCTGTTATCGATGAACAAAACGACAAGAAATAGATCCGACTTAAACACTAATAAACAATAATAATTATCCAGTTAGTCCACATCTACAAGTGAATTCATGTCATGTCTATTCACATAGGTATGATAGCGTATCTGTTTACTGGTTAACTGCGGACGTATTACATCATATTGCGTACGTTTAACAACAGTGCATTGACTCATTGCATTTAGCGGAGCAATTGTAACCACTCGATTGACAATTGCTATTGTTTATGAAGTATGTATAAGAATTATGGAAAAGAATTGTACTTCTACAGAGAGTTTTGAATGTATCTTACTAACTTAACATATTTTTTATTGAATAGGTATTTACCAAGCATAGGGCATGTGATAAAATGCACTGAACATTGTTTCGAACTAATACGGTTCATTGCCTATTTTTACCCATTTTAGATTGACCTGTAGGCATATAAATCTGTTTGCTTTTTAAATAATTTGCACACACAAAAAATATATGCCTCCCACTAATTACAAAACATAATGATAAGAATGTCATAGATAAGTAGCATTTGATTAGACGCGCGCTATATAAATTTTAATTTGCAAGACAGTGACCTGAATATTCATCTTCAATTAGCTCAAATACCAGCGTATACCAATTTATTTAAGTAGAGTTTATAGTTATGAGGTTCTAAATTTGTTTTGTAGAAATGATATAACAGACAGGTGAATCAATTCGATAAATGTTCCTTATGATAATAATAATGTCATAATTCATTTGCTTTTAATTTCTTTTCTCGCCAACAGTCTTTCTACTCTCTCAGCGTTTTTATTATGTTCAATGCGTTAATATAATTTTTGTTACATAGATAGTATGCAGCGATATTTTAGTATGTATTTGAAATATTTATGATAAAGTAATATTTAAATCTTATTTTAAATCAGCATGTACACTGAAAATTCAAATAATGATGTAATTTGTCATTGACATTTTCTACTTATTTCTTATCAACATGCATTAATCATGGAGAAAAAAACCAAGCGAGACAGCAGAATATTATTATCTGAGTAAATCCTTAACATCAATATAAATTAGTATTAAAGATGAATATTAAAAACTTTCATATCGTCAGAACGTACGGCTATACATTTTTGGTTTGGTCATGCCACCATAACCACGTCAGAGCCGTATGGACATTCAGTTAACGCATATGCATTTATGTTCGAAATATTACATCTAATAATACAATCAGTTTTAATTCCCTACAGTTTGCGTGAGTTATTGACAGGTCTTGACCCATCTGCAAAAGAAGAGGGGATCGAATTTTGAAACTGACACCTAAGCCTCATATTAACAAACATATAGGTACACGTTTATAAGATAATTTCAATGTAATGAAACCATACATGTTCCTATCATTTGTGATGGAATAACTTATAGTTTTATTATTTGTTGGGTTTTATTATGCATATGTTATGTTAACATGCTAAATGGGTTAAACAATGTTATATGTAATATTGTTTATTTATATCATTTTGTTTCAATAATTGTATAATATGTGTCCAACGGAAATTAACTATGGCTGACCAACTTCCTACAATTCCGTGACATGAATCTAATTATTTGATTAAATATTTCAAAAATAATTTGTTCATTGATTTTTATTGCGATTGCTTAATGTCGTATGTGTCTGTATTTGTAGGAAAATTTTGGAGTGGGTTTGATATTGACGACGCAGTTGCTGCAATTGCTGAAATGTCTGTTCGTTGCATTAAAAACGTAAGAGTGAAGACATCCATCACAATGGAGTACATCACGTCTAAATTAAAGGTTAGTATATTTGTTAATGTATGCTTCTGAATAATTAAGTTTTTAACCTAGAGTTGTCTTCACGCTTTTTCGTGACAACAACTATTTCAAATTCAAAGAAACGTTATATAAAGCTCCAACATAAGAGGAAAAGTACATTTTAGGGTGATTCCATTAATTTCTTACAATGATGGACATTTAATGATAGATGCAAACAGTTTTAAGCTCAGAATGTAATAATCACTAGCTTGTAATATTGTTAGAACGGTTTCATCTATCCTTACCTGATGCATTACTTGTAAGTCGACCATATGTCTCACTAGCGCAAGTGTCTTGTCATTTCACGTGTACCCCATTGTACTACTGACTTAATTCTCAGTAAAACTATTGTATCACCGTTAATTAATAAACATCTATTTGTATGGTGCTTAAGTTAACACAGTCGACCGTATTGCAATATGCAACTATTGATAAAGTATGCGTTGTGCACTTGTATGTGCTTACTCTATTTTGCATTAAACGTCATTTTGTAATAATGATTTCGTTTTAATGATGTACTACAGTATTCTAGAAAATCAGTTACAGAATCGGTGTGTATTGTTTCTTGTTTAAAAGGTGGCTACGAATGTGCATTTCAGTAACATCTTTAGGTATAGAGAATATTAACTGCAGTTGTATAAGTATATTTAATGTACAGCGTGATAGGCACAACTGACTCACATTCCTGGAGCATGCATGGCTACATAATATTTATAGAGCAATGACATCATCTAATGTCACGCAAACACACTACTGTTACATTCGTTTAGGACATGCTAAGAAAGAAGCCTCTTTGGGACGCAACACATGACGATTGCTGTGAAATATGCTTGGTGAAAAAACAATGAAATGGTATGTCCTGTTGAAAAGAAATAAGTGTGTTTAAATGAAACCGTTGAATGGGTAACTGGTATGTCCTGTTAAAAAGAAATAAGTTTGTTTAAATGAAACGGTTTCTTAACATTATACAAATAAAACATTCACTATTTTGATATTTTGCCATATTCAGATAATTCCTCATAATAATACCATTTCAGTTGGTTTTGATGGACATCACTTGGATTGCACATCTCAAACGGAATGCTCTCAAAATATCCGCAAGTGCTGTTCATGTATGAGGAACTCGTACATCAATCCAGTTATTTGTCACACTTGTGGAAATAAGATTGAACATTGTATAAGTATGTTTAGCTTACTTTTAAATGACATAGCCCTACATAAATTTAATGTATGTAACCAATTCACAGCTTGCAGAATGTCAATACATGTGTAGTTAAAAGCAGATTAAAAACAATCAGATAAAACGATATTTAAAATCCTATTTCATTAATGTAAAATAATCAGTTGTACACAACGCATTGGTTTGTTATAACATGGAATGTTTACTAAGATAATTTTTTTGGCCTCCGAAGGGGCATGTAGCAATCGCATCGTCCGTCCGTCTGTCTGTCCGTCTGTCCGACTGTCCATTTGTCCGTCCGTCCGTCACACTGCTTGTGGGGAGCATAACTCCATTAGTATTGAAGGGATTCAAATGAAACTTCACATAATTATTGAGGACAATAATAGAAAGTGCAGAGTACAAGGACCACAACTCTTTCTTCCACATTTACAGACTTAATGCACTTTGTTGAATATTCTTGTGCGGAGCACAACTTCATTAGTTTTGAAGGGATTCAGTGAAACTTCATATAATGATAGAAGACAATAAAAGGAAGTGCAGAGGACAAGAACCACAACTCTTTCTTCAATATTTACGGAGCTAGTGCCCAATTGCAACTGTTCTTAAGTAAGGATGTAGTTTATCCCGCCCGTCGGAGTCATACATAGCCGTAATCAAAATCCTTATTTCGAAAGCCATATGATTAGGGTTAGCGTTCTATTCCATGTAATTTTAATAATGGAAAGTGAGCGTCCGTTATCAAAAAAGTGCGAAATAAAATATGAGACCCAAATAACGCATGCATTATGACAGAATAAAGATGTTCAACAAGCTGGTCATCGACATATTTTGTGCCATTTCTATTTGAACTATTATATTTATAGATGTATCTATAAGCAGATGAATTTACAGTCGTTTATTAAAGACACCATTTTACATAAATTCATTTGCCATATACAATGAAGTTAATACGAAGATATTGCTTTGAAACACAGTAGTATTTCTTCGTTTTACGATAGATGACGAAAAGTTTTAAGCACTGTAATGTTCAAGTATTTATTTTCCAATTCATATTTTTAGCCCGGTAAATGTGATCACTGTTGTTCCGGATACAGAGAAGAAAGACTACAGCTATGTTAGAGAAATATACCGCGCCTTTGAGAAGCTAGGCAGTATGGATATCACAACATTGTTGTTTGTATACTCTGGACACAAAGGTCAAAAGAATGACTCAAGACAAGTATGAGACAACAGTCTACACGTTGGCCCAAACGAGTATTATCATTTGGAATGGTTAAGTGAGAACTTAACACATGGAAAAGACTCAATTCTCAGTTTAACAAAGTGATTGCCTTTTTTAACTGTTGCTACTCTGAACAGCTTAAGCTAATTCAGTTCAGCCGAACAGCCCCAACGGAGAGAGCAAATGCTGTTAAAAACGAGGGCAGTCCGTTTTTGCAGTATGTTCTTGAAGCCTTCACGGCCAATGCTAATGGTGGAAAATGCAAATATGCAAACTGTGAATGCAGCAAGCATCTCCAAGGAGATTTTATTACTCTTGAAGATTTGTGGAAATATCTAAACGAACAGTTTCGAAATGGACACTTGGATATAGATATGTCACACATTGATACACAAGAAATTAGTTTATGTGACACTATCTTGGATTATAATTATAATTTTGAAGTAAAATTAGCTTTCACAGTAGATTGGTAAGATAAAAAGGAACCACGAAACACATGTGTGCATCCAAGTGATTTCAGAGAATTTAAACAACTCGAATACTTGATACTAGCTGCGGAAGTAACAAGTGAGTATGTTTTCTTGCATATATTCACGGGTTCATTCAGCATTAGCTTTAAACAACTGCTTTTATTTAAATCACATATATGACATACGAAATTCGGTTTTGTTCGTGCACGTGTTTCACGAGTTTGATGATACCATAACAGTATTTTAGAGGGATACTGTTTTATAGATTTAACTCGATTCCAGTACTGAAACTTATATATCCATCGTAACGGTAATTTAATAATCATGCATAAAGGTCAGTGTCAGGTTAATTTTTCCGAGCTATACGTGTATTTCTTTGCTAAGTAGTTCATCTTTGATGCAAATTGTCTCTCCCATATTCATAAGCATAGTAATTTAAGATATTCCTATTAGATTGCAATAGTAAACGTCTTCTTGCCTTTAAATAAAATACACCACGTGACTTTAAACGTGTGATATATTGTATGGTTTGCTTTAAAATAACAATACATTGTTGACAATAAATATATTCCTATCTTTCATTTTCGTTAATACAACACTTACAGTGTGCAAATTGATTATGTATACATGTGTACGTATATCTACTTTTGTTGAATATCTCATTTTAAGCATAACCAGTGGATCAATTTTGTAAGACGTTTTGTGTCGTTTCAGAACATTTGTTTGTTATAGATCCGGATAGTTTGTTTGGCAAGGGTCCAGAAAGCAGTAAGCTTAAGTCTAAGTTTGCTGATATAATCAATATAGAAATCAATGCTGGATCCAGAACCAAACATGTTCAAGAGATTGACACTGTAGAAAAGTTGATGTTAGTCTGGACCTCTAAGCGGCTTTTGCAATGCACGGCCCGTCTATTGTACAACATAAACGTTCATAAGCCGGTAGGGCGGTGTCTGAAAGACGTCCCAGACATTCGGACTGTTCATCACACAGTACTTCAAAAGTGCAACATAACGGTAGAAATATTTTGCACAAAACCGTCTACGATTTTTGTTCTTTATTAAATAAAATTGATAGAAATATTTCAATGGTCGACAACGCATTGTCTACAATAACATTAGTAAACTTTAAATGGGATGCTTGTATTTTTTATTTTGTTCTTTAAATGTGATAATTTTGAATGTCATATAATTTAATGTTGTTTATAATCCTTTTAATCAACGTAGTTTGGTATTTTTATAAAACAAATTGTTACTGGTTTTAGGACCGACATTTGACTAAGTCAGATCTAGTGAAGTATGGACAGTGAACAGTTGGAAAAACCAGATAAAGGTACAGGACATTTGACTAAGTCAGATCTAGTGAAGTATGGACAGTGAACAGTTGGAAAAACCAGATAAAGGTACTGGACATTTAAAAGAGTATTTATATGCTCTTGACATGATTATTCATCACACAAAAGAAAACCAGATAAATATGTATTTCCACATCAATTCACAAATCAGTTAAGTATTAACAAAACAGGTTCATGAGTTCTCAATATTGTTTTTCAATAGAGTTACTAATTAGGATGAACAACTATTTCTCGTATTTTCGATGTAAACAATACATGATCCACACGATTGTTAATCAGGTTTACGGTATTTTAAACATATAAAGTGTTAAAACTAGTTCGTAATTTATCAATTGTTTCATATAAAATCTTAAGTAATATGTTTGGTAACACCGTGTAATATTGTTATATTTTTATATCATGTACAATCAACACATTTTATTGTAAAACGATTACGCGCAATGTGTCTTTTAGTTACAAGATAATCGTTTGGACATTTCATTCTTTGACCTGCCGAATGGCTACACCCTTCTCCACACGAGTCTTATGCAGACGGTCGGCGTTCAAGTCACAGAGCGGTAGAATAGGCTCTCCCACTTTGTTGGGCTATTATGTACTGTAAAATCATTTGATTTCGCGATTACATATTAATGCATACTTTTCAACAATGATGCAATAAAGGCATTCGTTTTATTTAAAATTAAAAAAAAAAATCAAATAAGTATTGAACAACTGTTTACTAGTAATTCTTATACTAGATGATAAATAATGGATTAAACGGGCCCGGCATCTATAGAAGTATAAAGATTACATGCATACAGAACGATTGATAAAACGATATGTCTATGTAAAAAGGTATCATTAAATTCAATAAAGCACAAATGACAAATTGACGCGTATAAAATACATGTGTATTGCCCGCCCGAATATTAGCTTGCAGTAATATTTTGCAGTTGATATGCGTATAAAATACATAATTTATTTAAGTAAGTTTAGTATCTTATCGAATGAAACATGTGTATATAATAAATTAACGTGTATTGTGCAGAGACGTTTGTACATGAGCACATTTCTGGCTTTGTTTAAATGTATATCGCAATGGAATGTATATCATTTTATTATTATCCAACATTGACCTTTTTTTGGAAATATATGAGATGAACGTTGACGTAGAAATTTAATAGTTTTCTGGGCGCAGTATTTTACATTTTAGTGTTATTAATATATACTGATAGTTACTGGTCGTATCAATTGTGTAGAACCGCTTTCACATATACTATACAATCGTCAGTTTCTGATTAACTGCAGCCATGTCTGCAGCATTCGAATTCAGGGTATATAAGGTTTTCCGCTCAGTTTTTGTCAGTAGTTCCCAACAACATACTGTATGCAAACGAAAGAAACGTATGGCATAAAACAATGAATGTACTGAATAATACTGATAAATATATAAAAAGTAAAATGATATACTACCTTCTAATGTTAAATAATACACTGAGTATTTAAAAAGTATTTGTGCTATGATATATTTTATACTAGTATATACAATAATTATATCGAAATTGTTGCAAAGGATATATTGTGTTTGCGTAAATGTGTGCTTATAATTGTTTGGTTAATTTTTTATTATATTTATGATTATATTGTGTATAATCATATCTGAGTAAATGAAGTAATTTCGCTACAGACACGTACATTTGTGATGCCAATTTCATTACATCTGCCGTTTAATAACTTCGAAAGCAAATTTGGCAATTTTAAAACTGGACAATGTTCTGGGAGTTATTTGTTTAATTTATACTTATCACGTAATCAGAACTATTAACTGGGCGTTGTCATATGGACGTGTTTGATTTTTATTGAGTAAGAAATGTTGTCAGAATACTAGAGATGTGTGTTATTTATACAAAGAATATTAACGTCTTTAAAACATGTCTATTCGTTCATGTTCAATATTTGTTCAAAAGATGCATATGACTATGTATATTTTACCTATACATTTAAATAACTATGTGGCCATATTAAGAGGGACTGTAAGATTTTATACGAAAATCATAACGTAAAACCAACAATTATTCTAAAGTAGTGAATTTTTCTAAATTAAAATTAGAATAAATGTATAGAAAACGTATGTTTAGAAAATATATTTATATGATTTTCAATTTATTGGAATAGTTCCTTGACAATGAAGAACCGCTTTGACATATACTATAAAATCGTCCGCTTCTGATTAACTGCAGCCATGTCTGCAGCATTCGAAGTCAGGGTATATAAGAAGGTTTTCCGCTCAGTTTTTGTCAGTAGTTTTGCCAACAACACACTGTATGCAAACGAAAGAAGCGTATGGCATAAAACAATGAATGTACTGAATAATACTGATTAATATACAAAACGTAAAATGATATACTACATTCTAATGTTAAATAATACACTGAGTGGGTAATTCGTTAAAAATACTTTGCATCATAAGCGAGCAATGTTGTCTAATTTAGATCACGTTATCTGTAGTCGTGTTTAGATATTAATTTTATAGCATGACAGGTGACAATGGTTGTTTAACAGTTCATCATCAAAGTGTGCAAGCCATGTATTGTTTACACCGTCGAAACAATGCCGTCGTTATGTTTATGTTGTGTTGATGCTAGAGATGAGTGTTACTTATGCAAAGAATATTAACGTCTTTAAAACATGTCTATAGGTTCATGTTCAATATTTGTTTCAAAGATGCACATGACAATGTATATTTTACGAATACAATAAAATAATTATGTGGCCATATTAAGGGGGACTGTAAGATTTTGTACGAAAATCATAACGTAAAACCATCAATTATTTTAAATTCTACCACGGCACGCGGCTAGTGGTCCATACATAAAGAAGGAAAATAACTGTGGGTTATTCTTCAACAAATTATGAGCGGAATTGGAAAAAATTGTTCCGTAAAATGCACGTGCTTAAACGCGCGATAGCAAATTGTGACAAACAAATCATTTTTGCATTATGCAGCGCAATTAAACCACATTTGTACTACATATTTTATACTTAAGTTCACAAAAACGTTAACGTTTTGTTTATATGTTTTTAATTTGCGCTTTTTGGCATGATATTTTCACTGTATTATATCGATAAGTATCACGTCAATGTTTATGAATAAAGCTGACGTCATTTTAAATTGTTATGATTTATTGACGTCACAGAAACGCACGTGTTAATACACTTCTCGGAAAATGGGCGGAGTATAGATAAATATAGTTCTCATTCATAACCTTTAAAAATACGAATTTTATATAAGATCGTGTTAGAATCGAAATAATTGACGGGTAACAGTTTGTTATTTCGTTAATAACCAACGGTTTGTCGTTCCGATGCTTGTTATCAAACCACTCGGGCTACCGCCTTCGTGGTTTAATTCCTACGCATCGGAACTCCAAACCGTTGGTTATTACCGCAATAACCAACAGTTACCCGTCAATTATTTCTTAAGTAGATAATGTTTTTATATTAAAATTAGAATAAATGTATATAAAACGCATGTTTAGAAATTCGTATTGAGAGAGAAATTTAAACTAAATTATTTTTTAAATCCGCAGCAACACCTAATAGCACATGTACAATCGGAGTCGTAACGAGTCAAACCGATTCTTGGAACATGCGCTGTTCTTATTTCCTAATTCAAAACCGTAGCCATTGCTGTAGGATAAACGGGGCTGTATCGATAGGAAGTATGTATATTTGTATTTTTCGATAAATAACATAGTTTTGTCAAAATTGACTTTTTATGTTATATAAAACGGTTTTTGTTTGTGTGTAACAAACGAGACCCGAAATGAGTCTATAAACATCAGATGTTGATATAATAACGTTGTTAGCGGCGTGTGTACGAGTTGGAAGTATTGGGACTTACTTCAATTTTCAAAATTGGAATAATGAATTTGGGACTTATATTTGAGACTGAAACAATTAGGCAATGTCGATTTACGATGGATCTATTATATCCAGTTGTGTATAATGCGTACACAGTTGTACTTCTTGACATCGAATATTAAGTTTATGAGCACCACGTTATACGTATGCATACTATTTGCCCATGCTCAGAATAACAAACATCAGTAATCAAATGGTTGTCTTTGTTATCTATTTCTTCATACGGTCAGGTGTCTTATTGATAAATGTACATTTAAACTAAAGAAAGACAGTAACACAGCTATTAGTAATTATAAGTAAATGATTGCAACGTAGGCTTAACATTGGTGTTTGCACGTATTTACAATCCTTATTTAGCACGTTTCGTAGGCACATTTGCAACTGCATAAGTCATTACAACTGGTACATTATAAGCAGTATTACAGTGCGACAAAATGCATCCAGTCTGGCAATCCAAAGTACTACATCACACGAAAGATCTCTCACCTAAATTATACGACAGTGAGACACGAACCAGTGTAAATATTATGTCATTTTTCACGTAAATTGTTTAGTTAACCTTAGCTCAGTAGTTAATACCCAATCGTATAAAAGTGTTTTATCACGTGATATTAGTCAGTCAATCAGAATACGTAGAATTCATTGTTTACATCATAGTTTGTGCAGGCGGATGCCTCGCCTTTTTGCAATTCTAAAATAATAATTCTGCTGTTAGAAGAAGCTTTTGAGACGTGCAGTTATGCCGTTCACAAATTGTGTTTCCAATGTTCTGGATGGTTTATTATCGAATACTTGATCAGCATGGTGGTTTATATAACGAGGTGGATCGATTTCTAAAAATACGACGTAAAAGAACAAAGGAATGAAATCTCGAATATCAAGGCGAGAATTGACGGGATTCAATATGGCTGCGCCCAGCTATATGATCTCGTTGACTGTTACAAAGTGTTATGTACATACAATGTTATGGTCATTTTATGGCATTTAAATAAATGCCCTTTTTCGATCATAACGCATGTGTCGTTTTCTTCAATGCAATACGAGATCGACCGCTCCTTAGACTTCCCGGGGACAAAACATATGAAACATTATTGTGATTCCATATAGCCACAAATCCATTAGGTTTCAACATGCGTCGAGAAGCTCAACATTAATAAGCTGCTTTTGAGATAATAGTAACCGATATTATCAAGAAACTATTGATATATTAATTTCTTATTTGGGTCTCTAAATTAGTTATTTGCTCTTCGAGAAAACTTTTTTATTTCTGACTCAATCGAATATCACTAACCAGGTAACATAGGCATTATTTACATGTATTCAATTAAAATATAATTATTATTGAGAAAATGTATGTCAGAAAACGCAACTTCGTTAAAAAAGTAAATGTCCAACGAATACAAATTGTGAATTATTATAGGAGTAAAATTAAATGCTTAAACATTTGATGTTAAGGGATGTTATGGCTATATTTTTTCATCGCCTTAATTCTGCGACTCGGAGGCATTTCTTGCAATTTTAGTGAACAACAAGCCTAAGATGTATGGTGACTGTACAAAGCGTTTGGTATAATATTTTATTCAATAAAATGCCTATGATGATCCGATATTGTCACGTCTTTCACAAGTTATTTGATTTCGCTTATTATTTCATGTGCATGGTTTCCAACGGTTTTTTGAGAGTGTAATTTTTAAAACAGATTTCGCGGAAAACTACTTCTTTACTTTGCAGGCTACGAGTCAGTAAACTGAAACCTGTCCCTCTTCAAAACAGCACACATTCACGCCTGTTTTCTTACATTTTAATTATTTAATATAATGTAAGTCATGTGTATTATCATGTGAATATCAAGTGAGTTATTATAATTACAGTTTCTTTAAACGTCATTTTATTATAAATGGTACGTCAATCTAATGATACAAGTAATTTCGACATTTACTTGTATGTAACCGAAATATTCACCTCGAATAACGCCACTTAATTACAGCGCTACATCGGTTATTTTTGACTCGTTGCGAAAGTGTTATTTCTTGTAACCGACTCTTATTCTGAATATTTTGACATCAAATTACTGCAATGTATTAATTCTAAACTGTAGTGTGGAAAATCATCGAGAGCACACATCGTATGACCTACTTTTGACTCAGTAGGCTACAAATCACTAACAATTGGTACTCCTAACTAAAGGTGGGAAAGTGAACAAATGTTTCCTTTTCAGCAAAATGCACTCATAATTTACGTTTTTTAATTCCCTGCCGCGAAGCGGGAGGGGGGTTATAGGAATGCCCTTTGTCCATCCGTTCGTCCGTCTGTCCGTAACATTTTCGTGTCCGCTCCATATCTCCTATACCCTTTGAAGGACTTTCATGAAACTTGGCTCAAATGTTTAGGTCATAGAGACGATGTGCAGATGACATGAGTCAGTCAGTCCGGCTCAAGGTAAAGGTCACACTTGAAAGTTAAATTTTTGAACTTCCAATTTCGTGTCCGTTTTTCGTGTCCGCTCTATATCTCCAATACCCTTTGGAGGATTTTTATAAAACTTGGCTCAAATGTTTTGCTCATTGAGACCATGTGCAGAAGGCATATGCCAGTCACGCCAATTTCAAGATCAAGGTCACACATGAAGGTTGAATGTTTGAGTCTGTATTTTTATGTCCGTTCTTTATCTCCTGTGCCCTTTAAAGGATTTTCATGAAACTTGCCTCAAATGTTTATCACATTAAGGCAATGTGCAGAAGGCATGCGACAGTCACGCCACCTCAAGGTAAAGGTCAGACTTGAAGGTCAAATGTTTGAGCTTCCATTTCTGTGTCAGCTCCATATCTCCTATGCCCTTTGAAGGATTTTCATAAAACTTGGCTGAAATGTTCTTCACATTGAAGCAATGTGCAGAAGGCATGGAGCAGTCTTGCCACCTCAAGGTTAAGGTCACACTTAAAGGTCAAATGTTTGAGCCTCCATTTTTGTGTCAGCTCCATATATCCTATGCCCTTAAAGTAATTTTCATGAAACTGATTAAGGTCAGTGTGATACTTCAAAGTAACCTTTAAAATCTAATGAAGGATCACGGCGGGGGATATAGCTGTCCTTTGGACTGCCTTGTTTAGTTTCTTTCGTCGCTAACGGTCTTTCTACGTTGTCAGCGTTTTGATTTTATTCCGTTAAATGGTTTCAAAGATAAACGTTACTGTCCTTCTGGCATTGTCACAAACTGAAACTTGTGTAATCAAAGATTGCTCATGTATTTTCTGAAATCGGTAAAGCGCTGTGAATTGTGAGTTTGATACCCACTCTGGGTTTCTGTTTTAAGTATTTATGTTTATTTGTGTTCATCAAAATGCTCGTAATTTTTCAAATTATGCATACTTTATAACGCCGTTGTATTACTCATTTCTATAAAATTAAAATTTCTCAATGAGCTCACTTTTTCGTACACATTATCCCTGTAGTTTGTTCATTTATCAATTTTTTAAAGATAATAATTCCGTCTTTGTGACGGAAAGCATGCAAACACCATACAAACACGAACGAAACAATGTGTTTAAATGTAATACTTGAACATAAAACAACCGGAGCGAATTTTGAAACATTGTCCGACTGTCAAACTTCGTGAAACTTGTTTTAGCATTCAAATATAAAATTGTCCGCATGCAGGTTGTCGGTACATTGTCGTTTATTATGGGGTTTAGGATTCGTCAATTGTTCACTACATAAGATATTTTGTTATAGACATACATATAACCTTTTTGTTTAGCATAATTGCATCCATATTTCAAGGACGTATCCGTTCGTACGTACGCACGTATGCGTATAATTATTTGAAATATCGAAAATTTAAAACTTCTTAAGAAGTCAAAATAAAACCTAATCCTTGTGAGGTAAGTTTTATTAAAAACCTTGATTCTATGCATTGTTAAAAAATGTTATAAACTTCAAGTATCACACCGTGTTGGATGTGGAATTTTTAGTATAATATCTTTAGATTTAACGTAACTTCAACCTAAGATATGTATCCGTTGTTTTACTATGTATATAACCTCCTAAACTGCAACTACGCCGTTCTTAAAGCAAATAAAAATCATGATGCCTTTCCGACCACCGCCAGAATCGGTGCGTATCCCAAATTCAGCCTTAGTCACGTGTATTTATTTCAAACTCTATTTGTGTTTGAAAATTAGAACACACTTAGATCGGTTTCTTTATTTACGTAATGACTGTAACAGCGAGATTTTGTTTTAACACGGAGAGCTCAGTCAGGATAACGTTCGGCATAATAACGAGTCGTCCTGGGTGCTAATCCCGAATATGCTACACAATTTTCATAACCTGTGTGCTTTCCTACATATAGAATATTATGTTAGTATGGTGTTCTGAGAACATGTATCAGTCGAGTTGGTTGTGTCAAGTCGTATCGCATGAGAGGCGCGTGTTATATTCCAAAGTGTTCTTTAAAAAATAACGAACTATTTTGTGTCACGTAAACAATGCTTTTCGTGGGAATGAGTTGTGCATTAATGACGGCATTATATGGCTTCATTTACAACTTGGTAAAAAAAATCTCCGAATGGATTTGCGTTGCTTTGTTTAGTGGATATTATAATTAGTATACGATTGTATTTGTGTTGGATTAAATATTCAATCAAATCACCATCGCCGTCTGTTATTCTCTTTTGCCTTATGTTGAACAAAGGTGAAATTGAATATTTCTGTTTGTTGATTGCGATAAAACAGCATTAACATTTTGTGTTTCTGGATATGTTGAACAATTAGTGATGTCTGAAGAAATGCTGTACCGGGTGCCTCTAGGAAGAAACGTTTACCTGAGTTAAGATTAGGAACTGCTTTAATTAATGTTATGTTGATTTTATAAATGCATATTACAGACTATATATCAAGATCTACACCTACACTTTTGAAGTTGTAAATATGCATTCCGATAATTTCCGAATTCAGTCGCGTGTTTTTGACATGAAAAGTAGTCCGGCTAGTAGTATGATACGGAAACAGAAAACGCTAGTAGCGAATACGCTTACTCGTATCCGAATTCGTTTTGTATTGCTAACAGAAAAAGAAAAGGTATATAATAAATTAAAATACAAGTTGGTTGTACATACAGAAAGCTACAGTAATTCAACAATACTATAAAACTATATTCTAAATAGAAAACTGGTTTAATTTGATCAATAGTAAAAGTTTAATATATCATTAATTAATCATATCATGGTAATTGATTTCAAATACAAACCCATAAATGTATACTAATGGATGGTTAAAATGATATACACGTGGACCTAAATGCAACCAAGCATGTGAAGACCAAACAGTAGCAGAAATACGTTATAATCTGATAGCTTATAAAAATATATGAAACAATAGACTCCGTCAGAAAATATGCTTATATTAATAAGATCTTAATGTACTATATTAATATCACGAATTGGCATTACCTCGTAGCTTCCAAATTAATAGTTTTATAGCAATGCCAAAGAATAACGGGAACAATGAACATAACTAAGAAATATAACGATGCAAATGCATACGTATACGATACTCTTAATGTATTATTAAAAATCTGTACATTGGCCCGAGGCCGGTTTGAATTTTTTGTTACCCGTTTGACTTTATGGGGGGGGGGGGGGGGTGGGGGCTGGTTTTACTTGGTGGCCGATTTAAATTGTGGCCAGTTTGACTTGCTTCCGGCCTAACGCGCTGTTTGATTCGCGTAGCGGGGAACCAGTCTGAAGGCACGGTTTGTTTACTTTTAACCTATTCCTTTGTGTCGGTTTTAAACAATGATTGATTTAGTTAAGCGTGCCTGTTTGCCAGCCTTTTACAGCGTTCATTTACTGAATTAGTGGCATATTGAGCTACGAACAATATTATGGCTGAATATAGGTTCTCAAGTAGGTAAAGGTCTGCACACAATTTGGTCATTGAATTACACATCTCTATAACAACGTCGTGTAAATAAGAATGATAATAAAGTGTAATGTCTAATAGCAGGCACAGATGAAATGTAACCAACATATTTTAAAGGAATGCATATTTTTAAGCATATCTAAACGAATTGCGAAAACATTCTAAATCTAACGGAATATAATCTAAAATGTGAACTTAGCAATTTATTGCAATGCTACTTTCGTTTTCCATAATGCAATAATGAAGTGTATTTAAGTCGGAAAATAATCATACAGTCAAGTTACCATTAGCGGATCAGTGACGTTATAAAGTTGCGTTGTTATAACTTATACATGTTTTGGAGCTAATATGCCAAAAGTTAATAAAAATAATCCCTTTTCTCACTAATAAAACAAACATTGTGTGTTTAAGTGCAGATTTTACTACTTGATGGCCTGTTTTCCAGCACAGTAATTGATGCATTACCGAATCAGTTGCAGCCATAACGGATCACATAACCATGCAATGTCAGGGGCATCTCAAAGGTATATTTATCTGTCAACTCTTGAACATTATTGTTTGCTATCAACTAATTAATGTGTATTTTATAATTTTTTATTGGTATTTAAAAAAGGACAGGTGTGGAAAATGTATGATGAGAGAAACTTTTGTGAACTCAATTTCTAATAGATCCAGTTATGCTAAGTTATTTAATGAAACCTCATGTTTCTACCACATTGCTGATACTGTTCTAATAATGAATTTATACAAATAAAACAAACAGGCAACTACTGAGGGAGATAATTTATTGATATAATCCACTAGATTGACATACATTTATAGCTTTAAATAACAGAACCATAGATAATTAAACATACATGTTAATGCAAACTCATCGCAGTGGTTACTTCCCCATTGGTACTCTTTTTAGTTACCACTGCAACCACGAGTTTAAAACTAACAGATTTCAGGGGAGACGATTATGTGAAGATTAAGATTTATTTTGTACAAATTTAAATTTTATCATTTTTTTCTAATAGTGACACATACGTGTTGCATTATTAGTCCAGAGGATGACGTCACACGCCAAATCTCTGACTTAACTTCATTATTTCGCCCCAAACGGCGAAATGTGCTTACGCATGAAGTAATCCCGCGTATGAAAGTTGTTTCATGAAATGACTTTATTTATAACATTAATCAGTCTAATATTCAGTTAATACTGATGGTAGAATATATTTCTCTTTAATAAAATAAAAGCAGTGCGTTTAAACGCTGCTTATCGTATTTATTATGAAAAGTTACTTTCACGTTCGTTTTGTGTAAACATTCAAGGTTAGATGCCAGTAAATCCAATTCCCATAAGGTCCTATTATAAAACGGCGAACTTTAAATCAACCTTTGCAAGCTATGCTGGAAAGTAGCGCATACCCATAATACTTAGAGCGTGAGTACACAGGTCTATCAGACAGGTGTAGACACAACGGTTGATAGATTATTGAGACGGTTACACCCCAACAATTTAAAACATTGGTTTATTTGACTTGCAATGAGATTAATGATGATACTTTATCTAATATGTGCGAAAGAAGAATGTAGCGCGATTGGAGTATCTAAACAAATAATGTTTTTTTAATTGGTCAAATCTTTCTAGACCTCATATTTTCAGAATGTGAATTATCAGAAGGAAAACAATGACCACAGGCACAGTAAACCAGGAAATGAATGAACAGAGATTAGGTGAGTGAAACTCTGCTATGGCATAGTTTACATCTGCTACTACTACTACTACTACTACTACCACTACTACTACTACTACTGCTTCTACTATACTACTACTATTACTACTGCTGCTACTACTACTACTACTACTACTACTACTGCTGCTACTACTACTACTACTACTACTACTACTACTACTACTACTACTACTACTACTACTACTACTACTACTACTACTACTACTACTACTGTTACTACTACTACTACTACTACTACTACTACTGCTACTACTACTACTACTACTACTACTACTACTGCTACTACTACTACTACTACTACTACTACTACTACTACTGCTGCTACTACTACTACTACTACTACTACTACTACTACTACTACTACTACTACTACTACTACTACTACTACTACTACTGCTACTACTACTGTTACTACTACTACTACTACTACTACTACTACTACTGCTACTACTACTACTGCTACTACTACTACTACTGCTACTACTACTACTACTACTACTACTACTACTACTACTACTACTACTACTACTACTACTACTACTGCTACTACTACTACTACTACTATTACTGCTACTACTACTACTACTGCTACTACTTCTACTACTACTACTACTACTACTACTACTACTACTACTACTACTACTACTACTACTGTTACTACTACTACTACTACTACTACTACTACTACTACTACTACTACTACTACTACTACTACTACTACTACTACTACTACTACTACCGCTACCACTACTACAACTACTACTACTACATAACAATTTCAACAAAAGCAACAACAAGTAAACAACAACAACAACAACCGCTACTACTACTGCTACTACTACTATTACCACTACTACTACTGCTACTATTACTACTACTACTACTACTACTGCTACTACTACTAGCTTAGCTTTTCGACCAAATTGATTCTAAGGTCTTACAATAGTTGTTAGTCTTTTAAATCGACTTTGTGAAGGAAATGGAACTTTCATGGCGTCTGCAATTTTGAAAGAAATTTTGTGTACGCACGCCATGCACGCAGAAACTCCAATTTATATACGCAGGAATATAAATGATCGAATAATTTGTTTTGACATGTATTTTTTCTTAAAATATTCAATTTAATGGTAGTTCCCCTTGTAGATGACGACATATGTCGTCGTGCCCTGAACAGAGCTCACAAGAAGATTGTTGAACAGTTGGAACCAGAAGTGGTTCTGGATGGACTGAGACAGTCTGGATTTCTGTCACATGATGAATACGTAGACCTTCAGGTAGGAAACTTGTGTATTCACAAAGCCTGTGCGTCGTTGTACATCAGCGCTGCAAAGCTTAGGTTCATAAAGTGCTTTGTGCGGCTTTAGTTGTCTTGCGGTCGCAACAGTGATTTCACTTTTCATTCAAAGGTATCATAAGCACCTAATTAATGCTAAAATGTCCACGATAGTACAATACCTGTCATTGATTTCTAAATAAATACTTTTTTAACAAACATTAACCAAACATGTTTGTCAATTGCCATATGCTTTTTAGTAATACCCACGTTCATATAACCCAGAGCCGATCCAATGAGCCAATTTAGTAGGTTTTTGTCGGCATATAAAGACTGGAGAAATAATCCCAGATAACATAAAAGGCGATAATGGGGCATGGCGTTTGTTGGCTGACATCTGGTAATCTACCTGGAAAAGAATTAGACCGATTTGGATCGGTATCACTTCGGCATTCGTCTGATGTTTGGATGATGCCTCTATGACATGAATGTGTTTGTTATGGTGTTTGACTGATTCTTAAAAGCTGGACAGAAATCTGTTTTGAGTCTGGCGAAAACTAGCATCAGAAGTGATCAACTTGTTGGCAGTTACATTCAGATGATCAATATCAGATCTAATTTAAATTACACATTGAAATTAATTTGTCACTTGCCCAACTCAAAAATGACCGAGCATTAGGCAGATTGTCAGAAGCCCTCCAACCTGCCTACACTTCGCCAGACAAAAAAACGTATACTTAGTTGGTTTCTATTGTAACTGGGGTATAAGTAGAGGTTAACCAGATTGATAATAAATATAACAATTAATCAACCTGAGAAATGATGTAAGGCCATTAAAAGAAAAGAACATTACAACATTACGACATGCATACGATTTACTAACACAATTACAAAGACATATGTAATAACGGAAAATAAACTGGTTTGTCCACATCGAACATTATCTGACCGTTTTTTTTTTTTTTTCATATGCATTTTTGTTTTTGTTTGATTCATTTTTAGAATCTGAGCACAAAGTCGATGAAAAATCGCATTCTTGTCAGTAAAATAAGTCAAAGTGGCAAGAGGGCGTACGGTGAGTTCAAGCAGTGTCTTCTTGCGACCAACCAAGAACACTTGGTTCAGGAGCTGGAGACAAAGGAAGCCGAGTTAATAAGTGAGACAGCACGTAATTCTCCATTGCTGGATGAGGGGCGAAATAATCAACATTTCGATTCAGCACTGCATGAAAGGTTTGCAAGTGTATTGAGTGTTTTAAATATAATGTTAAATATTGTTTAACGCAAACGCTAGGAAGATAAAAAAGACAGGCGGATAGGTATACGACATAAAAAGATGCATTACACACATTTCCAACATCTTCAAGAAGCATTCGTAATAACACAGTCACGGAAATGGTAAATTATTGTAAATTAAATTACTAATCGAATGTATGAAAAAGACGCTATTATTTAATTCTATTCAAGGCTGGTTTATACCTTTAAAAATGACCATTGCATAATTTCATTATACAAGCATGTTTTAAATTTTCTTCAGCAAGCCGTGAGTTTTGCTACCAATTTCATAATGCGCAACCACAGATTAGTGAATTTTAGACATTAATTCACGCCAAATTACCGTGTCATTCAAGTTCATTTTGTCAAATGCGTTTCGCTTTATCGATGCACAGTCACTTCCATCATATTATATATGTATCGAAGTCTCTTTCATTTTCAAACATGTATACTATAATATTAACTTAGTGGTTAAGTAAGTTCGAGGATGAAAACGGAGCAACAATCACAGCCACCGGCAAGGGCCTTGCAAAGATTACATTGCATGTTTTAATCCGTCTCACAGATTTATATAACACTATTGAATTGATTTTATTAGTTAATGTTTTATTAAGGATGGAAACGGAACAAGAACCACCAACACCATCGTTGCAACAAAGTACATTGTGTGGTTTAAGTCGTGACGTTAAAGTTAGCAGAACTATAAGCAAGGACTTGCATGACGGGAGACTCATTGAGCTTAGCGATGCGATGGTTCGTGAGTTGAAGAGTCCGGATTTCAGTTACACCAATGCGCAACTGATGGGTGGATTCGGCACGGTGTACATTTGTATGTGCAGTAAATTAGTAATACTGCTTTCGTTTGCAATACTCATATACGAATGATAGATGATTGTTCTAAGGCCGTTATTGCCCTTTTTGTATAACTCGATTTTGATGTATTGCTTTAGATAGTAACATACCTCTTAAAAGTGCAGTTATATTATAAAACCTTTGGAAAAATATGTATTTAAAATGTATGTACTATAGGGACAGTTTAAAGTGCATCACATTAATTTATATCTAATATAATTATTAAGATGAAACAAATAGCATCGTTATGACGAAACAAACAGCTGATTTTTTGATGACATGTTTTAACCTGAATTTGTTAATTTATATTTATGCTGAGACTTATTTTAAGCTAAAGATCAAGTTCCAGGATTCAATTTGAGAGTTGTCCTCAAAGAAATCAATTTGCAACAACAAGCTGGGAATCAGTCACAAAAATTAGGATCAGTTACCAATGTAAGTTTTGTTTACACATCATGCTTAGCTTTAATTCATCCAGTGTAACAATTCTAAAAAGATACACATAGCTAATAAATTGTTAAAATTAAAGACATATTTGCTACCACGTTAATGAAAGACGAATCCCCAACAAATATGTTTAAGTAAGTGCAATTATTATTAATTTGTTTTTTTTGTTCATTTTTTTTTTATACACATGTCTTATATACATGTATACAGAATAATACAGTGAACGTACATCGTATCCACACCGCGATGTGCTCCTATTAATGATTTGGCAACCTAGTATATATATAATCATTAAGTGCGCCACATTTCTCTCATATTTGCGCAGTCATTTGTTTTCAGCGGTTTGTTTCTCATTGATGGAATTCCAATTATATATAGAACGGAGACAAATGACTATAATAACCATAACTAATCGTGTAAGGGAGTTAGCATAACACATTTGGCAAGGAACCAGATTGAAATTGCATTGACATACTCGTACACAATAGTAAATTATTACTGTGATATTTTTTGTGAGTTTAGACCATGATATCTGAGCATTTAAAATTGTACGAGATCTGTCGTTTTCCTTACACTTCAGAAGAATATTTATTTGGTGAAGCAAGTTGTTGCTAACCTGAGAAACTCAGAAAATGTACATGTGTATAAAAATAGTCTTATCATCTACTTGCCCAAAGAGTGTCAGTGCCATAAAATATTGTGCATAACGCGCATAATCAGGTATTGTATACAGTGTCGTTAATGTAAATCCCTGTTTTCCTTGCAGGAAAAGATTGCGGCACGGTTGATGCATTTCGGTATTGTGCCGCTGCTGGCGTATCATGATGATCATACAAATGAGCAAGTTTATTTATCAATTTTCAATAATGTTTCACCATGATGGTTGTATATTGGCTGTCAGTTTCTAGCTGTTAATTGCTAAATATCTTCTTCCCTGTAACCACAGAAGATGAACAAGTAATAATGATCACTGCCTAGCGTACAGGTAATTCAATCATTTGTGGCAGTGATGGATATTGTGTGGTAGCTATTTATCTCTGATTGTTCCTCGTAGCTTTTTTTTTAGAGATATTGATTGTCATAGTATCATTATGTACTCCGCTTTTGTTTCTCTTTTCGGGGCATTGAAACAAAGAGTGTTGTTATTTATGGCATTTAAGGTAAACGCTTGTTTGTGTTTGTCAACATTTGTAATAAAATAATCACAAACATATAGCAAACTAATTATCACCATTAAATTCAGGCACAATCTCATTTAATGCGAACATGTGTTCGGACGTCAGTCAAATTAACATTTCAAATTCGTGTTTTTGGAAAACAATCGTAAGAACAAGGATCCTACTTATTTTTTTTTTCAGGAGATACTACTTTATATCGCCATATCTTGAGAAAGGGGACCTGTTTAAAGCCATCAGAGGCGACACAACTCGTTTGGATGTGCAACTTAATTGGGAAATCAGGATAAAAATCATGTACCATATCGCATGTGCAATAGACTTTATGCACACCGGGAATAACTTCAGGTTGATAGTTTGTATGTTCCTTCAAAATATGTTCAATGCGTTTATATTATTTTTGCTATTAAGATAGTATGCAGCATTATTTAAGTATGTTAATTGTTTTTCGTTATTTGTATAGCCTCACGAAAGCAAATACATGTTTGTTCATTTGAACAGGGGAACAATATTACATATGGATATTACATCTAAGAACATTGTTTTGGATGCGAAATTCAATGCAAGATTAATTGATTTTGGCCTCGCACGAGAATTGAAAGAAGGCGATGAAAATTTGTTGATGACAGCAATGCCTGTTGGAACACCCGGATATTATCCAACCGTTCAATATAATTTGCTTACAAAACAACATGACTATCACAACTTCGGAGTGGGCAAGTATTTGTGTTTTCTCTTAGAAATAGAAATATAGGAATTGTGGTGTCAACAATATCACTTGTCGAGAATATCAGTTTGTTGATTCCTTACCTCTAGGTTAATTTTGGTAACTGTGCGAAAGAAGTTAACTATGTAACGCGTCATTAAATTTTTGTTAATGATATATAATATATATATTTGTTAAGGAGCTCTCTCAGATATATGTTAAGGAGCTCTCTCAGATTAAAACCTGGACAAGTTGATTCACCCACACTTAATATATTATATTTGATAATGCCTTTACACATTATATCAAGACCGGTTTGATTTATATAACTAAAATAGACACAATGAAGTGTATTTTACTTTTTAAACCCTTTGGAGAACAGCAAACCTACTTCTTGACATATGTAATAGAAAACGCTTTTTTTATATTTAAAACAATTGTTCTCTTATTTGTAAATGCAAGCAAATGATTAAAGGGTTCTTAATATACCCCTTTTAATATTTTAATAATTCAAACCATTGAAAATTTCAATGACAAGTTTCTTTGAATAGATGTATGTGCGCAAACGTCTAGAACGTGTGGGCAAAACATGATTTGAAATATAGTTAGCGACAACTTTTGTATCTATTGCAAAAATACATATTTCTGGATGTGGTACAATCTTAAATTTGAAATATTTTATTAGACATAATATGCAAACGGTGTTTTGTGCCAAGGTCGCAAATGCACATTTGAGGTTTGAACATTTATATTTACACAAAAAAGTAACAGACATATTCTGCGCAAAAAAGAATGACCGACGATGGAACTGTAATAAATCATTGTATTGCTTATTTATTAAATTATGTCAGAACATCACTAATGTATTAAAATGTTTTTAAACATTAAAATCATTACTAGATGATGAATTATTAGAAATATTTTCTACGATTTTTCTTAACTGAATATACTTTAATATACTATACTGACAACCTAATTTGTGTTAAAATTAAGTGTCAAATTTAACATTGTGGCGTATTTAAACGTACCGTTAAATAAAATGCAAACACTTCTAAAGTATTGCCTTTGAAGTAACGCGACCGGGAGAGCCCGAAAGTCCACATCTGATGCGGTCCTGGTGTCGCCGGGTGGTGAAAAGTGTGCAGCCAGTCCGGGACCCGAACCCGGGACCTCTCGCTATCTGGGCGAGTGCTCTACCGAGTGAGCTAACCGGGCCGCCTACACACCAATCACCAATTCCGCTTTAGTTCGGTACCGTGACATTCTCCTCTGCCAAGTTGGAATTCGTCCTCGAATTCGAGTCATAGGGAACAGTATAAACCTGATCCCGACGAAACCACGAGCAGGTTCTATAGAAACATGTTCGTGTCACGGTCCCACGTTGGGCGCCATTTGTAGCGGGGTCTGGTTATCGAAGAATCGAGCCAGTCAGGTTCTTTACACATTTATTGTATGTATATTGTAGATGGCCTGAAATAGTACATACATCATATTATATATTTATATTATCAAAGATTATGTAACCATATTTCAGAACAATACACAAATGACAATAGTACGAAATAAAACCTGTAATAATACAATTATTACAAATTTATAATAATACAACAACACAATAATATTAAAATGACTCACCAGGAACCCAGTTTATTCTTCTATAAAGATGTTAAATTAAAAATCCATACAGCGTAAACTATATATTCAAATATTCCTATATAACTCTGATCAAGTTATTTAGTGACTTTATCTACCGAAAGCCAAGAGTGTTCTGATAACCAATGAATTAAGCCACTGGACCATCGATCAATTTCTGTTCAAAATAAAAAAGCATGGACTCATACACACGTTTTCACGCTGACAATCTTTCGTACACTGAACACCAATATGAAAGGATTACAATCAGTATAGCACAATTGAATACTCTGCTACGCAGGCAAAATGTTTATGACTTATACAAGTTAATTTCTTTAGGTTTGCATCTGGTTCATACATTGTAGTACAGGATAATATTATTATCTGAGAAAAAGTAGCTCCTTAACATCAATATATATAAGTATTAAATATCAATATTAAATACTTTCATATCGTCAGAACGTACGGCTATACATTTGTGGTTTGGTCATGCCACCATAACCACGTCAGAGCCGTATGGACATTCAGTTAACGCATATGCATTTATGTTCGAAATATTACATCTAATAATACAATCAGTTTTAATTCCCTACAGTTTTTCGTGAGTTGTTGACAGGTCTTGACCCATCTGCAAAAGAAGAGGGGATAGCATTTCGAAACTGGCACCAAAGCCTCATATTAACAAAAATACAGGTACACATTTATAAGATAATTTCAGTTCAATAAAATCATACATGTTCCTATTGTTCATCTGTGATGGAAAAACTTGTAGTTGTAATATTTTGGGGGTTTTATTATGCATATTTTATGTAAAATTTTTAAATGGGTTAAACAATGTTATATGTAATATTGTTGTTTATTTATATCATTTGTTTAAATAATTTTGAGTTATGTGTTCAATGGAAATTAACTATGATTGACAAACATCCTACAATTCCGTGACATGAATCTAATGTTCAGTTAAATATTTCCAAAATAATTTGTTCTCTAAACCTCTTTGACTCTTTTTGCGATTGTTTAATGTCGTATGTGTCTGTATTTGCAGGAAAATGTTTGGAGTGGGTTTGATATTGACGACGCAGTTTCTGCTATTGCTGACATGTCTGTTTGTTGCATTAAAAGCGTACAAGAAGAGTTTAAGACATGCATTACAATGGAGTACATCACGTCTAAATTAAAGGTTAATATTTTTGTTAATGTATGCTCCTGAATAATTTAGTTTGTAACGTATAGTTACATTCACCAGGCTTTTTCTTAACAACAACTCTTTTAAATTCAAAGAAACGTTAAAGAAATGCATTTTAGCGTGATTTATTAAGCGTGATTCCATTCATTTATTACAATGATATTTATTCGATAACAGATGCAAACAGTTTTAAGCGCAGAATGTAATAATCACTAGCTTGTAATATTGTTAGAACGGTTACATCTATCCTTACCTGATGCATTACTTGTAAGTCAACCATATGTCTCACTACCGCAAGTATCTTGTCTACATTTCACGTGTGCCCGATTGTACTCCTGATTTAATACTCAGTAAAACTTGTGTATCACCGTTAATTAATAAACATCTATTTGTATGGTGCCTAAGTTAACACTTTCGAACTTATTGCAATATGCAACTATTGATAATGTATGTGTAGTGCACTGGTATGTGCTTACTCTATTTAGCATTAAACGTCAGTTTGTAATAGTATTCACGTGATCAGAGTTATGCTTATGTCACGCCAATGTGTAACGCCATATATCTGTTCTCGACTTGTTCATTCCACAGTCAGGACACACATTTTTGTGCTCTCGTGTTTTATTTAAAATATGAGTGAATCGTTTGAAACGAAGTTGTTGGAGTTTCGTAAATCATTCGACGATCGTTTAAGAGATATTGAGCAGGCTATTCAGAGTAACAATAGTGCATCTGTGCGCGGATTTGAGGACACTTTGCCTCCACAACATAGCCACGTGGCTTCTAGCACTCCGCCATTACCAGGCGCCGCTAGACAAGTACAGTCGCCGGATCTACAGGGCGAGTTTCAATCATTGAGGGACAGACTAGCCAGGGTTAGACTTCCGGCCGAAGTTAGACTAAATGACAGTCGTCACGGGGTGCGAAGAGGCGACCAACCGTTGTTAAATGTGATAACGAAGTGTGGTCGTTATTGTGAGACTCGAATTAAACTTTTGTGTACCCTTGAGGGGGGAACTACCGTTACCACAGAGATTCTGGACCAATTGTTCCTAGTTCAGCATGCTCAAATTAAGTATTTATAGAATTAGTATGAGGCTTTCATAGTCAACGGACAGTTTGACACTTCTACGGCTAAGATATTCCGTAGTCTTCAGAAGAACACATCTGGATTTAACCAGGGATCCTTGGAAACGCTTCGGTCGGCTGCAACATTGGCGGCAGCATCACGACCATCGGGATCGGACGACAGGCCGACGGTGAGGCGTGGACAGCAGTCGTTCTATCCTTCGTACGGACGTGGACGCGGACGGCCGTTCTATCGTGTGGGCAGAGACGTTTTCCAGTGGTTCAGAATCCGGTCATTTCCCTCCAGGAGGCAGCAACTGACGAAACTACTGGATCTCCATCGGAGTCGGGATGGAGTTATCGTTAGTGACTGTGACGTTATAATGTTTTCTCATGTGTGAGCCTCTTACACTTTTAAATCATATTGATGCATGGAAGCAAATAAATGCACCTGCACGTGTTATAGACTGGATAGAAAATGGTGTGAGTATGCCTTTTAAACACGATTCTAGGACTATTAGCTTTGAATTAAGAAATATACAGTTTTCTATAAAGGAAACATAATTTCTAAATGATAAACGTTTGCGTAAACATAGTTTAGGAAATATTGAAATATGTTCAGTTAAACCTGTTTGTGTGAATCCTATTCATCGTGTGCCTAAAAAGGACAGTTCCTTGAGACTTATTACTGATAAGACAATTGAATGCTAATTGTAGTGTTCCAAAGTACAGTAACGAAGATATAAGAGACACGGTATCTTTATTAAAACCGGGTGATTATTTGTTACCACAGACATCAAAGACGGGTTTTTTAATATCCAAGTTGCAGAACAGTATAGAGACTATATATGGTTAAGTTACAACATCAACTATCGCTGGGTGTCTTTGCCGTTTGGATTGTGCTGTAGCCCTTTCTATTTTAATAAGTGTGTTAGGCCTATTATCACATATTTAAGATCTATTGGATTACGATCAGCAGTTTTTGTTGATGATTCTTTTTCTAGCATTTGATATCTCTGTTGCAAGAGATCACATCGATCAATTATTACTAACTTTATCGGATCTAGGTTTTGTTGTAAATGTTGAGAAGTATAATCTAACTCCCACACAAAAAATTAGTTATATTTGCTACAATATACATAGTTCTGGTGATAAAATTTCGGGTTAAGGTTCAGTCCGCGCGTACAGCTAAGCTTAAACGCTTTAAAGCTTTATGTCAGAAGCAAATGACGTACAGGTTTCTTGCACAAATTTGTGGACAATGTATATCCGTTGCGTGGGTGGTTACGCCTGGTAAATTATTGCTTCGTCTCGCATACAGACTACTTGCGAAACGTATTATCTGGTCTGACACGGTTCAGTTGACAGACGAGTTTATTGTAGAGTTTAATTAGTGGTAATATTATGTCGATCATTGGAACGAGAGGGTAGTATGTTCAGAAATAATTCAGGCGCAGATTTATGCGACGCCAGCCACCTTGGGTGGGGCGCAGTGTACTAGGGACGAGTAGCGTCCGGGGACTGGAACGTTCGCGTGTCGTATTTGACGTCAAAAGAACGTAAAATGCTAGTTATTCTCATGGCCATAAAATCGTTTTCCAATTGAATTCGGGGCAAAACGGTTCAGGTTCTCACGGACAACTTTTCCGCCATGGCATATGTGAATCACATGGGCGATCCCAGTCCGCGACTATCTCAGTTAGCGCTAGCTATATGGGCAGAGGCGATCGATATTGGGGTTTCGATAAGGTTCGCGTATATAGCCGGCACACTGAATCAGGACTCCGATTTTTGGTCTCGGACTCCAGACAAACACAATTGGTGGTAGACCCAAGATTATTTGCATTCATAAACCGTACATGGGGTCATCATACCATTGACCGATTGCAAACTGTTTCAATACCCAACTCCCACGGTTCAACATTCAGTATTTAAAGTTTAAAGAATAAAATATTTTTGGCATTAAAGCTTGTTGATCATTGCGACGTATGTTTCATGAAATAGTAGTCACATGATCAGAGTTATGCTTACGTCACGCCAATGCGTGACGTCATATACATGTTCTCGACTTGTTCAGATTGTCATTATTATATGACCTTGTATAATGTGGTTTATGGTTAGGAGTCGACAATGAAAGAATATGGCATTATGTTTTTGTATGATTAAAATTTAAAGAATAAACTTTTTTTTTAATTTAAGCTTGTTGATCATTGTGACGTATATTTCACAAAATAATGATTTCGTTTTAATGATGTACTATAGTATTCACGAAAATCAGTTACAGAATCGGTGTGTATTGTTTGTTGTTTAAAAGGTGGCAACAAATGTGCATTTCAGTAACACATTTAGAAATAGAGAATATTAACTGCAGTTTTATAAGTATATTTAATGTACAGCGTCATAGGCACAACTGACTCACATTCCCGGAGCATGCATGGCTACATAATATTTATAGAACAATGACATCATCTAATGTCAAGCAAACACAATACTGTTACATTCGTTTAGGACATGCTAAGAAAGAAGCCTCTTTGGGACGCAACAGATGACGATCGCTGTGAAATATGCTTGGTGAACACAAACTTAAATGGTATGTCCTGTTGAGAAGAAATAAGTGTGTTTAAATGAAACCGTCAAATCGGTAACTGGTATGTCCTGTTGAAAAGAAATAAGTTAGACTCTAGTTTAAATGAAACCGTTGCTTAACACTATACAATGAAAACATTCACTATTTTGATATTTTGCCATGTTCAGATAATTCCTCATTATAATACCATTTCAGTTGGTTTTGATGGACATGACTTTGATTGTACATCTCCAACGGAATGCTCTCGAAAAATCCGCACGTGCTGTTCATGTATGAGGAACTCGTACATCAATCCAGTTATTTGTCACACTTGTGGAAATACCATTCAACCTTTTATAAGTATGTTTAGCTTACTTTTCAATGGCATAGCCCTACGTAAATTTAATGTATGTAACCGATTCACAGCTGGCAGAATGCCAATACATGTGTAGTTAAAAAGCAGATAAAAAAACTTTATAGATAACACGATAGTTGAAATGCTGTGTCATTAATAAAAAATAATCAATTGTAAAAACCGCATTGGTTTTTTTAATAACATGGAATTATACTAAGATTATTTTTATGCCCCCGAAGTTCCCTTCGGGGGCATATAGCAATCGCATCGTCCGTCTGTCTGTCTGTCCGACTGTCCGTCCGTTGGTCACACTTCTTTTGCGGAGCATAACTCTGTTAGTATTGAATGGGTTTAAATGAAACTTCATATAATGATAGAGGACAATTATTGAAAGTGCAGAGTACAAGGACCTCAACTAGTTCTTCAACATTTACAGACTTACTGCCTTTGTTTCATTTCTTATGCAGAGCATAACACCATTAGTATTAAAGGGATTCAAATGAAACTTCATATAATGATAGAGGGCAATAAGAGGAAGTGCAGAGCACTAGGACCATAGCTCTTTCTTAAATATTTACTGAGTTATTGCCCTTTTTTATTTTCTTGTGGGGAGCTTTACTCCATTAGTATTGAAGGGATTAAAATGGAACTTCAAATAATGATAGAGGACAATGTGAGGACGTGCAGAGTTCAAGGACCTTATCTTTTTTTCTGCAATATTTACAGAGTTATTGCACTATGTTTTATTTTATTGTGCGGAGCACAACTCCATTAGTACTGCAGAGATTCGAATGAAATTTCATACAATGATAGAGGACAATGAGTGGAAGTGCAGAGCACAAGGAATATAACTCTTTCTTCAATATTTACATGTTATTACCCTTTGTTTAATTTTCTTGTGCGAAACATTAATTTTGATGTGTGGACCATACTTCCACTTGTATTGAAGAAATGAAACTTCATAGAATGGTAGTGGACAATGGGAGGAAGTGCAGAGTACAGAGACCATAATTATTTTTTTCAATATTAAGGAGTTATTGCCCTTTGTTTAAATTTATTGTGCGGAGCATCATTACAATTGACGGAACTCAAATGCAACTTAATATATCGAAAGAGGACAATAAGAGGAAGTGCAAAGTATAAGAACCAAAACAAAGACCATTACTCATTTTTAATATTTACCTCGTTATTGTCCTTTGTTTTCTTTTGTGCAGCTAATTACTACTTTAGTATTGAAGGAATTTTAAATAACACCACATGAATTGATAGAGAACATTGAGAGGAAGAAGGACAACAACTCTTTCTTCAATATTCATCATTTTTGCCAACATGTAACTGACATTGGGTTGCCTTCCTCTGACAAACACATGCTTTGGGGACATACGTCACATCTTGTGACAAGCCTTGTTAGTTTACGTTTATGTAAACACGTGAAAAGAGTTAACAATAAATAACAAAAACGACCAATTAACAGTTCTACGGTACGGTTTTAGCTAACTTTACTCGCAACTTTCTGCTTACAAGTATAATGGCGGATACCCTCACATATTAAACGCTTGCGGAATCACCGAATGTGTACCCAATACACGTTTTTAAATCTCAAATAATATAATATTGTTAACTGTGTGCGTGTTATTGAAAGCATAAACAAAAACAAGTGCTTTGTGGCGCAAATACTTGTTAAATTATGTTAATGCATTTGGATTATTGATAGATGCAAAATGGGGTGCCCTGCTAGTTGCTGGCTTTGATGAAAATGCTGGAAGAATGTTTATGGAAGACATAACAAAATTTGAGGAAGTAATAACCTCGAAGGTTCTTCCTGCTATGAGCCTCAGGTGAGTCTTTTTTTACTTTCGTAAGTGTCATTTTAGTATTGGCAAGTCAAACGTTGTCAGGAAGATAATTTTTGATCAAGGATTTACGTATGAAAATATTTGAACATATAAGAATTGTTTAAACACGTCTCTGCTAACGGAAGGTTATATTATTCGCATGTCTCACACACCTGAATTATTGTATTGAATAAACATTATAAGGCACATGTAACTGTTCTTAAGTAAGGATGTAGTTTATTCCGCCCGTCGCTTTCATACATAGCCGTAATCAAAAATCCTTATTTCGAAAGCCGTATGATTATGGTTAGCTTTCTATTCCATGTAATTTTAATAACGGAAAGTGAGCGTCCGTTATCAAAAAAGTGCGAAATAAAATATGAGAGCCAAATTACGCATGCATTGTGACAGAATAAAGATGGTCAACAAGCTGGTCATTGACAGATTTTGTGCCATTTCTATTCGAGCTATTATATTAATAGATGTATCTATAGGTAGATGAATATACAGTCGTTTATTTAAGACTCCATTTTACATAAATTCATTTGCCATATACAATGAAGTTGTTAATAAGATATTGCTTTGACACACGGTAGTATTTCTTCGTCTTACAATAGATGACGAAACGATCTAATCGCTATTATGTTCAGGTATTTATTTCCGATTCATATATTCAGCCCGGTAAATGTGATCACTGTTGTTCCGGATACAGAGAAGAATGACTACAGCGCTGTTAGAGAGATAGACCGCGCCTTTGAGGAGCTAGGCAGTAGGGATATCACAACATTGTTGTTTGTATACTCAGGGCACAAAGGTCGAAAGAATGACTCAGGACAAGTGGGAGACAACAGTTTACACGTTGGTCCCAATGAGTATTATCATTTGGAATGGTTAAGTGAGAAACTTAACACATGGAAAAGACTCAATTCTCAGCTTAACAAAGTGATTGCCTTTTTTGACTGTTGCTACCCTGAACAGTTGAAATTGGAAAGTCCTCTTAAGCTAATTCAGTTCAACCCAACAGCCCCAACGGAGAGAGCAAATGCTGTTAAAAACGAGGGCAGTCCGTTTTTGCAGTATGTTCTTCAAGCCTTCACGGCCAATGCTAATGGTGGAAAATGCAAATATGCAAACTGTGAATGCAGCAAGCATCTCCAAGGAGATTTTATTACTCTTGAAGATTTGTGGAAATATCTAAACGAACATATTCAAAATGGACATTTGGATATAGATATGCCACACATTAATATTAAAGAAATTAGTTTACGTGACACTATCTTAGCCTATAATTATAACTTTGAAGTAAAATTTGCTTTCACGATAAATTGGCCTGATAAAAAAGAATCACAGAACACATGTGTGCATCCAAAAGATTTCAGAGAATTTAAACAGCTCAAATTGATACTAGCTTGGGAAGTAATAAGTGAGTATTTTATCTTGCATATATATTCACTGGTTCATTCAGCATTAGCTTTAAACAAGTGCTTTTAATTAAATCACATATATGACATACGGACTATGTATTAATATATAGATCGGACAAATTAACCTGAAACTCATGAACTCTATTAGCATAAATTACGCGCTTGAATTGTTTCCTATATTCATACTCGGTTTTGTTCGTGCACGTGTTTCACGAGTTTGATGACACCATTACAGTATTTTAGTGGGATTCTCTTTTATCGATTTAACTCGATTCCAGTACGGAAACTAATATATTCATCGTAACGGTATTTTATGTATTTGTGCATAAAGGTCAGTTTCAGGTTAGTTGTACCGAGCTATACATCTATATCTTTGCTTTGTAGTTCATGTGTTGAAGCAAATTGTCTCTCCCATATTTATAAGCATAGTTATTTAAGCTATTCCTATTAGATTGCACTAGTAAACTTCTTCTTGCCTTTAAATTAAATCCACCACGTGACTTTCAACATGTGCTATTTTGTATGGTTTGCTTTCAAATAAAAGTAAATTGTTGACAATAAATATATTCGTATTTTTCATTTTTTTAAATGCAACACCTAGAGTGTGCAACTTGATTTTATATACATGTGTACGTACATGTACTTTGATTAAATATCTCATTTTAAGCATAACCAGTGGATCAATTATGTGAGACGTTTTGTGTCTTTTCAGAACATTTGTTTGGCATAGATCCGAACAGTGAGTTTGGCACAGGTCCAGGAAGCAGTGAGCTTAAGTCTAAGTTTGCGGATATAATCAATATAGAAATCAATACTGGACCCAGAACCAAACATGTTCAAGAGATAGACACTGTAGAAAGGTTGATGTTAGCTTGGACCTCTAAGCGGCTTTTGCGATGCACGGCCCGTCTATTGTACAACATAAACGTTCATAAGCCGGTAGGGCGGTGTCTAAAAGACGTCCCAGACATTCGGACTGTTCATCAAACAGTGCTTCAAAAGTGCAACATTACGGTAGAAATTTTATGCACAAAACCGTCTACGATTTTTGTTTCTTATTAGATAAAATTGATAGAAATCTTTCCATGGTCGACAACGCATTGTCTACATTAACATTAGTAAACTTTAATTGGAATGCTTGTATTTTTTATATATTTTTAATGTGATAATTGTTTATGTCATATTATTTAATATTGTTTATAATCCTGCTAATCAACGTAGTTTGGTATTTTTATATAACAAATTGTTACTGGTTTTAGGACCGACATTTGACTAAGTCAGATCTAGTGAAGTATAAAGAACAGTTGGAAAAAACAGATAAAGGTACTGGACATTTGAAAGAGTATTTATATGCTCTGGACATGATTATTCATCACACAAAAGAAAACGAGGTAAATATGTATTTCCACATCAATTCACAAATCAGTTAAGTATTAACAAAACAGGTTCATGAGTTCTCAATAGTGTTTTCCAATAGAGTTACTAATTAGGATGAAAAACTTCTCGTATTTTCGATGTAAACAATACATGATCCACACGATTGTTAATCAGATATACAGTATTTTAAACATATAAAGTGTTAAAACTAGTACGTAATTTATCAATTGCTTCATATAAAATCTAAAGTAATATGTTTGGTAACACCGTGTGATATTGTTATATTGTTATATCATGTACAATCAACACATTTTATTGTAAAACTATTACGCGCAATTTGTCTTTTAGTTACAAGATAATCGTTTGGACATTTCATTCTTTGACCTGCCGAGTGGCTACACCCTTCTCCACATGAGACTTGTGCAGACGGCCGGCGTTCAAGTCACACAGCGGTAGAATAGGCTCTCCCACTTTGTTGGGCTATTATTTACTGTAAAATCATTTGATTTCGCGATTACTAAAAAGATTTGCATATTAATGTATACTTTTCAACAATGATGTAATAAAGGCATTCGTTTTATTTAAAAATTAAAAAAAATCAAATAAGTATTGAAGAACTGTTTACTAGTAATTTTTCTGGATGATAAATAATCGATAAAACGGGCCCGGCGTCAGTCGAAGTATAAAAATTACATGCATACAGAACGATGGATAACACGATATGTCTATGTAAAAAGGTATCATTAAATTCAATAAAGCACAAATGCCACATTTACGAGTGGTCTTATACGCTTCTCTCAGACCGCAAAATATGGGCAATTTAGACTACCGCACAATAAAATGAGTTTACAAAAAGAAAGTAAGTAAAAAAAAAAAAAAATTGTATTAACTTCCTCAAGAAATTGTCCTCTAAATCTCCAGTTATTGTTGTGATGTCTTTGATTTTTTTGTACTGAATACCAGTGCTCTATATTCGCATGTATTCCCCGCCCGAATATTAGTTTTTTGCAGTAATATTTTGCAGTTGATATGCGTATAAAATACATAATTTATTTAAGTAAATTTAGTATCTTATCGAATGAAACATGTGTATACAATAAATTAACGTGTATTGTGCATAGACTTTTGTACATGAGCACATTTCTTGCATTGTTTAATTGTATATCGCAATGAAATGTATATCATTTTATTATTATCCAACATTGACCTTTTTTTGGAAACATATGCGATGAACGTTGACGTAGAAATTAAATAGTTTTCTGGGCGCAGTATTTTACATTTTACTGTTATTAATATATACTGATAGTTACTGGTCGTATCAATTATGTAGAGCCGCTTTCACATATACTATATAGTTTCTGCAGCCATGTCTGCAGCATTCGAATTCAGGGTATATAAGGTTTTCCGCTCAGTTTTTGTCAGTAGTTCCCAACAACATACTGTATGCAAACGAAAGAAACGTATGACATAAAACAATGAATGTACTGAATAATACTGATAAATATATAAAAAGTAAAATGATATACTACCTTATAATGTTAAATAATACACTGAGTGGGTATTTCGTTAAAAATACTTTGCATCATAGGCGAGCAATGTTGTCTAATTTCGATCACGTTATCTGTGTTCCGGTTTAGATATTAATTTTATAGCATGACAGGTGACAATGGTTGTTTAACAGTTTATCATCAAAGTGTGCAAACCGTGTATTGTTTACACCGTCGAAACAATGCCGTCTTTATGTTTAACACAATCGATTTACGAAATCGATCAAGTATTTAAAAAGTATTTGTGCTATGATATATTTTATACTAGTATATACAATAATTATATCGAAATTGTTGCAAAGGAGATATTGTGTTTGTGTAAATGTGTGCTTATACTTGTTTGGTTAATTTTATATTATACTTATGTTTATATTATGTATACTTGTGTCTGAGTAATTTAAATAATTTCGCTACAAACACACGTACATTTGTGTTGCCAATTTCATTACATCTGCCGTTTTATAACTTGAAAAACATATTTGCCAATTTTAAAACTGAACTAGTTTCCGGGATATATTTGTTTAATTCATACTTATAACATAATCAGAACTATTAACTGGGAGTTGTCCAATGGACGTGTTTGATATTGATTGAGTGAGAAATGTTGTGTTGATGCTAGAGATGAGTGTTACTTATGCAAAAATATTAACGTCTTTAAAACATGTCTATAGGTTCATGTTCAATATTTGTTTCAAAGATGCACATGACAATATATATTTTACGAATACAATAACATAATTATGTGGCCATATTAAGGGGGACTGTAAGATTTTGTACGAAAATCATAACGTACCATCAATTATTCTAAATTCTACCAAGGCACGCGGCTAGTGGTCCATATATAAAGAAGGAAAATAACTGTGGGTTATTCTGCAACAAATTATGCGCGGAGCTTAATGTTTTGAAAATAGTTCCGGAAATTGGAAGAAATTGTTCCGTAAAATGCATGTGCTTAAACGCGCGATAGCAAATTGTGACAAACAAATCATTTTTGCATTATGTAGCGCAATTAAACCACATTTGTACTACATATTTTATACTTAAGTTCACAAAAACGTTAACGATTTGTTTATATGTTTTTAATTTGCACTTTTTGGCATGATATTTCCACTGTATTATATCGATAAGTATGACGTCATTCGCTCAATGTTTATCAATAAAGCTGACGTCATTTTGAATTGTTATGATTTATTGACGTCACAGAAACGCACGTGTGAACTCACTTCTCGGAAAATGGGCGGAGTATAGATAAATATAGTTCTCATTCATAACCTTTAAAAATACGAATTTTATATAAGATCGTGTTAGAATCGAAATAATTGACGGGTAACAGTTTGTTATTGCGTTAATAACCAACGGTTTGTCGTTCCGATGCTTGTTATCAAACCACTCGGGCTACCGCCCTCGTGGTTTAATTCCTGCGCATCGGAACTCCAAACCTTTGGTTATTACCGCAATAACCAACAGTTACCCGTCAATTATTTCTTAAGTAGTGAATGCTTTTATATTAAAATTAGAATAAATGTATATAAAACGTATGTTTAGAAATTCGTATTAAGAGAGAAATTTAAACTAAATTATTTTTTTAATCCGCAGCAACAACTAATAACACATGTACAATCGGAGTCGTAACGAGTCAAACCGATTCTTGGCACATGCGCTGTTCTTATTTCCTAATTCAAAACCGTAGCCATTGCTGTAGGATAAACGGGACTGTATCGATAGGAAATATGTATATTTATATTTTTCGATAAATAACATAGTTGTGTCACTGTTGACTTTTTATGTTATATAAAACGGTTTTTGTTAGTGTGTAGCAAACGAGACCCGAAAGGAGTCTATAAACATCAGACGTTGATATAATAACGTTGTTAGCGGCGTGTGTACGAGTTGGAAGTATTGGGACTTACTTCAAATTTCAAAATAGGAATAATAAATTTGGGATTTATATTTGAGACTGAAACAATTAGGCAATGTCGATTTACGATGGATCTATTATATCCAGTTGTGTATAATGCGTAGACAGTTGTACTTCTTGACATCCAATATTAAGTTTAAGAGCACCACGTTATACGTATGCATAATATTTGCCCATGCTCAGAATAACAAACATCAGTAATAAAACGGTTGTCTTTGTTATCTATTTCTTCATACGGTCAGTTGTCTTATTGATAACTGTACATTTAAACTGGAGAAACACAGTAACACAGCTATTAGTAATTATAAGTAAATGATTGCAACATAGGCTTAACATTGGTGTTTGCACGTATTTACAATACTTATTTGGCACGTTTCGTAGGCACATTTGCAACTGCATAAGTCATTACAACTGGTACATTATAAGCAGTATTACAGTGCGACAAAATGCATCCAGTCTGGCAATCCAAAGTACTACATCACGCCGAATATCTCTCACCTAAATTATACGACAGTGAGACACAAACCAGTGTAAATATTATGTCACTGTTCACGTAAATTGTTTAGTTAACCTTAGCTCAGTAGTCAATACCCAATCGTATAAAAGTGTTTTATCACGTGGTGTTAGTCAGCCGATCAGAATACGTAGAATTCATTGTTTACATTATATTTTGTGCAGGCGGATGCCTCGCCATTTTGCAATTCTAAAATAATAATTCTGCTGTTAGATGAAGCTTTTGAGACGTGCATTTATGCCGTTCACAAATTGTGTTTCCAATGTTCTGGATGGTTTATTATCCAATACTTGATCAGCATGGTGGTTTATATTACGAGGTGGATCGATTTCTAAAAATACGACGTAAAAGAACCAAGGAATGAAATCCCGAATTTCTAGGCGAGAATTGACGACATTCAATATGGCAGCGCCCAGCAATATGATCTCGTTAACTGTTACAAAGTGTTATGTACATACAATGTTATGGTTATTTTATGGCATTTTAAATAAATGCCCCTTTTCGATCATAACCCATGTGTTGTTTTCTTCAATGCCATACGACCGCTCCTTAGACTTTCCGGGGCCAAAACATAAGAAACATAATTGTGATTCCTTATAGCCTAAAATCCATTAGGTTTCAACATGCGTCGAGAAGCTCAACATTAATAAGCTTCTTTTGAGATAATAGTTACCTATATTATCAAGAAACTAATGATAATTTCTTATTTGGGTCTCTAAATTGGTTATTTGCTATTTGAGAACACTTTTTATAAATTTCTGACTCAATTGAATATCACTAACCAGGTAACATAGGAATTATTTACATGTATTCAATTAAAATATAATTATTATTGAGAAAATGTATGTCAGAAAACGCAACTTCGTTAAACAAGTAAACGTCCAACGAATACCAATTGTGAATCATTATTAGGAGTAATATTAAATGCTTAAACATTTGATGTCAAGGGAAGTTATGGCTATATTTTTTCATCGCCTTAATTCTACGACTCGGAGGCATTTCTTGCAATTTTGTGAACAACAAACCTAAGATGTATGGCGGCTGTACAAAACGTTTGGTATAATATTTTATTCAATAAAATGCCTATGATGATCCGACATTGTCTTTCAGAAGTTATTTGATTTCGCTTATCATTTCATGTGCATGGTTTCATTTTTAGACTGTTGGCGGAAGCCAACGGTCTTTTGAGAGGGTAATTTTTTAAACAGATTTCGCGGAAAACTACTCCTGTACTTTGTAGACTACGAGTCAGTAAACTGAAACCCGTCTTTCTTCAAAACAGCACACATTCACGCCCGTTTTCTTACATTTTAATTATTTGATATAATGTAAGTCATGTGTATTATCATGTGAATATCAAGTGAGTTATTACAATTCAGTTTCTTTAAACGTCAATTTATTATAAATGGTACGTCAATCTAATGATACTCGTAATTTCGCTATTTAGTTGTATGTAACCGAAATATTCACCTCGAATAAGACAACTAGATCACTGCGCTACATCGGTTATTTTTGACTCGTTGCGAATGTGTTATTTCTTGTAACCGACTCTTATTCTGAATATTTTGACATCAAATTACTGCAGTGTATTAATTCTAAACTGTAGTATGGAAAAGCATCGAGAGCAGACATCGTATGACCTACTTTTGACTCAATAGGCTACAAATCACCAACAATTGGTGCTCCTAACTAAAGGTGGGAAATTGAACAAAATGCACTCATAATTTACATTTTTTAATCCCCTGCCGCGAAGCGGGAGGGGGGTTATAGGAATGCCCTTCGTCCATCCGTTCGTCCGTCTGTCCGTCTGTCCGTAACATTTTCGTGTCCGCTCCATATCTCCTATACCCTTTGAAGGACTTTCATGAAACTTGGCTCAAATGTTTAGGTCATTGAGACGATGTGCAGATGACATGTCACGCCGGCTCAAGGTAAAGGTCACACTTGAAGGTTAAATTTGTGAGCCTCCACTTTCGTGTCCGTTTTTCGTGTCCGCTCCATATCCCCTATACCCTTTGGAAGATTTTTTATAAAACTTGGCTCAACTGTTTTGCACATTGAGACCATGTGCAGAAGGCATATGCCAGTCACGCCAATTTGAAGATCAAGGTCACACTTGAAGGTTGAATGTTTGAGCCTGTATTTGCATGTCCGTTCTATATCTCCTGTGCCCTTTAAAGGATTTTCATGAAACTTGCCTCAATGTTTATCACATTGAGGCAATGTGCAGAAGGCATACGGCAGTCACGCCACCTCAAGGTAAAGGTCACACTTGAAGGTCAAATGTTTGAGCTTCCATTTGTGTGTCAGCTCAATACCTCCTATGCCATTTGAAGGATTTTCATAAAACTTGGCTCAAATGTTTTTCACATTGAAGCCATGTGCAGAAGGCATGGAGCGTTTTGCCACCTCAAGGTCAAGGTCACACTTAAAGGTCAAATGTTTGAGCCTCCATTTTCGTGTCAGCTCCATATCTCCTATGCCCTTAAAGTAATTTTCATGAAACTGATTACGGTCAGTGTGATACTTCAAAGTAACCTTTAAAATCTAATGAAGGATCACGGCGGGGGATATAGCTGTCCTTTGGACTGCCTTGTTTAGTTTCTTTTGTCGCTAACGGTCTTTCTACGCTGTCAGCGTTTTGATTTGATTCCGTTACATGGTTTTAAAGATAAACGTTACTGTCCTTCTGGCATTGTCACAAACTGAAACTTGTATAATCAAAGATTGCTCATGTATTTTCTGAAATCGGTAAAGCGCTGTGATTGTGATTTTGATACCCACTCTGGGGTTCTGTTTTAAGTATTTATGTTTATTTGTGTTAATCAAATGCTCGTAATATTTAAATTATGCATACTTTATTTATTGTATACGCCGTTGTATTACTCATTTCTATAAAATTAAAATTTCTCCATGAGCTCACGTTTTCGTAGACATTATCCCTGTAGTATGTTCATTTATCAATTTTTTAAAGATAATAATTCCATCTTTGTGGCGGAAAGCATACAAACACCATAAAAACACGAACGTAACAATGTGTTTAAATGTAATACAAGAACATTAAACAACCGGAGCGAATTTTGAAACATTGTCCGACTGTCAAACTTCGTGAAACGTGTTTTAGCATTCAAATATAAAATTGTCCGCGTGCAGATTGTCAGTACATTGTCGTTTATTATGGGGTTTAGGATTCGTCAAATGTTCACTACAGAAGATGTTTTGTTATAGACATACATATAACCTTTTTGTTCAGCATAATTGCATCCATATTTCAAGGACGTATCTGTTCGTACGTACGCACGTATGCGTATAATTATTTGAAATATCGAAAATTAAAAACTTCTTAAGAAGTCAAAATAAAACTTAATCTTGTGAGGTACGTATTATTAAAAACCTTGATTCTATGCATAATTAAAAAATGTTATAAACCTCAAGTATCACACAGTGTTGGATTTGGAATTCTTTAGTATAATATCTTTAGATTTAACGTAACTTCAACCTAAGATGTGTATCCGTTGTTTTACCATGTGTTTAACCTTCTAAATTGCAACTACGCCATTCTTAAAGCAAATAAAAATCATGATGCCTTTCCAACCACCGCCAGAATCGGTGCGTATCCCAAATTCAGCCTGAGTCACGTGTATTTATTTCAAACTCTATTTGTGTTTGAAAATTAGAAAAAAATTAGATCGGTTGCTTTATTTACGTAATGACTGTAACAGAGAGATTTTGCTTTAACACGGAGAGCTCAGTCAGGATAACGTTCGGCATAATAACAAGTCGCCCTGGGTGCTAATCCCGGATATGCTACACAATTTTCATAACCTGTGTGCTTTCATACATATAGCATATTATGTTAGTATGGTGTTCTGAGAACATGTATCAGTTGAGTTGGTTGTGTGAAGTCGTATCGCATGAGAGGCGCATGCTATATTCCATTTATTATATACTTTTTCGGCAAAGTGTTCTTTAAAAATATCACGAACTATTTTGTGTCACGTAAACAATGCATTTCACGGGAAAGAGTTGTGCATTGATGACGGCATTATTCGGCGTCATTTACAACGTGGTAAAACATAATCTCCGAATGGATTTGCGTTGCTTTGTTTAGTGGATACTATACTTAGTATACAATTTTATTTGTGTTGGATTAAATATTCAATCAAATCACCATCGCTGTCTGTTATTCTATTTTGCCTTGTGTTGAACAAAGGTGAAATTGAATAATACTGTTAGTTGATTGTGATAAAACAGCATTAAAATTTTGTGTTTCTGGATATGTTGAACAATTAGTGATGTCTGAAGAAATGCTGTACCGGGTGCCTCTAGGAAGAAACGTTTACCTGAGTTAAGATTAGGAACTGCTTTAATTAATGTTCTGTTGATTTTATAAATGCATATTACAGACTATATATCAAGATCTACACCTACACTTTTGAAGTTGTAAATATGCATTCCGATAATTTCCGAATTCAGTCGCGTGTTTTTGACATGAAAAGTAGTCCGGCTAGTAGTATGATACGGAAACAGAAAACGATAGTAGCGAATACGCTTACTCGTATCCGAATGTTGAATACGTTTTGTATTGCTAACAGAAAAACAATAGGTATATAATACATTAAAATACAAATTGGCTGTACATACAGAAAGCTACAGTAATGCAACAATACTATAAAACTATATTCTAAATAGAAAACTGGTTTAATTAGATCAATAATAAAAGTTTAATATAACATTAATTAATCATATCAGGGTAATCGATTTCAAATACAAACCCACAAATGTATACTAATGGATGGTTAAAATGATATACACGTGGACCTAAATACAACCAAGCATTTGAAGACCAAACGGTAGCAGAAATACGTTATAATCTGATAGCTTATAAAAAATATATGAAACAATAGACTCCGTCAGAAAATATCTTTATATTACTAAGATCTTAATGTACTATATTAACATCCCAAATTGGCATTACCTCGTAGCTTCCAAATTAATAGTTTTATAACAATGCCAAAGAATAACGGGAATAATGAACATAACTAAGAAATATAACGATGCAAATGCATACGTATACGATACTGTTAATATATTGTTAAAAATCTGTAAATTGGCCCGAGGCCGGTTTGAATTTTTTGTTGCCGGTTTGACTTTATGGGGGGTCGGTTTTCCTTGTGGCCGATTTAACTTGTGGCCGGTTTGACTTGCTTCCGGCCTATCGCGCTGTTTGATTCGCGGAGACGGGAACCAGTCTGAATGCACGGTTTGTTTACTTTTTACCTATTCCTTTGTGTCGGTTTTAAACAATGATTGATTTAGTTAAGCGTGCCTGTTTGCCAGCCTTTTACAGCGTTCATGTACTGAATTAGTGGCATATTGAGCTACGAACAATATTATGGCTGAATATAGGTTTTCAAGTAGGTAAAGGTCTGCACACAATTTTGTCATTTAATTACACATCTCTATAACAAGGTCGTGTAAATAAGAATGATAATAAAGTGTAATGTCTAATAGCAGGAACGGATGAAATGTAACCAACATATTTTAAAGGAATGCATATTTTTAACCATATCTAAACGAATTGCGAAAACATTCTAAATCTAACGGAATATAATCTAAAATATGAACTTATATTGCTATGCTACTTTCGTTTTCCATAATGCAATAATGAAGTGTATTTAAGGCGGAAAATAATCATACAGTCAATTTACCATTAGCGGATCAGTGATGTTATAAAGTTGCGTTGTTATAACTTATTCATGTTTTGTAGCTAATATGCCAAACGTTAATAAAAATAATCCCTTTTCTCACTAATAAAACAAACATTGTGTGTTTAAGTGCAGATTTTACTACTTTATGGCCTGTTTTCCCAGCACAGTAATTGATGCATTACCGAATCAGTTGCAGCCATAACGGATCACATGACCATGCAATGTCAGGGGCATCTCAAAGGCATATTTATCTGTCAACTCTTGAACATTATTGTTTGCTATCAACTAATTAATGTGTATTTTATCCTTTTTATTAGTATTTAAAAAAAGGCCAGGTGTGTAAAATGTATGATGACAGAAACTTTTGTAAAATCAATTTCTAATAGATCCAGTTATGCTAAGTTATTTAATGAAACCTCATGTTTCTACCACATTGTTGATACTGTTCAAATAATGAATATTATACAAATAAAACAAACAGGCAACTACTGATGGAGATAATTTATTGATAGAATCCACTAGATTGACATACATTTATAGCTTTAAATAACAGAACCATAGATAATTAAACATACATGTTAATCATCATGTAAAACAGTAAAATATCAGAAAACTCAAAATCAATACCAAAGCACACCTGGAAACAGAAACATATTAAAGGAAATCACTAGGTATATTGGTAAATGACTTAACAACTAAAACGTTATTTGCAACTGACTAGGATCTTTCAAAGATGCATTTTCACCGTGTAGAACAATCTTAAAACTGACTGTTTAGTGCTATAAAACAATATATGACACATCAGATCTTGTTTTTGCATATTTTTTTTAATTCAGTTAGGAACATATGATTTTTGATAAGTATTTTTTATAATGCACTGACTCTTCAAATGATACAATACAAACATAAAAATGAATAGTATTTGCATAGCACTTACCTCAACCATATGATCTCCAGAGTTCATTTTTTAACAACTGAACATTATGCATGGCACACGAGCAATTTAATTTTTTTTCAATGAAGCATGTATTCTTATCTTTCAGTTTGTATATTCATGTCAATAATAAAATGCTTTTCTGTGATAGGATGTTTAGTTTATAAACATGGTATCTCTTTATAAGTTGTTTTCTAATGGTTCCTGGAACCCTTGAGGTTGATGGTACATCTGCTGTTGGACGACTGGTTCATCACACTTTACTATTGGCCTCCAGAGTAGGTACCAGATAACGTTTCACAGAGTATTCACGAACAAGAAAAATGATATTTTTGTACAAGTTAAATGCCATGATAAAGACTGTATGTTTAGGTATAAAGTATAATTAGGTACATTGTTTAAAAGAAATCTAAAAACCATGATCCATGCTACTAACATATAGTATTAAATGGAGCATTAAAAATTTGATTTATGTTTCACCAGAATGTCGTCTGTAAAGTATTCAATATGACAAACAATATTCTCTAGCACATTTTCTAAGAGACATTTACTGTTGCATACATTTTATTACACTGTTCAATGTCAAGCATACTTTGGCTACTTCATCTGGAGTAATTTGTTTTTCATGGTAGCATAAAAACCCCACCCTGACAGTGTACGTAATAATAACATTAGTATGAAGATGAATTGCATGTTTATCTTCGGGGCTCCGGTTTAAAACCATTGCCCGAGCACGCTGTGTTATAAAAACATTATTAGTATTCACAGTGTGGGCGTTTCAGCCCTATACAATACTTCACATTATAACTGTTAATAATGAGGTATAAGATACATTGCATATTTACTTTCATTGCTTTCATGTATATGGATGCGCTAATAATATTATTGCGTGTAATAGAACCATTGCACTTTGTATTATCAGTATAATATATGTAAAACACTAAATAAATATTTTGCACCCCTAGTGAATATTAGGTTCTTCACAGTAACTCCTGGGGGAAGACTGGAAGGACCACCTAGAACTGCTCCTTTCACTAAGATCGTGGAGCAGTTGGTTGGAGGCTTGTCCCGCCATATAATTTCACATTGAACCTATCTATAATTTTAGGTTATGTTTTTAGTAAAAAATAATAATTTGACACGCAGTTTGGAATGCTATCCTAATCCCCAGCGGTATCATTAGTAACACGATTTGATGGGGTTTGAAATGTGTGAAACCACCCCTTTTACTCCGGTAAATAGCATGGTGGCCATGCATGACTGATCCGCTATTGCCTTAATCGCTTATTCCCTATACAGCGCTGTAAAACTTAAATGCATTTCAAACTAAAATGATCTTCCTTCAGTTAACAAGATTAGTAAATGACCTTTAAATATATGCAGAGACTCCTTACTTACCAACAAAACTGTGACGTGTATTCGTGCGAGATTCACAACCTCGTTTCGAAAGCGTGGCGGAAGTAAACAAAGTTGTATACATGCGGTGTACAACACTCAAGAAATGCGGGTATACAGACATCCAAACCCCCGACTCGTTAATTGTGTTTTAGAGTACTTACAATGAATATTATATGTGCCAATTTTCTCCTTATAATGTTTACAATTAAATGAGGTATGGTTGCTAGAACATTAAACTAATCGGTTGATTTTAAATTGGTTATGATCCGCTAATGGTAACTTGACTGTACATTCGATTTCAGACTTTTGTCATGGATTGTTATGCTGGGTCAAGAGTACAGATTATGCTATATATATCTAATTTTTAAGTTCATGAAATTAGAATACAAGTTTAACTTCTTATTACGTTTAACTAACCGGTAATTTAAAACGAATGCAAATACGTGTATATGTATATGTAGAATGAATTTGTTAACTGCGCTATGTGGTAGGAATTCAATACTATTCCAGTGTTTCGGGTAAGTACAACTATTCATAATCATTCGAAGTGTGGTTGATCATATCTGTATCCGGTATTTATGAGTGTTGTGTATTATGTATGTTCCATTTCTGTGGAGACTTTTAAAAATGAATTGAACACGTAGAGCTAGATGAAATTTCCTATTGGTTCGTAAAAAGGAATTTCGTAAATACATGTTCAGTATTGTTTATCGCACTGTTTTAACAAGGATGATAAAAACACTCATATACTTGAATTCCTGACTTGTATTCATCCGTCCAGTCTATTTAAGACTAAGAGACTTCTATTCATTTCTGACCAAGTGAAACGAGAATACGTTCAGTCTATTCTGGATTACATGCTCCTGTCACTACTTTAATGGTTAATGCCAACCGGGATTCGGGCTTACGTTCTGTCACATTTAGTTATCCATGTGGTGAATGGACTATTATTATTCAAATAACATGAGGTAAAAAAACTCAAACGTTCGATCTAATAGCTTTTCGCTGTTAGGATCATTTCATAGACATCAAATATTTAGCCATGTGACCTGAACACGATTTATGCGTTATCTGAGCTTTCTAGGAAATGAACTACACCGTGTAGTTTATGAGTGTTCGACAGTTTTTTGAAAACAATACACGCCAACATTTTTGCTCAGTTAGTTTGCAAAGGTCATCGTTTATACGAAGTCATCATATTTCGTTTAGTGTAATATATAATAATCTATCTAATATGTACTCTCAGATCACAGATGAATGATGGATATAGATATATTTTTTTTCTTTCGCAAATTGGTCACTCTTTCACAACCTCGTAATTTCAGAATTAGGCCATGAATGATCAGAAGCAACACAGTGGCTACAAATAACAAGGGAATGAATGGAAATATATTAAGTAAGTATGTCTTACAATACTTATTTGAGATCTTATAGGGTGTAATAGTAGTAGTTAGTAGTAGTAGTAGTTCTAGTTGTACTAGTAGTAGTAGTAGTACTAGTAGTAGTAGTAGTTAGTAGTAGTAGTAGTAGTAGTAGTAGTGGTAGTAGTAGTTCTACTAGTACTAGTAGTAGTAGTAGAACTAGTAGTTGTAGTAGTAGTAGTAGTAGTAGTAGTAGTAGTAGTAGTAGTAGTAGTAGTAGTAGTAGTAGTAGTAGTAGTAGTAGTAGTAGGAGTAGGCGTAGGAGCAACAGCAGCAGCACATGTAGCAGTAGTAGTAGTACGTCTACTGTGCTATCAGTTGTGTCATCCATTAGTACACGATAGTGTAGTGTAAACAACTATCGAGGCAGTCAGTGTATCATTTATTGCACATGCCCGTTGCAGATGACGATGTATGTCGTCGTGCCCTGAAGAGGGCTCACACAATTGTTGTTAAACAGATGAAACCAGACGGTGTTCTGGATGGAATGCGGAAGTTAGGATTTCTCTCACAAGACGATTATAGAGATCTTCAGGTATGAAGAGGATTCACAGCCTGTATTGCGTCAGACATCAGTATACTGCATAAAGTTATTGTTTACATGCATTTATAATACAATACCATACAGTCAAAAAATTTCAATAGAAGACAGACAGAGTAACATGTAAAATATACTGGAGGTTCTAAGAAATGTATTGTCCACATCGGAAAACATTTGACAGTTGCATATGCCTGTTATGTTTTTTTTTTATTCATTTTGTTTCAGAATGTGACTGATAAGTTGATGAAAAATCGCACTTTTGTCAGTAAAATAAGTCAAAGTGGCAAGAGAGCGTACTGTGAGTTCAAGCAATGTCTTCGTGACACCAATCAGAACCACTTAGTTCATGAGTTAGAAGTGTACGAAAGGCGTGTAAGTGATATTAAATATTATATTCTTTACGCAATGCTAGTAAGATTAAAAAGACCACATAAAATATGCATAGTCACCGAAATGGTCAATTACTGTGATATACAATCCTGTCACTCCGAAATGGTAATGTCATGTAAATGAATTGAGGTTTTATCGCGAAAAGGAAAAAAAAAACGCTATAATTAACCGTTTAAGTATGGTGAATGCCTTTAAAATGACCATTGTATAAAATTATCCAAACTTGATTAAGTTGTACTTCAACAAGCGTTACGTATGCAACGATCCACTGAGTTGTTTAATGCGAAACCACAGCTTATTTATTTTTGAGGGTATTACATTGTTTTTAGACATTCATTCTAATTTTCGCTGTCGTCATTTTTCTAAATTTCGCGTTATCGACTTATGTCAAATTCTTACGTTTCTGTATTAATTCAAATCACTTTCTTTTCCACACATTTATAAAACAATATAGTCTAGGCTTATTTAGTTGATGTATTATAAAGGATGGAAACGGAACAACAACCGCAGCCACCAGCACCAGCCTTGCAATGTAGTTTATTTCATATATCAAGTCGTGACATTGAAGAGGTCAAAACCATAACCAAAGACTTGCATGACGGGAGACTCATTGAGCTTAGCGAGGCAATGGTTCGTGAGTTGAAGAGTCCGGGGGTCAATGAGAAACTGAGGGGAGGATTCGGCACGGTCTATATCTGTAAGTAAAGTTATACTGCTTGCGTATGCAATACACATGAACGACATAGATGGAATGATATATGACTATTCTCATACCGATTTTGCCATATTTTATTAAATGTATTGACTTTTATACGTTTCTTCAGATAGTAAAAATAATCCTTCACGATGCATTTATGAACGTTTTTAGGAATATACAATGTATATTTATTTTAAATGTATGTACTAAAATGTACAATGTAGAGTGCAACAACTCTACTAACATAATTATTGAGATGGCAAACATCAGTGCTCACATCATTATGACAAAACAAACTGCTGATTGTTTGATGATATGTTTGCATCTGACTCGGTAAGTACCTAAGTATGCTTACCCTTATTTTGAAGCTAAAGAGCAGGTTCCAGCATTCAAGTTGAGAGTTGTCCTAAAAGAAATCAATGTGCAAGCAGGCAATTTGTCACAAAAATTAGGATCAGTTACAAATGTAAGTTCTGTATACATATCATGCTTTGCTTTAATTCCTTGTGCCTCAAACGTTTATAACATTATATTGATATGCTGCCAAACATACTCAATAAAATTGCTGATAAAGTGATAATATCGTAGAACTATTTTGCTACTATCGATTTTTTAAATGCTGCTGTTGTTGTTTTAAGAAAGCATTTGCAAAAAAGATAAATTATAGTAATCCCGTTTTGCATTGCAGGAAAAGATTGCGGCACGGTTGATGCATTTCGGTATTGTACCTCTACTAGCGTATCATGATGATCATGAACATATGTAAGTTTTATAGTATGTTTCAGTTATGTTTCATCAGTAGTTTGTATATTGATTGTTGGTTTATTGCTGTTTATCAGTTGATCTCTTTTTTTGTCTGTGACGACATAAAATGCGTTATTTATTACTGCAAAGAGTTGCGGAAATTATAATAATTTTTGTCAGTGATGTCCCTGTTTGAGTTGGAGCCATATGCTCGTACGCATTCACCCAAGATCGACCCTATGTAATAAATAGCTGAAACAATATGGCTAAAATGGTGTTGCAATTACATGGAAAATGTCAAAAGCCATACTGCAGTATATTGTAAAACTTTGCTTGACATGCTTAAACAGTTCAGATACTGCCCTTGCAAAGATCGGTAGAATAATAAATTATCAAAAATCACCATCATTTGATTCAGAAGAAAAATAATAATGTGTACATTACCCAGGTCTTTTTATCCCATTTTATGTTACAGGTATATTATGCCAAAATATGTATTGTGTTTTGTCAATTTATAATGCATTATTTTGAAATGGTATCAGGCGTAATATATTGCCACTACAGATATTGTATTGCAAAACAATATAGACATATACATATTTTAATATAATCCCACATATTGGAATATTATTTTAGCATAATAATTATTGTCAATATGGCATTGGTCTCATTTGATGTGTGCATTAATTTGTTCGGAAAACAAATTAACATTTCATATTATGTGATATAATACACCATGATTACTTAATTGCTGTTAAAAATGCATCGATATGGACAAAAATCATTATAATAGACAATCATTGTTTTGCGTTCCATATCAACGGCATATTTTACAGCCAATAAGTGAAAAACTATTTTATTATCTGATATACATTAACTTGGGCGAGCTACGCTACAATTTTGTGTTCTAATGACGTCACAAAATAACGTTATAAATGATTTTGAACCTACGATGTGTTCAATCAAGTACGTTAAATTGCACATTAATCTGTGCGCGCAACAAACCGAGGAAATTCCTTATTCTATTTATAGATAGGTAAATAATAAAGTCGAATTGGTCAATATCACAAAATATTGCCTTGAAGTAGTACGGCAGCCGAATAGTGCCATTTTAAGTTAGACATTTGGTGTTTTTAATTAGAGCTTGAAAGGTAGATGTTAGAACTTGTATATTAACTATTAGACATCGTAGTGTTAAGTGCCGCTTTGTGGGAACAACATGGCATGAACAGACGCCTTTTAGACCACAAAATGGAACTGATTTAAACGGTATGTTGTTTACTAAGTATATTTGACTCAGATGGTGAACGTGTAAAGATACTTTTAAATACGCATACTTTTTGTGTCCATGTATTCTACTAATTGTGGTATCCATAACCAATACTGACCTTTTCTGTTATTCCTGACCATTACAGTATCGATACAGCTGAATAACTCATTGACATCATGCTTGTCAGAGAAAGAAAATAACAGCTCGAGTGAAAGAACCCATGAGAATGTTATCTACCACAAGCCATGGGATCAGTAGGAAGAGGAAGGATCCTTCAATGTTAATTTTGTAGTATTGTACGAATGAATGCAGTGAGCAATAGGGCATACGAGGGATGTATGACAAGTACGTTGACATGGTGTTACATAACATGTATTTTGTTCGATTTTTTCTCTAAAGAATCAGTTAATTCAATTAATTGTATTATATAATTGATTTTGATTGGTTTTGGGATGACTGGAGTCAAGGTCACTTTTACTAAAATAGGGAAACGGTTCCCAGACCACAAAATATTTTTACAAAATGTCATAATATCTACCTCAACATCAAATATTTAATCTTAATTTTTGACTAACACTTTGGTTTCTAAAAGTCCTTGTATCTGCTTGATGAACGCTTGGTATATTAAACCACAACAGATATTCAGCACTTATATGAACATTTAGTGTTCAATATTTAAAGTTCAGTGTCAAAACTGTTGTACATATTTTCACAATTAATAGATTGTAAATTGTGATTTTTGGTAATAAGACAAAAGTAAATAAAAGATTTGACTTGATTTTGCATTGCAGGAAGTCGGTGTCGAATGCAGTCATTCTGTGCTTGACAAAAGTCGACAATGTACTGACATACTTAATGTTTGGTGGCTACACTGTCAGCAGGGAAAGTGTCACCAAGTGTCCAGCAAAAGGGGATGGACCAGGAAAGGTCTTGTATAAAAAAGATGCAAAAGTTTCCATTTAAAAGATCCTTGAATGAGGATAAGCTATATTCTTTCTGATCGACAAAGTCAACATGATTTGTTGTCATCGATGGTGGTCTGCTTAAAAAGAATAGAAGAAGAAACTTTATTTGGAAAACTATACACAAACACTCATGCGATCAAACAGTTTTTGTTACACATACATATAATTTAGTTCCAGTTTCGATCGTGTTACCATACTAATTAAATAATCAAAGTGATAGAAACAATTGTGTAGCTGGGTGTAATAAATGTAACAACATATTTATAACATGTTTGTAATAATATATTCATGCAACTATAATTTTCAGTTAAGATTATATGTAGTTAGAAATTATTGATAACAATGCAGTTATTTCATGATTTACAAAAGCTGTTGTGTATACGTTACATAAAACTAATATAAATACCTATAATATAATTTCAGTAAAAATTAAGGGAGAAATATAACTTGCAATGAAAAAAGCAGACAATATATAGCATTTGTTAAGTACATGTATGTAGGCGCAGAATATGTGTTGTTTTGGTGTAAACGAGTAATATACATACATCGATAAGTTTAAGTAATTGTGTTGGTAAATAATTGACACCTTTCAAACAAATGAGGGAGAGGAATAGCCACTTCTACATTAGACACTTGAATACTTTCGTCACAATTTTTCATTTACTTGAGTGCTATCATCTATAAAACTATCGAGATGGATGACAGTGAAAACAGTCTGTCACACCCAAATCTTACATTGATTGCAGAATCTTTCCCTTTTTAGGAAAGGAACAGACTAGTGCAACTGATAGGAAACAGTTTGTAAGAAAGCCATGGTTATTTGTAAATAGAAATATGCCTCTTAGCATTGATAGAAAATACACAAATAGAACATGTCAAATTATCACGCATTCAAAATGTTTTCATGAAAGAGTGCTATGACCAGAACACGGGGTGAAGAATCATTCGAAGACTACAATTCATTACTTTATAAGTTTTCTTTGGCTTTCTTGTAAGTTGAAAGAAAGGCGTCCGTTGAGTTTTTTTTTATAATTAGTGGTAAACTATACGTTTTTTTTTTTTTTTTTTTTAACTTTTAACATGTTAAGTTCTGAGTTTTAAGTTCAAACTAGTAAGTTTTATTTTTTAACAGTATAGTTCAAAGTTTTAATTCCTCACTTTCCAGTTATAAGTTTTAATTTGTAACGTATAAGTTGTAAGTTTTAAGATACAAGTTTTTATTTCTAACTAGTAAGTTCTAGCTGCATATGAATAACATTCCCTATCGCCTAATTTATATATAAAATCAGTTGGGCATTTAATGTTGCTCTATGCTTATGTTAAACACATTCAATTTACAATATATGGGTATAATCCGTAGTTACTGTATACACGTGATTGTCTAGTTTAATTGACCGTGCATTTCTCATAAAAAACATTAACTATGCTCTTCATGATTTTTTTAATAAACACATACATTCCAAAAATCGGAGAGAATATTGTTGAAAGTTTCATTAATTGGTACTATGTCTATATGTCTATTTTGTAGTTTGTTTCTCTCAGTCTTTAAATATTTGCTGTGTAACATATCATGTCAAGGTACTTGCACATGTGTTACTTTATATTCGTGCACGATCATAATAAATTGGAGCGTTTACCATTGTTACTTATTTTGAATGTCAGAATCCCAATGTAAGCTGTGAGAAAGTGCTACTTGGCGTTCGTCCACCCGTCCATCAGTCCATCTGGTAGCTAATAGTTTCTGTTCATACATTATCTTCTGACATACCACTAGTTTAATAAATTATCGATCGTTGATGAAATTGGAATAGAGAGATACACACAGTTTTGTCCGTATGGAGCAATCTCAGTAAATGATGGAATTCCATGGCATTCGATAACGAGACGTACATTCAATCACTATAGGAGGCGCGGAACGCATGGTGTATTTGGATCAGACATGTAAGAGTTATTGTCCATCTATGGATAACACGAGGGTCATGGTGACCCTATATCGCTCAAACGAATATGCAGACCAAAAATGTTTTGACATGTTTTTACATACTTTTTGTCCTCACATGGACAAGTTTTGAACTTGACCAGATATCATAAAGACAAACAGTTTGACAAATCTCTTTAGACGGTTCGACCAAAGCTATGGCCGCCCTTAAAGGATTTTTATTGCACTTAACTGAAGGTGGATCGATTAAGGTGAATAACAGCATCCAGAAAAGATGGTTTGTAAGCTGTTGTAAACTGAATCCTCAAATTCAATCCCGGCAATTGACGCGTTTAGCAGCGGTAGCGAAGTCCGGGACAATGTTTTGCAGGCTGTGCGAGTGATTCAACATAATTTCAAGTACTTTGTAGGCAGTCCAGTTCTACTCACACCTGTCGACAGATCAAAAGGAAGACCGTTACGTTTTCAGGAACTGTGTGTGTGGCCAGTCAACGAGATTATATTGCTTGGCGCAGCCATATTGAATCCCGTCAATTCTCGCTGAGATATTCGAGATTTTATTCCTTTCTTCTTTTACGTCGTATTTTCAGAAATCGAGCCACAACTAATCGTAATATAAACCACAATGCTGATCTAGCATTGGATAGTTAACCATCCTGAACTTTGGTAACAGAATTTGTGAACGGCATAAATGTACGTCTCAAAAGCTGCACTTAAAAGCAGAATCACTATTTTAGAATTGCAAATTGGTGAGGCATCCGCCTGCACCAAATATAATGTAAACACTTAGCTCTACGTATTCTGATAACATCACGTGCTAAAACACTTGTATACGATTGGGTATTGACTACTACTACTGAGCTAAGGTTAACTTGCACTTAACAATTTACGTGAACAATTACATTAAAAAATTAAGTGTTCATAAAATATTACATATTTCAAAAGCTGCTCCGTTAACAAAACGATGTGTTATTTTATGATGTGGCGTTTAATGTGCCTCGTTTCAAACAAACTTCTCATAACTAATTTCTCAGTCATGGGCTCAAATTTCTATCACACAACATCTAACTCAAAATCGCACAATTTGGCTTCCGTACTGACGACAACAGTTCACTGAATAATCGTCAACGTCGAATGAATAGATCATGTAATAATACAAAATATCTTAAGAACAACGATCATAATTATGGCGTTATTTGTTTGATTTAACCTATTTCAGGCAATATTATTTTGTATCACCTTATCTCGAGAAACGGGACCTGTTTCAAGCCATTAAGGAGGACAAAGGTCGTTCGAAAACAGATATACAACTTCGGTGGCCAACCAGGATAAAAATCATGTACCAGATCGCATGTGCAATAGACTTCATGCACACCGAGAATAAATTCAGGTTTAAATTTTGCTGAAAAATTGCATTAAAATATTCTTTATTGTAGTTCTTTTTTTTTTTAATTAAATGATGTATATTACCATTTGAATTTGTGTTCTAGGTTTGTTACTTGTGTTTCGCAATGTGCAGCGTTATATTTGCAATTGGACTCTTGCCTAAAATGAACGACCGCGTGCTGCAGTTTCTCTCCCTCTGATGCAACTGTTTTTCATATTGTTTTTATGAGAATGACAACTTGATATAAACTTTCATTTTCCATATGCCTGTACAACTAGCCCTGGAAAGCCAAATATATGTAACTGTTCTTTTGTATAGGGGAACAATTTTACATATGGATATTACGTCCAAAAACATTGTTCTGGATGCCAAATTCAATGCAAGGTTGATTGATTTTGGACTCGCCCGAGAATTGAAAGAAGGCGACGAAAACTTGTTGATGACAACCATGTGTGTCGGAACCCCTGGATATTTTCCAACTGTTCAACACAGTATGCTAACGAAACAACATGACTATCACAACTTTGGAGTGGGCAAGTATTTTGTCTGCAAGAAAGCAGCTTGATTGCTGACTACAAACTACATATATCTATAGATGCTTCCAAACAAAACATTAGAGTTGTAAAAGGCTGCGTTAGTGCTACTGACATACATCAAAGTGCACTTTTTTACAGTTTTAAGAAACGTGATGTTTCATAACACCTTAATGATAACGTCAACAAACATTTACTTCATATGGGCCTACCGTTTCAAATTGTCATTAAGGCATTGAGTCTTTGATGTCGAAATTGTTTTCCAAGCACACATAGAAAACAATAATAACACAATTTTAAACATTTTGAACTATTAATTAGCAAAACCTTTTGTTCTATAATTGCTTACGTATTTTTAGTTCTACTGGAGTTGATTACTGGTCTTGAACCATTTGCGACTCAGGAGGCGATAGAGCTTCGAAAATGGCACCATAGCCTTATAGTTGATAAACAGCAGGTGAATGGTCTATAAATCTTATTTGTAATTGTGTGAACTATTTTTCATGTATGTAAATATGTATTTGAGTAACATTTACTTTTTTTTCTTATATTTATTTGTTTGCAGAACAACTAGATGTACAACATTTACTTCAATTAAATGCAAAGATAAATAAGTAGTGCTATCAGTTTTATTGTTAGTGTTCCATTGCGTCAAAATCATTTTAAGACAGAAGCTACATGTACCAGTCCGTTCCTTTGTTTATCACACACATGTACTTCAAAACATTGGGTTTCTATCAGTCTTTCTTTTTAGTTAAAACATGTTTGAAATATAGACAGTAAGTTGCAGTCAAACAAAAAACCTGATTTAAACTTTACTTTGTGTCTAGTGGATTTGTAACAGACATTTGTGTTCGACAGAAGAATTTAATTATGTGGCATAGTTTTATGACCAAATTGTACCAGGACATTGATCTGCTAACATTTTTTTTGTTTTTAACTAGTTCATAAGAGGTTTAATTATACAGTAAGCGAACTGAAAATGCTTAGCTAAGTTGTTGTACAACATATTATCTGGTTTTGTTTAATGTTTATTATATTTTAAATCACTTGCGGTTATTCTCGTATTTTTGTAGGACTCAATCTGGAATGCACATGACGTTGTAAATCAAATTGCTACTATTGCAGTCATGTGTATTGAAAGCGTATCACCAGAATGTAAATCCCCAATCACATCAGAGCAAATCAAGAGTGATTTAAAGGTTAGATTTATTGTGATATGTTTGGATTTTAGTTTATCTAATTATTATTTAACTGATAGGGAAACATTGTGTATTTTACAATTAAATATAAACACATCAGAACTAGTCCTCATTTGGAGCATAAGAGCATGTTTAGATGAAATATTCTAATTAAGATCATTTTGAATCTTGAAGTCCAACTGCTTCTGCAGCTGAACCTCGTTATCTTGAAGTCGCCGGAAATTTGAAATCTCTTCGATATATCTGACGTTCTATATATTCAAATACACATTTTTTCAAAATAATTTAGTTCATATGTTAAACGTTATATAAACTTGTAATCCTTTAGTAATACACTGAACTGAAACCGTATGATCAACTATCCGATTAAAGGACATTCTTGAATTATAAATCTTCAGAAATAGGCGTTCAGATGTTTGCTTTGTGAAACAAACTTGAAACGTTGCTCACTAAAAACATGTGTCATGACATCGCGAAAAACTAATTGGAAAATGTTTGAATCTACAGGGATAAAAATAAACTTCGACATAAACAACTTCGAGTTAAAATAAATAATTTTATTGGGAGATGGCAAATTGATTGATTACGAGTATTTTGTTTGGCTCATTAGTTGCTCCACACATAATGGATGGGCTGCTTTGGCGGAGGTCTCCGCTGTCCGATGCTTTCGATATACAGTGCATACCACTACAAAAACTCAAACTTTGATACATAGATTATACAAATATTTATCTATCAACTCTTCTAGAAAATACCATAATTGTCATTTCTGCATTTCACGCAAGTAAATTGCGAAAAATATTCAGGGTACCAAATTAAAAGTTCTATGTGCATTGAAACTATTTTTATCACAATGAATTTATATAATTATCGTGTATGTTTTTTTGTATGTTTTGTTATATATCAATATCCGGTGTTAAGTCGGCTAATATTTTTAGAAAGTTTATGTTGTGAATGTTCACTGTTAGTGCATGTTTGTTTTAAGTTTTCTCGTTGAAATACTGCATAAAAGTGTTTATGTGTGTGCATTTCACATAGCAAAAGTTGTACGCTACTTTTGTATTTCAGTATTTACAAAACTTTGGCTGAAATTCAACTGTTATGTTTTGTAGATCTTTTTAAATGCTTTTTGGTACTGTGTTATTGGATATTTGACCGACTTTTCAAAGTGTATTCATTATTTCCTTACTGCGTTGTTTAGAAAATGTGCAGAAAGCACTCAGCTCCTGAATGGGAACCCATCGATGATGGTCGTTGCGAAATATGCTTGGTAAATGAAGAAATGAAAGGTATGCACTGTTTCGCAATAAAAGTTGAGCATTGAACGTTTACATGACCAAGAATGTTACGCAAATAATTTTCAACTGTAAAACATGGTATTGTCGCTTTTCATGAAATTCATTTTAATGTTTACTTTTCATTTTGTTTCATTTTGATTGGGTAACTTAATTAGGTGTGGAACGAGGTAACTCATAAATAAATTGTATGCATCGTGTTAAACATTTTAATTTTTATACATTTCACAATCACTTTTCTGCTTTCAGTTGGTTTTGATGGTCATGACATTGTTTCCACACAGCCAACTACCTGTTCAAGAAGGATCCGCACGTGCTGTTCATGTATGAGGAATTCATTCATCAATCCAATCAAATGTCATACATGTGGAGAAACAATACAACCTTTCATAAGTAAGGATGTGCATTCTTACTAATGTATTGATTTATTAACGTCAAACCAACCATTTAATATTCACGCGCTCAATTTACCAGAAAAATAAGATGTTGAATTATATTTCCTAGATGCCAACTGGGGTGCCATTTTAGTAGCTGGTTATGATGAAGAAGCTGGTCAAGTTTTTAAAAAGGACATCAGACAGTTTAAGGAGGTAATTACATCAAAGGTACTGCCAGCAATGTGCATCAGGTGAGTGCTTCTTTCAGAGTTTGTCTTTAATGATTTCAACGTGCTCAAGGTCCGATATTGCGTTCGTTCGTCTCTCGTTGTCAACATTTGCTATGAAGCTGGTTCACAAGAATTAGAATGATATTTCAGTTCACTGATCGGTTCTCTAACTGAATCTTTCGAAGAGTGTTGCCATGAAACCAGTTCATTTTTTTTCATAATCTTGTCAAAATCCATTAGCAAGTTTTTAGACAAATTATGTAGGGTTGGTCTTATTAAGTTTTAATTCAATGCGATTAAAAATGCCGAACATGACGTATCGCGTTTCATAGCAGATTATCCCTTCCGAACCATTCGAATTTGTTACAAAAAATGAAACATTGCAACCAGAGGCGAGGCAGTTGCTCGCTGTTGAGATTTTCAAAATAAGTCCAGAAATGTTTAATTAGTGACCATCTGCTTTGTTGTAGGTTTTTTTCGCATGTATGTGACAAATGTTAAGACCATTGTGGCCTAGGTCAACGCGTTATTTTACACTCTCGAATAATGTTTGCGACATAAAGGTCTGAGTAAATATACGTATGTAAGCGACTACATGCCCTCCCTTTTGTGGGGGGGGGGGCCTGTTGTTTTGTGGGGGTCAGTTTCAGAGAGCTTTAACTTTTTAAAGTGAACAAATTTGTTTTTTTAGTTTAAACTATAACATTGTTTAACAAAACGTGTGATGCATCGTCTATGATTGATCACAATTTAGTTGATTTAAATGAGAATAAAAGTTATTTAGTAACTGCATAAAGTTGTGTGGAAAAGGTCAGTTTATTATATAACACCTTTAACACACAAGCTCATTAATTTATATTCAAATGGAAAGATAATGCAGTATATAGCAATGGTTTATGTATGTGTACGATACTTCTATACTTTCTTTTTATTTTGCTATTCAGCATTGGTCGTAAAATTGAAAAATAAATAATTATAACTTTCAAACTGAAAGACTCATGTGTCACGTATCAATAGGTAAACAGTCACAAAAATAACACATACGTGGATGACGCATTATGTGGTGGTTTCACAAATTCATTTATGTGCCATGTCGATTAGATTTTGCGAATGAAAAGCGTTTCACTCATATAAACATCAAGATAAATAAATTTAGTTTGATATCGCTGGTTCGTTGTATGTACGTTAGTATAGGAATCTAATATCATTAGTAAATTGCATTACTTTAATCTTTCAACTATAGGTTTTAATATACATGTTTATATTTTCAGTTCAAATAATGTAATAATTCTGGATGCAGACATGAACGACAATGACGCTGAACGAGAAATAGATAAGGCATTTAATGAGCTTTTCAACAAAGATATCCAAACATTGTTGTTTGTGTACTCTGGACACAATGGTGAAAATGGTCTTCAAGTAGGCCTAAATACGTATTACCCGTTGAATAAGATAAGTGAGAAATTGAAATCATGGAAGGAGCAAAAACCACAATTTGGCAAAGTGATTGCCTTCCTTGACTGTTGTTATCCAGAAAAGTTAAACTTGAATAGTTCTCTAAAGCTTATTCAGTTCAACGCAACAGCTCCAAGGGCGACAGCAAACGCAGACAAAAAAGATGGCAGTCCGTTTTTACAGTACGTTATTCAGGCATTCACAGCCAGTGCTAATGGTAAAGGCTGCAAGCATGAGAAATGTAAATGTGGCGAGTATCTTCAAGGAGATTTTATAACTCTTGATGTTTTGTGGAAGTATTTAAACGAACACATTAAGAAAGGTCATTTGTCTGGAGACGAGCCACATTTGAATGCAGAAAACATTGCGTTAAAAGACACTATCTTAGCCTATAACTATGACTTTAATGTGCAGTTTGCATTCACAATACAGTGGCCCGGAGAAAAACAAACAAAAAACATATATGTGCTCCCGAGTGAGTTCAACAAATTTATACAACTTAAATTGAAATTTGCTACAGACGTAATGAGTGAGTTTATTTTCTTAAATGTACACACATGTGTTTTGCATGTTTTGTTTAAAATATAACTTTTGATATTTGTGTGCTCTATCTGTTTTCTTTTTTAATTATAAAACTAGTTTGTTGTAAATTAAAATTCGTTTTTCTACTGTATTAATTGAAAACTAAAGTTTTACATTTTAATGTTAAAATGTTTCATCGTTGCAGTAGTTTTGGCGCATTCGATCATTGTAAATAGTTCCATGCAGTGATTTTAATTGTGTTGTTAATGTCATTACAGCTTGTATAGAACAGTACCAATTGAATTGTTATGTAGCTGTCAGCGTACCGCAGATTTTATAACAGCTTTAGGCGCCTTAAACCAGTAAGAACAGAACCAGACGAGAAGACTTCGTGCGATGTTGTTTGTCTTTTCAGAACATGTGTATGGCATGGGTCCAGTCAGCAAAGAAAGCCTGTCCAAGTTCGCAGAAATCATAAGTATTGAAATTAATACAGGTCCTAGTACCAAACACATTCAAGAGATAGACAATGAAGAAAAGTTGTTGTTAGCTTGGAATTCTAAGCGACTTTTGCGATGTACAGCCCGTCTATTGCACAACATAACCGTGGGTAAACCGGTAGGGCGTTGTCTGAAAGACGTTCCAGACATCCGAACGGTGCATGAAGAATTACTCCGGAAGAGCATGCTAACGGTAATATGAATTTGCACACAAAACCTTATAAGGTTCACGTTTCGTATTGAAGAAATAACATGTAATGTTTCTATTGTCTACAATGCTTTGTCTTACGATAATGTTGTTATACCTCAAATGTGATACGTTTTGGTCATAGTTATATTTCTTTTAAATGGGATACTTTGTGTTATTGAATGTTAGTGTGTTTCGTTTGTGATCTGTCTGATGCAATGAATTAGTATTATTATTTAGGAGCTTCAGTTGACTGGGCCTGACCTCGTGAAATATAAAGACCAGTTGATAAAGAAAAACAAGACTACAAAACAGTTCAAAGACTATTTATATGTTCTGGAAATGATCATTCATCAAACAAAAGAAAATCAGGTAAATATGCATTCCATATTTTTTCATAATTCAGTTACAAAATGTAAAGTGTAAAATAAAACATATTAAAATGCGTATTTCTTTCCATTGCATATTTTGGCCACCAAGTTGTTAATTTAGCATAACAAACTTTGTTTTATTAAATGCATGAAGACGTGTGGATATTCTAAAAATCAACTCTTAAATAATGTATTTTGAACATCGGTTTATATTGGTATCTTACAATATCATGTACAATCAAATATTTGAAATTTGTGTTGCAGTTACGAGACAATCGTTTGGACATTTCATTCGTTGACCTGCCAAATAAGTACACCCTTGTCCACGTGAGTCTTGTACAGAAACCTGGCCATCAAGATGTCGCACAACAGTAGAATAGGTGCTGGGTAATTGTTATTGCTTAATGTACTGTAAATCATTGTATTTCGCGGTGTAAAAATTTCGCGCTTTCTTGACAAAGACTAATTCGCGCTTGATGAAATTCGCGCTCGTTGATGTTCATGTCAAAGGACAATCGTTTTATTTTATAGCTGCTACGTCACAGATGAAAGGACATATATAACTGAGCCCCAAAATGTTGTCTTTAATGTACAAATAACGATATCCATCAAGGGAAAAGTCGGGTGAACTTATTTTTCTTCTGAAAAAGTACCGAGCACCTTCGGGGGGATTAAACCCGGGTCCTCGGCGTGACATGTGGACAATTACCGCGACGCTAAAGTGTTTCACGCTTGAAAAGTTCTTTGCGCTACTTCTTTTTGCAGGCGTATGATTTTGTAAACAACGGAACTCCGGAAATAAAATTGATTGGCTATATTGGCCACGTGGTAATATAGCAACAACCTAAGATTGATAAAAAGCTGAGAAGCGTCTTGAGGCGCTTTTAGAAATCGGGTTGAAACACTGCGTTGAAATCATTAAACCAGTGTGCTTTGAAATTTGGTGAATGTGTCAACAATGTTAAATCAGTCAGTTTTATCTAAAACTAAATAATTTTACTAGATTTGAAAAAATTGTTTTAAATTTTTGTCATGTTCCAATGTCGCATAAAATAAAATGTTGCATCTCTTAATGTTAAATAATTAATTAAAAGGGTCAATCAATGTATTGTACGATTTTCTTGTTCTGGCACTCATTAATCTCCGGTAGCGCTCGACTGTTCTATTTATATCGGTTTGACATTTATCTAGCGTCTAAAGCACGGATTTCAAAGTCATATAGCAAAAGCACCCATCAACAAGTGTCAGGAAGAATAGCGCAGTGGATAATGTTTTAGACTGAGTCACAATGACTCTGGTTCGAATCCTTCTAAAATCTTTTTTTATCATTTTATTTGGCTTCAACATCACTTATTCTCATGACATTTTTCCATTTTCCCCTTTTAAGCTCACCTGAGCACGAAGTGCTCGTTGAGCTATTGGTATAGGGGACCTCTCCAGCGTCGTTCTTATGCCGTCAACAATTTGGACCGTTATCGCGATTAAGACTTCATTTTTTATTCAATCTTGACCTAACTTGCACAGTTTGTGTATGACCATACAATCTCGGACTGGATTGTTATTGGGTCAGATCACATGTGTATCACCAGAGTAATTGCCCCTTTTTCATGCAAAAAAAGTTCAAAAATGCCCTTTTCCAACGTGTAGACTTTATTTTTCATCCAATATTAACCAAACTTTCACAGTTTGTATATGACCAGTTAAGTAAAACAATATACAAAAATTGACATTATTCAGGATAGAGACTTCATTTTTCATCCAATCTTCACCAGTTGTGCACAGTTAGTCTATTGCCATGAGATTACAGTTCAAGTTGAATATAAGCAAGCTCGTTAACACAAGAGTTATTGCCCTTTGTTTGTGAAAAATATTGCAAAAATTGACATTATTCAGGATAGAGACTTTATTTTTATTTTGATCTTCACCAATCTTGCACAGTTTATCTATGACCATAAGATGAACGGTGAAGCCGAATATATGCAAGATCGGACCAGAAACACTAGAGTTATAGTCCTTTGTTTGTGAATAAATGTGCATAAATGGACATTATTCAGGATAGAGATTTTGTTTTTCATCCAATCTTCACCAATCGTTTAAAGTTTATCTATGAACGTAAGACTACAGGTGAAGTCGAATATAAGCATTATCAGGCCAGAAACACCAGAGTTATTGCCCCTTGTGTTTTGAAAAAAACCAACACGTTAACAATAATTGGCTTGCACACATGATGCTTGATTAAATGTTGTCCAAACTTACACAGTTTGCGTATGACCATAACAATTGATTGATAAAATAGCATTTATCATCATTGGACAGAAAATTATCAAAGAAAAAGCAAAACTTACCTTATAACACAGCCATCGCATTTATCGCATTGCAAATAGCTTTCCAAAACTGTTTGCGATAAAGACATCAAAATCTTCTGTTTTCTGCATTTTTCAGAATTGTCAATGACTAAATGAAAAAGGCAAGAATATCGAGAAAAATGATTTGAAAACCATTAGCAAAAAACCGCACATCCACTACCCAACTCATACTTTAGTTAGCCCATTGCACGAACGGATGTTTTAATCACAACTGATCCTATCTCCCTCTGCGTATTGTTCCGATACCTTAATTTTCAAACCTGTCTTTACAATATGGTCTTCATCTGTACCAGTTCTCAGGTGAGCGTTTTGCGCCATCATGGCCCACTTGTTTGCATCTGTTTTATTTTTATAAGTTTAGTCCTTAAATCTACATAAAAATGCACCCACAAAGACTCTGTTCCCTCGCAGTATCGGTGCAGCTCTGTGCTGTGTCAGAATTGAGGTTGATGATGAGATTCCCAGTAATGAGTTCACCATAATCATCAAATAAATAAATACAATTAAACTAATGAATTAAATACATATAAAGTTCCTGTTATGGGAATCGAACCCAAAACATCACGCTTACAAACTTACCGTACGTAACAAGTGCACTACAGTATCAACTGTTACGTAGTAAAGATTTAACAATACATATTCATGTCTGAGCTATTATTTGGGTAAGTAGCTTAACATAGAATTACGAAAATACACGGAATATTCATGAGTGCCGACTCAGTAAATCGAACAATATGTGGACAACGGGCATGCATATGTTTCATAAGTCAATAGTTCAATATGTACGTGTGTACCTGAAATATATGAATAGATGACATATATGCCAGGTTGCTTAAATTGTCGGTACTTTTAGATCGCAAGATATGCACAATTTAGAACACCGCGAAATCATATGAGTTAACAGTAAAAGTGTTAACCAACACAAAACTGTGTTTACTTCTACTGGAATTTGCTCTCTGAATTGACATGCATTGATACTTGTCATGTATTTATTTTCTTTGACTTTCTTTTACATAACATACATATTGTTTTGTACATGTCATTAGTTCTCTATATCCGAGCATATTTCATTCAGTATGTTTGTTTTCAGTTATATTTTGCTATTGTTATGCGTACAAATTGCATTATGTTCAATATTTTGTTATCTAACAATTTCTAATATATTTAGGCATTTGTATATATGTATGATCCATTAACATTATGTATTGTACATAGACTAACATATTGTGCATATAATCACAATTCTCGGATTGGCAAATCTGTGAGTATATCACACGGATATTATTTGTATTCAACATTGACTTTTTATTTAGAACTATGTTTTTGAACTATTTGAGACGTTGGCAAAGTAGGAATTAAACCGTTTTCGAGACGCAGCATTTCAAAATAGACTTTTATCAATGTAAAACGATTCAGAGGTAAAATGTATATGATTGATACTTTATTGAAATTGTGACTTGGATATTTAAGAACCGCATTACCAACATATCGTCCATTGAAAGCCGCAAGGGCCTATCAGCCTTGTTTTGCATCTATGCTAATTGGCCCTTTGGGAAATCAATGGACGATATCATCTATACTGCTGCATTGTTTCTGATTCAGTGCCATATCTGCAGCATTCAAAGAAAGTGTATATACCGAGGTTTTCCTATCATTTTTGGTAGTCTGACAACAACCTACTCTGTGCAAGCAGAAGAAAAATACGAAATGAAAAAGTGGCATAATGTTTTAAAATTGAGATGTACTATTTAATAAAATACCTGTAATTTAGCAGTTAAATGTAAATACAAAATTTGAATTTGAAAATATTGCTGCAGTATCTTTGTTAAAAGAGCATTTATAAAACGACATTCTACATTGAATTTGTAAAACTGAAAAAGATATATATAAGTTTATATTATATATAAAGATCTTAAAGTATATGTATCTGTATAATCACTATTTGCACTAAAAAATGAATACATTCTTATTCAAACTTTGATCAATCTCGGTATTAGAGTGGGAATGATGCTACATTCAAAGTGTGTTTCAACACTTTTAACTTGATATTTAAATATCTATCAAGACAGTCTAAGCATGATTTGACAATGATCCAAATGGAACTTTAAACGATAGGCTACTAAGTGCATGTGGAGAGCAATTAAGATGTGTTTAATACTCATTGTAGTGTTGTCTTTGGATATTAGTCTTCAAGTTGTTGTTTGTAACTTATTGCCAAGCAGCATTGATTGTTTATTTGTTTATGTTACTTTTTATACGAGATCTAAAAATGTCACCGGTTCAATAGTTCAGAATCTGAAAGTGTGCAAAACCTGTTTAGTTTACAATGTCAAACGCATGCCTTGCTTCTATTTGTAAACACTTTATGATTTTAGAAATCGATCAAGAACTTAAGACAATTGAATTACATGTCTAGCAGTATATAAAATAAAGACTCGTGTATCTGAATCTTTTCCATGAAGACATCGTTTCACTGTAATGGGTATGTGCTCGTTTGTTTTTATGTCACGGCATCTTGATGCGGGAGGCATATAGTGATTGTCCTGTCCGTCCGTCCGTCCGTCCGTGACAAGGTTAAGTATATTTTACCGTTTCGTCTAGCACCAACACCTCATTTTGGCCTTGACCTAATTCGTACTTAGAATAATTCAAAAAGGCTGTTTCTTGGTTAACTATATTTTACCGTTTTGTCTAGCACCAACACCGCTTGTTACAACACTTGGGTACTTACACAGTGTTTCTAATGACCATCCCCTATCCACCCATATCACCCAACCTCACTTTGACCTTGACCTAATTTGGACTTACAATAATTCAAAAGTCCTTTGTCCTAGTTAAGTATGTCTTTGAATTATTGGCTAACTAGATTTTACCGTTTCGTCTAGCACCAGCGCGCTCACTACAGCACTTGTATACTTACACAGGTGTTGCTCATGACTATGCACAATACACGAATATCACCAATCCATACTTTAAGCTTTGGACTGAGAATAATGGGCTGCATGCATATGTGTCGAACAAAGTGTCTTGTTTGGTTAATTGTATACATATGTATATACATTTCGTGTACGTGTTGTTACCATGCTAGAGATGTGTTGTTACCATGCTAGTGATGTGAGATGTGTTGTTACCATGCTAGAGATGTGTTGTTACCATGCTAGAGATGTGTTGTTACCATGCTAGAGATGTGTTGTTACCATGTTAGAGATGTGTTGTTACCATGCTAGAGATATATTGTGTCATTTATACTAAGAGGCTTGACGTGCTCGAGACTACGACAAAACGGTGCAAGTCTTTGCTTTAGATTTATGTTTTCTATGTTTTAAAGCGATGACTATGGTAATGGATATTTTAAAAAAGTCATAGGAATATGAAGTGGGGATGTTATAAATACAAACACGTTTCTATGTGTTTTTTGGAAGTGCTGGCTGTAAGTATTTAAACCTATTTTAAAGTTAAGTTTTGAAATGAAACAAAATGAATGCCTATTTACGAGGGATCACTTACTTAGTATATCAAGTTGTGTACCGATTTGTAAATGTACTTACTAACCGTTAAATCAGGCTTCAGAGCACAACATCATAATAATGCATGTAGAATATTTGTTCATGTATATATTGAAATCAAATAAAATCGTCGCAGCGCAGTTGTTTTTGTTGTTGATTCCTTTCTACCGCCTGGTGTATAACTATGATGGATGTGCAATTAAATCGAAGAAACTCAATTAATTGATAATTCGAGCTGTAAGTAAATGAACGCAAAGTAGGCTTCAGATTGATGTCTGCATATCTGCAAATAATCATCTGGTATGTTAAATGAGTACAGTTGCCGTTGCTTAAGTCATTCCTTTTGAAAACGGATATCCTATGACAAGCTTCATAGAGCGAGCATTTTATGCAGCCTCTTCGGTACACCATCGTCAACAGGGTACAACCCAATCTCGAAGTATGTGATGCGGTACGACACGACAAAAATGTGAACACTAAAATGTATTGATTATCTAATGACATAATTGTGGCACATTTTAGCCACACATCCATTAAGCTAATACATTTGCTGAATAGATCAGTCAATGAATAAGTGCTTTTGAGATACATGTAACTTGTAGCGCAAGAGAAACTCGTGATATATTTATATTTATTTATAATGTGTGTTTATATAATCGTTATTGGTGTGTTTGAATATTTAAGAATACACGTACGTATACTTTAATCTCATTGAACTATCCTTTTTTATTGTTTAATGTCCCTTTAATGATAAGGTGTACTTCATATGCTGATAACTTTCATTTCTTTGACATACGCGTATTGATTTTGGTTGTATTTAACTCGTTTGATAATCATCAATTGCTGCTTTCTAATGTATCTTAATATTAAGATTGTTAAATAAACACTATGTGAAACTCCAGCCGCATCGACATGAGAGAAACCTTATATACTTGAATCTTTCGGAAAGAAACATATGTTTAATTTAAAAGTATTTATGAATAATATACAATAACAGGTTGTCAATTTTAAACGGATAGTTCTTAAAAGTACTAAAATGAATAAATCTTAAGAGAAATAAATGGGTCTTAAGTGGGATATTGCTCCTTTCGCCTTTCCTGGCAGGAGACGTCGTTGCCTAATCAAAATGTTTTTTTTTCGTGTTGTATTTTTGTCCTGTTTAGTGACGTTGTGTTATGTAAGCTTATTGAACGTGTCCCGCTGTTTAAAGCATAACTGAGTTTTGTCAAGGTAAAATAAATATTCCGATACCAAACCTCTTTGTTATTTCGCTGCCGAATAAACAAAAAAGATACATGGCAGATAAAGCAGATTGCAGATAAGCGATATGTTTAATGGATAAAGTTAACTCAAGACACAGAACTTTATTTGTTAAATGTAATGCAACATTAATAATAACGATCAAATGGATCAAATTGATGTTTCTGTAATTTGCGTTTATATCTTTGACAACACGTTTCAATGACATAGCATAAAAGTACACCCGATACTAAAATAACCAGTCTGGCCTATTAAACTACATCCGCCACTAAAATAATCAGTCAGGTCTAGTGCTATAAGCGCGACTAACTGTTGGCTCAAAGTCGTATATTAGATCAGCAATGCCAAATGTACGAATAATAATATCACACTAGAACACATAAAGGTATAAATAATAGTTTGAAATAACCATGAGTACTTCTTACGTTTGATATTTTTATTTGTTCGCATATGAAACTGTTCACACTATTTCCATACGCACTGCTCAATAGCAGGTCTAAAAATATACGGTCGCAATTAAACTGTTTAAATGCATACACTCTGTTACACTTCTAACGCAACACTTCATTAATTTCGACTTTTTATCATGGGATTTAGTAAAAATTTGAAATTTGGCCCATTTCAAACACCAAGTAAGTGTAATGACCATGTAAGGCGGTAATTACATTTCGATGCTCACGATCTAATCTCATTGTTTAAATTTATTTTTGTTAAAAATCTATTATGCCATTCATTATACTCCAACTTTTTGAAAAAGCGGTTGCTATTTAGGAATCTCGCGTGTTGGTTTTTACGTCGGTACGTCCTATATTTCGTTTCCGCTCCATAATTGCTTAATGCCTGGAAGGATTTGAATATAACGGATTATTGTTCCCCATAACCAGACGATGTGTCGCGCATATGGCCCATGCTTGTCCATCAAAGGTAAAGGTCACAATTTAAGGTCAAAAGTCAAATCATTTTATTTCATTTCTGCTTCATAACTTCATAATGCCTAGTAGGATTTTAATATAACTTCAAATAATTATTCATCATGACCAGATGATGTGTCGCGTACATGAACCATGTTTGTGGGTCAAAGGCCAAGGTCTTGATTTAAGGTCGAAGTTTTAATATTGGCATTTTGTTCCTCTCCGTAACTTCTAAACGCCTGGAAGGTTTTTAATATTATTTCAAATTGTTACTCCTCATGACTAGACAATGTGTCATCCACATGTCTCATGCTTATCAGTCAAAGGTCAAGGTCACAATTCAAGGTCAAATATGTGTGAATCATTTCCGCTTGTGCTCTTCATTTTGCATTTCAGGCTTATTTTTCTGCAGGTTATTTTGTCAGTAAATACATTGTTCTGTGTCAAAGTTCTACATCTGTGTTAAGTTCTACATCTGTGCAAAAGCAATGTGTGGGGGGTATTAATCACCTGTAGTGATAGCTCTAGTTTTTCATAATCTTCATTGATATACTTCATTTACAAACTATTTCCTTGATGAATTACTCAATCTGTGATTTGTTCAAACATTACATTCTCCGGTATTTTTTTCTGAATGCTTGTAAGTAATAGATATCGCTTAAGATATATGGCTTTCGATATCAATATTGTATATATAATATGCACGTGACCTTCTTGTTTCTACAATTGACCTGATAGTGTTTATGGCGCAATAATTTATATTGTTATCAGTTTTGATTTGATTTGACAGCATGTCAACGTTCAACCAAACGCTTTGTAAACAAACACAGTTTGATGTTTGGCTCTCTCCTTTACTAGATACATTACAGTTATAAATCCTGTCAAACGAACTATGTACAGAACCTTGGCTTTAGAGCTGTGTGCGCTTATACCTATTGGTTTGTAATTTTTTTTATTTATTTGGAATTAATTTACTGGAATACTTGTTTTGAAGAATTTGAAATACATTGTTATATAACTATGAACGTCTGCGTATGACAATTTATAATAAGGCTTTCGAATTTTATAATGTTTTACTTTCATAAGGTCATTTTGGTGTAGAATGTTATATAGATGTGACTGAATATAATATTTGGGCAATATTTCACATACTGCGAGGGAAACCAATATTGCTGTGGAAATGACCGTTGTTGGTATGTAGATATATTCTTATACTAATTATATAGTTATATTTGTTGTTAGTGTCATCGTGATTTATTATAACAATAATGTCCGTAAATAAATATGTGTAGTGCTCACTTATATAAACTGTTTTGTCTTACATTTTTCAAGTATGCAAGTTACGTCTTTATTTGATTTCAGTGACCCTTTGTCACCAATGGCAACTGTGGGAATCGTGTTGGGAGGACTAGTTTCCCTGGCTATAGTAGTTTCCATTATTTGCGTCGGTGTCCACAAAAGCAAGAGAAAGCCTTGAATGATTATTCCCCTACATGTATTTGGCCATCTATGAGCTCTAAATGCGGTAGCATTTATTTTAGATATCTAAAGCAATTTAACGTTAACTGTAATAATTAGCAAAAGCGACACGTTGCATACAGTTTATGACCAATATGGTAGTTGCACTTGCATTATGTTTGTGAAATTGCTTTTAATAAGTTGTCTAAAATGCATTTAAACCGGTTTAAACCCCCAGCGCTTTGCATTGACCGCTCCAAGGCGGTGACCCCAGTTTTAATCATTTTATGTTCTGTGTTGTGTTGTATGTATTGTCCTGTATTCTATAGGCAATTGGTCACTTGCCTCAAATAAAGAACCAGCGGATGATTATAAGGGTTTCTCACCTGATGATGTCCCTAGAGTTTCAGTATTCCTATATTCTAAACAATATTTCAGCGCCAAATGTGGCAACTATTCAACAGGAGCATTATGCACATCGTTTCCAAGGCTACGGTTCTGGAATGCCTCCTCCCCCACCGTATGGATTTCAGCAAGATTCATAGAGTGGACAGCCTCATAGGGACTACAACCAGGCTGTATATCCGCCCTTACATCCGGTTTAACGTGACAATGTTCATTTGACAGATTTGTTGTTTAGTGCAAAATGTATTGTTTTGTGTTTTTGTTTCTTTAAAATTTGCAAATGCACATATTTGTTATTGTATGTTGATAACGTTTTTGTTAATTGTTCCTCTTGACAGGTTCTTGACAGGTTTGTCGATGCTAACACAGTTACATTGTTTTCGTTTATGAGGACCCCGCCTGCCCCTAAATGTACCTTGTTTTATATATGTATTTTGGTGGTTTAAATGAATCCCAACTCATTAAGTGTGATCTTTCTATGGCATCATTCCAAATCAAACATTACATTAATTAACTACAGTTTCATAATTTTGTGAAAAGGCATTCACTTCACCTACTATTATTACTGAACAAAGTTTCTTTATCAATAATGATATTTAATGTTAATGGCTTGTGAAAGGTATCTGCGTTAATTAAATAAATAAGGAGTTTGTGTAAAGTATTACTTCAACTTACTATTACTAGCTTCATAGCAACTAGTTATAACTAACAAATAGTAATGTCCACCAGTGGAAAGCCGTTTTCTAATAATGTAAACATATCACAACAATCATATATCGAAAACCATTAATATAAGAAAACGAAACATATTGAATATATATGCGAAGTAACTATGTTCTAGACTTAGGCAATGAAGCTTTGCAATAGTTTAATACCTTGTGATAACTTTAACTAATCAGGCGTACACTGGTGTCTGTAATATTATGTTGAAAAACAAAATGTTAAAACGTCATGCGAATGAATTCCGCACAGGCCACAATGTCCACTTATTGAAGTCTTGTCCCAACCTATTAATTAAACATGTTTTCAACACTGTTGTCGTGAAGTTGTATATGAAAAAATATTGAGTAAAAGTAACGTAGCGTTATTTTTTTTTTTTTTTTTTTTTTTTTTTTTTTTTTTTTTTTTTTTTTTTTTTTTTTGATCCGATTCTTTATTTACCTCGTCCATAGGTATGTGCAGGTCGAGGTCATCCTGCTCCATACCTTACAATGTTTGATGTTAGTAGACAGACAGTTTAAATACAATAAAAGTTAGTGTATAATAATATTTGTTGAGTTGTCTTTAACATCTTTATAGATTACTGATAATGTTATAGAAGAGGCAAAATAAATATGTTTATATGAATGCATGTACAACAAAATAGCAAAAAACACTCACTTTCGGCATACATACAAACACAAATATGAAAGAAAGAAGAAAGGAAATAAAAAAAAAAAAAAAAAAAAAAAAACAGAGAATCGTGTTTGGACTTCTGACAATATAATCTTGAAATCATTGCGAGACATACAGCAAAATGGTATCGGGTAAGTATTAGAACAATAAAAAAACTAGTATAATTATGATATTGGATACACTACACTACTTCATCGTGGATTGGATTGGCAAGTAGCTGTACAATTGCCCATTTTTGCTTTTCTTTTTCTTGACATTTGCCATTGTTTTGAATGTCCCATGATAATCGTAAACTTTTACTTAGTCCTAGTATAGTGGGTGGGACCCTTTTTTTCTTACACATAAATATATATTTTTTCAATTCTAAGATAAAAATATTTATTTCACTCATGGTTTCATTTGTACTGCCAAGTATCATAGTTTGACAACAAATTTCAGAATATTTGTGCATATTATGTGACCTTAAAAATTGAATAACATAATTGACAACAATTTGTGTAAAGTAGCAGTCCCAGAATAAATGTATAATAGTTTCTTCATGTTCTTTGCAAAAAGTACATAAATTATCCTGTGCAATATTCATTTTATACAGTAAAGATTTAGTTCCTAGGATTCTGTGCACAATTCTTGTCTGAAACCACTGGGTGTATGTATCTCTGGAAATGTTAAAAACAAGTCTATGTACTTTTTTCCATTCAATGTTATTGAAAGATATATTCCATTTTGATTGGCAAGTTGGTATATCGGTGTTGGAGGTAAACGTTTTATATACAATTTTGTTTTGGTTTTGTATCAAGACTATATTATTTAAATAAAAAGATGTAAATGCACATTCTATATCTGGCTTTTTTATAACATCAAAGCCTGACATTTTTATAAAGTTCTTCACTGTTCTAATTAAGCCTTCATAAAATAGAAAATTAATTTGTATACCAATGTAAGATTCTAACAAATCCTTACTCACAAATAGTCCAGATGAGCTTACTATATCTCTAACATACCTAACTCCTCTATCATACATATGTTTATTATAAATACTATTCAGACCTATTTTAAAGTTGTGGTTATAAAATAAAGGCATATTTAATATATCTTCATGCCTACTAACAACTTGTTTATTGATATATGCAATATAACATGTAAGTACATCTTTCCAAAAACAATTTTTTAATGTTTTTACTATTTTTTCAGCATAATCTTTTCCCACATTCGTCAATTTTTTAACATCAAACAATGAATAAACCAGTAGGAAACATTTTCCAGTACACAATACAATTTTCCTTAACCATGTCATTTTCATTGTTTTTTCAAAGGCATAGACATCTATCATAGAAATACCTCCATCATCATAAGATTTAATAGCCACTTTATGTTTAATTTTAGCAGGCCCATTCCAGACATAATTATGACAGATGTTATTTATCTGTTTTAGTATTATTTCTCCTGGATTAGGGAGGGTAATAAATAGGTGCGTCAACAAGGGGAGTAATAATGATTTGATAACAGTTATCTTTCCCAGGGGTGTTAAGTGTCTTCTACTCCAAAAATTTATGACATTTTGTAGTTTTTCTATTTTACTGGAGAAATTCATGTCTATCATTGTATTCAAGTCAACATGAAATATAATTCCTAGAACTCTGAAAGTTGTCGTCCCCCAGACTAGTTTATACTTAGTTTTTATTGAATGTGTACTGTACTTTTTACAGCCAATCCATATTAGGTTTGTTTTGTCATAATTTATTTTTAATCCAGAACATGAAGCAAAGTCTTGTAACAGATCAAGAGTTGCATTTAAGGAATTTTCCGAGCCATCTAAAAAAAGAGAAGTATCATCGGCAAACTGAGAGATTTTATATTCTATATTATCAATTTCTATTCCCTTAATTGTTTTCGAGTTCCGAATTTTAATTGCCAGTATTTCAGCGCAAAGAATAAAGATGTACGAACTTATCGGGTCTCCTTGTCGACAACCTCTTTCTATAGTAATAAAATCTGATAAGAATCCATTGATTTGAATTAAAATCATGGTGTTATACAAGAAAAGGGATATCCATTTTTTGAATGTTACTCCAAAATTAAAATATTCTAGAGTTTTTTCTATGAAATCAAACTCAAGGGTATCGAATGCCTTTTCAAAGTCAATCGTCATCAATAGTCCAGGGATATCGTTATCCTCTGTATATTTCATTATGTCATACAATAGTCTAGTATTCTCTCCAATGTACCTGCCCTTAATAAATCCTGTCTGGTCTTTAGAAATCAGAGTATCAAGGACAGTTTTAAGTCTGTTGGCAATTGAGCCAGATGCAAGTTTATAAATAACATTTAAAAGTGTTAAGGGACGTAAATTTTTTAACAATTGTCTGGGTTTATTTTCTTTAGGTATACAAGTAAGTATTCCTTGTTTTTGAGTAATTGACATATAGCCAGAGGCAAAAGCATAATTAAGACTTCTAGTAACGAAATGGCCCAAATCTTTCCAGAAGACTTTAAAAAATTCTGCGGTGAAACCATCCGATCCAGGACTTTTGTCATTTTTCATATTTTTTAATGTGAATGCGATTTCATCCAGTTTGATGGGGCCTTCCAGTACTTGTGATTGTTCATTACTTAATTTTCCAGTTTGTATATCATTAAGGTCTTCATGTATATTATAATTCTCATTATGTACAGATTTTGTGTATAACTTTTTATAAAATTGTGCCGCTTCTTTTAGAATATCATTTTGATTAAATATTTTTTTGCCTTCGTCATTTTCGATAAATGGAATAGTTTTACTAGTAGTATGTTGTGTTTCCAAATTACAGAAGTATTTGGAAGGTTTTTCACTATCATCAATCCATTTTGCCCTAGCTCTTATAAAAGAGCCTTTCATTTTTAAATTTCGAATATTTTCAAGTTCTTGTTGCAATAAATTTAGTTCTTCCATATTCTCGTTTGTAAGGTTTTTTTCTATAAATTCAACCGCTTTTAAGATATCACCCTCTCTTTCTTTATTCATTTTGGATTTGTAGCTTGAGTATGATATGGTTTTACCTCTGATTTCCATTAACAGAGTTTCTAAAAAAAGTTGGTCATTTATAGAAAATTGTATAAGATCATTTTCTAATGAATTTAAAGTATCAATATTGTAGACAGGTAGAGCATACTGCATCTTAATCTCTTCAATCTTAAGTTTTATACAATTTAGGTACTCTATATCATGGAGTAAAGAGTTGTTAAATTTCCATAATCCTTTTCCATGTTCTATCTTGCCAAAATTCAATTCCAAAGTTATTGGAGAATGATCAGATCTGTAGCTTGCATGTATATTAGAATATCTAATATGCTGAATATAGCTACTAGTGACTAAGAAAAAGTCCAATCTGGCTTGCTGGACAGTGTTGGGCTTTCGCCATGTGAAATGTTTCACATCGCCATTAATAAACCTAAAAGTGTCAATTAGACTTCTATCATTGATTACGGAAGATAACAATTCCCTAGATTTTTTATTATTATTTAGTGTTTTGTAATTGACATAATCAATGTCAACATTTAGTACAAGATTAAAATCTCCACATATCATATAAGAGTCATTTCCTATTGTATCAATTACATTGAAAATGGACAGACAGTTATCTTGTTAGACATAATATAGTTTCAAAAAACATTCTAGTACGACACATGGTATGCCCAATTTATGTTGTATACTTTTTGCTATTTAATCATAGCGTTATATAAATCAATAGGCTATTTATATGAAAGTTGTGGAACAAAAACAATGCTACAATGTTACTGTGTCTATAAATAACACTGGCTAAACATACTATTACATAAAAGTTACAACCTTAAATATGTAGGTAATATATGTAGGTAATTTGTAATATGTTAAGATAAAAGATATTACTAATAATAAATAGACTATTTATTGTTGCATTTATGTCATGAAAGGGGTTTATTCTATTGGCAACATACATACTAACAATAAATAGACTATTATATAAAAGTTACAACCTTAAATATGTAGGTAATATATGTAGGTAATTTGTAATATGTTAAGATAAGAGATATTACAATATAGACGTTGCAAGTAGCTTTATTGTTGTTGTTGCATTTATGTCATGAAAGACATGTTCATTTCATACCGTAAATAAATCCACATGTATATATGACATATTTGTTTAGTAATAAATATTTACGTCTTCTATCCAAGAGGAGCATTTGTTGTTGTAAAATACACGGTAATAAAAGTAATGCAGCATCTTTATACTAAGCACTTACACATAGACAAGTGTACATCCATTAAATAGAACTTCCTATTTATTATATATTCTAAGATGTATAATTTAATTTAAACATATTTGTTTTAAACAAATTATGTATAACAAGTTTTGTTTTATGAATTTCAAAGATATGAGAATTTTCAAATTTGATTATTACAGAGTAAGTTTTAGTGAACAAAAAGGACTAGGATGCTCACCGTCTGTCTTCTTATTTCTTCCCCTTCTGGTTTTGAATTCTTCTTCACATAGTGATTTATACTGTTCACATACACTGTAAGTTAATGTTACTTGCGATGGGCACGAAATTCTTCAATAACGAGGTCAATGATATCATAGAGATCGAACTTAATACGTTCTTGTTGTTTTGTTAAGGCAAACACTGATCCATTGAAGAACCAGGTAGAGTCAATGCCCTGGTGGAGATGCAGTCGGTTCATCAGTGCGGTGTTCATTGCCGTGACATCATCTACCAGTCGGTGGCCCGAGTTTCTCATCTCTTTTCGTTTCCTCATAACTATGGTTTTGTCGTTATTGTTACGCAGTTTTATCAGGACTGGTCGTATTTGTCCTTTTTTGGTGGGGATTCTATGTATTGCTACGATCTGTTCTGGTGTGATGTTTATGTCCTGTTCTTTGAATAGTTTGATGATTTTGTCTGACAGTTCTGCTACAGTTTCACTTTGATCTTCCTTCACATTCATCACTTTAATATTGTTCTTTCTTGAGTATTGCTCATTGTGGTTTGAGCGTTTGCTGGTTTCTTCATTCATTTTTATCGTGGATTTTAACTTTTCTTCCATAATTTCTAAGGCCTTTTTTTGGTCTTGTTTAATTAAGTTAAATTTGTCTAGTATTGTCTCGTTTTCAAATTCTACACATTTAATTCTATCTGTAAACTCTTTGGTTTTTTCTGAGACACTGAATGCTACTAGTTTGTCCAATTTTGTTTCCATTTCTGCTTGCAAACTTATTTTCATTTTATTTAGAAAATCTTCATTACGTTTTTCAATTTCTGCCATAATTTTAGAAACTGTGTTTGTTATGATATTTTCTACCTCATCTTTTTTCAACATATGTTTTATGTCATCACTTAGATCAGTTATTGATTGTTCCAGAGTATCTAGTTGAGCCCTTATTGCACTTACATCATTCAGGCTGTCGTTGCTGACTTCGGAATTACCCCGCTTTGGTCTGTCACCTCCTTTTGCTTGCATCTTCCCTGCCGGTTGGTATTTGGACGGTTTGGACGTATCCTTTGCACTCATGTTTATTTATTGCACAGTTATTCTCAATCTATATTTATATTCCACAAAATCTATCCTCTATCCTCTTAGACAACCAAGTTTATTTCTTGGCCTACTGACAGGGCATTTGGTATTTGGTATTTACTGTTATGCACATGCACATGCACCTGCACAATGTTATGAACACACTAGATTTTAATCCTCAATTAGGCATTTCTTCTCCAAGCAATCAGTCAGTCAATCACAACATTGTAATCCAGGCAAATCTGATAATTGATTTACAGTGTGAGAGTATATTTAGTAAATTCTATTTTTAGCCACTTTTCACACAAAGAGGAAATATATTTTATCAAATATTATCTTTTTATACTTCCATATTTTCAAACCCACTGCACTATGTCAAAGTTCATTGTATTCCACACTTTTGCAAGTAAAAAGTCACACTGTTGAATCACTATTACATGAGTATTTTGTAATAAACATCAGAGCTCAAATTTTGTGACACATCTCTTTCACCAATCACATTTCCCCACATATACCTTGGTTCGAAACTTTTATTTTATCAGAAGTACAAAAAACAATGGAAGTCACGTCAACATGATGTCGACGTTAATGCGTACGATACTTCGCGCAATTATTATTAATTATGCAAAGTTCATGACAACTGTCTTCCTCAATAATCTTAATCAACGACGTTGTGTCGTAGTTGATGGCACGCCCACATCATATAATTAATTATGTCGTCCGGATGACTGATGCCAACTTTAAGTATATAATGAAACAGATATACGTTTAGGTTTTTTAAACAAATTGTATGCTTTCATTATTTGAAGGCCTAGTTTAATTCTTGTTTATTTGACCTAGTCCCCAATCTGGGGTTAGGTAAACCTGTATATCGGCACCCTGCTGTGGTCAGAGTGTGGGTACAATGTGGTGACCCTTATCAGCTGATATCAATACTCTGCTGCAGAGGAAACAGTGCACTTAGCAATTGCTCAGTCAGCTGGGAGAAAATATTACAGATAATGATAAGAGATTTTATGGTGCACCAATACACAGAGTGGAATGCTCCACGGAGACGCCAGACATTCCATAAAATAGGCCTTTAAAATAGAATGAAATAAAATGACGGTTTGACGGTTCAAATTATTGGATAGCAAAGTTTGGGTAAATTGAATCTCCACTGCCCAACTTTCATCGTCAAAGCGTCAAAGGCTATACATCGTGCGGTAATTTCAGTTACATAGAGCATTATTGCGTAATTAAGAGAGACAACATAAACTGTCCTTTTGATTGACCTTCGATGTAAACAGGAATTGTGTAAACTCGGAAAACGTATAGTTTACAGTATTCCAAGACCTGCAATGAAGTTCGGATATAAGATTATTCAGCTACCTAACCGGGAAATGAGAACATAACATGCCTGTCAGCTTTACGTAGGTACTGAATAGTCTCATTCTACATACATCTTATACAATATTTTGGCAATAGTTATTTAAAATAAAACTTAGAACTATATGCATTATTAAATGAATACTTAGTATTCCATAAAGGAGCATCTCGACGTTAGATCGACAATAACATTTGCGAAAATAAAGTTCGTTTAAAGAAATTATTATGAAAGCATACTTAAATACGATGACTTCGTTTTGTAAAAACATTTTACAAAAATATATTATTTGATTGTATACACATTGCTCATCGATGGCACGTTTGCGGGCGTGTGAAAATTTAGTAGTAGTAACATGGATATGAATGAAACGTACGCGATGAATAGTTTCCAGCATGCGTGCCCTAAATGCACTAGAGAAGTTTTCATTCAAGTATGCAATTTAGTAGGCATGAATTCGAATCCTACTGGAATCCTACTCCATCCCAAACATGGTAGTTTGTATTTTATTATCTGTTTCCTGAACGATTCCTCCAATACAGTGTTGACACTCGAAAACTCTACTCGAGAAAACTAGGGAACTATCTATGTGTCTCAATGTTTATGCGAAATACCGCCGATATACCTCTTTAATGCACGAATCATTGTGAAAAAAGCTTCAGATAAATCCCAACTTATGTATCATATTTTATACATATACATTGCGTGATCATTTTTAGATGAGATGATAAGAAACAACATTTTGTTTACATTTGTATGGACAAACATACATTAGGCTGACATTTTGTTTTGTGATAAAAGGAACATAAAACACACAGAGAAATATAACACATGTATTTCATCTTTACGTTGCGTCCCACTTAGGTAATATCCATATTTCCATGTTTTACAATTAAAATAGAAATACCCGGTAGCTCGTATTTCCTTCTAAAAACGATGTACAAACTGGAACAGAAAATATCTTAAAAATATGCATTTAAACTATTAATTAATCGTGGCCGCATTTGTTATAGCACAAGGTTGCAATTTGTATAACAAAGTGTCTGGGGTTAAGTTTATACGCCTTAGTTTAACAATTTATTCGATTTCAAAACACAAACCAAGCAAGCGATTCATCCCTCTAATCCAGAGCTTAGAGTTGAAAAAACTTTATACTCTTTGTGTATAATCGACGTTCATGTTCCGTTTAATGTATCGCCGTATTATGTAAGGTATTGTCATATTTATTTCCTATTTAATCGCATGCAATGATCAAATAATCGACCGGCTATTTGATCATTTGCATCAATTACTATTCATCAAGTACATAGCACTGCGTATTTAAAGCTGATAAAATGTATCACTAAACACGTAACTTAAGAGTTACAACTTATTACAATCAATATTATTAAAATATTTTTCAAACTTTTACTTCCTAGATTCAAAGATAAATATTGTTCAGATTACGAATGGATTCAAGTTGTCCTGTATAAAGCTATATCAAGCATGTTTATGTAGCCTTATTGCATTTTGTTATCAGTTATAGGTCTGTTTTGAAATCAAGCCAAATATTAGACTCAATAAAGTTAACTTCTTGATAGTGTTGAGTTATCGTATGCGACAGAGCACATTTGGAAAACCGATCAAAACTGGTTTTAGACATGCCAGATTATTAAATTTTGAGCTTTTGTTCCATCGATTCAATACGGTTATTCTTGTTTTCAAATGGACATGTATGGAATTCTTATTGTGACGCTGTTCGCGCTTATACAGACAGGTTTGTATATATAAGGTCTTTGATTTTGAATATTTCGTAACTTTATATATTACCAATTTCTAACCAGAAATATTGATGTGAATGTAAAATAATTTAATATTCTACTTAATTATATACGTATGTCAATCAATTCAGAATTTGCACATGTTTACTTCTTCTCTATGTTCACACGACTGGTGTTTGAAACGATGTGAACCCAGACGGCTGTTATAGTACAAATAAGAAGACGTTTGCATTGTTTGCTACGTTTAAGTACTCAGAGACATAACTTTGATTACGCCCTGACTTTATTTTCAGTATATTCTTACGATAAATGTGCACCATATGGAATTTCCTATACATACTGCGAGGGAAACAAATATTGCTGTGGATATGGGCAATGCTGGTATGTATATATGAATTATAATGTAGGGTTACTGTACAGAAATTAATAAATATTTGACGTTAATTCTCGATTCATGCGCTCAATACGTACTAAAGACATTTGTATCAAAATATTAAATTCATTGATTTTCTGACAAATATTCGGCACAAACTCCAAAACCAAACACACGTTTTTTTAAATATGCTATAATAATATCTCCTGATTGGGTTGTTTAAGATCACAAATAAGTGTTCATACTGTTTTCAGAAGTCATTTTCCCACGTTATACTCTGGAATGCACATTATATCAATACTTAATTTCAGTGACCCTTTGTCGACAGTGGCCATCATTGGAATAGTGATCGCATGCATCGTTGTCTTGGCAATTGCAGTGTCCGTAGTTTGCATCTGTCTCCAGAAAAGCAAGATAAGGCCTGGAATGATGATTCACCCAGGTATTTAGCAACATGTACAATAGTTTACTAAACAGTGATGTTTTTGACATTTACATTTTCTGACGGTTATATATGTAATGATCTTGCTCTTCCTTTTTTGTCTTGAATTTTAATGGATAAACATACACGCCAAATTGGTTTGATCACTTATTTAAGTATACTTTTAGCAAGTGTAGCTATATTGATGACAATCCTTAAATAGCATATACTCTATTCCGTCTAGGGCCAAATGTGGCGATCGTCCAGCAGTCCTACGATGGTCAATATTTCCAAGGTCACGGTTATGGAATGCCTCCTCCTCCGCAGTATGGATTGCAGCAGAGTTCACAGAGCCAGCAGCCTCAGATGGGCTTCAGCCAAGCTTTATATCCGCCGGTTAAACCAGGGGGATCATGAACAAACGAGTTCATTTCGCGTTGACGTAAAATCGTTAAATTGTGTTTGGCTAGCTTTTTTGTTTATTTTAATAGTTTGTTTAAAAATTGTATTTGTATACTAATGTACTGAATTTGTATTGTAAAAAGGTTTTTAGAATTAATTCATTCGTTATTGTTTATACTGATATGCTATTTATACCGAACGAATATTCCATTGTAATTTTCCCACAACATCGTTCCGACGGGACTGCATAGTTTTGCATAGATCTGTATCGTTCTCTAGCTATAATAATAAATACGTGGTCATTGTTATAATATAAACTAATAAATGTATGATAAAACTAACCCGTAATATGTCTTGAACTTATGTACTAGATGCCTGTGGTTTGTGCGATAATGTGTTTAATAATTATGTGTGGCATGTAATTTAATTGGGGAAAATATAGTAGTGATCTCCCTTACATAAAGGCTAATTGGCTTCTGCAACGCAGATATAAACACAACATAATATTGAAACGTTAGTTTGGTTCACCGTTCAAAATAAAATTATCAATTTAATGTGAAAATTTCACTGTTTTACCGATAATTATACTATTTAGTTCTGATCCGTAGGGATTAACGAAAAGCCAGTGTGTATTTGCCGACAAACAACAATAATGCGATCTTATTTTAGCCATGTTGTCCAATAATGCTCTAACTGATATAATCACACGAGCCATTTTTGTATGAGACTTTTTATCAGAATAGTGCTATCCGATCATAATCAACAATCACATATTCGAACTGCTTCATTATTTTCAGTAAACGCAATAGTTTTAACATTTTTGAATGACCATAGTATCGTAGCGTCTGATGTATTTTTAGCCATTTAAAAATGCAAGGAAAACTAGTCGTTTTCAAACGTCATATATCATTGGCATGAATACCTCAGACGCTACGTTACTATGGTCATTCAAAAATGTTAAAACTATTGCGTAGCTGCCAAATTATCTTCAATTATAGACACTCTCTTATTTGATCTTAACATTGGTCAAGTCATTATCCTTCAAGGGCTACACAGGGTGCCTCCGTCCTTACCGTCCAGATATCCAGTAGACCTGGTTTAATGCCAGAGTGGACGAACTAAATTCTCCATCCTCCAATCACACCTTAATTTGTCCACACAGCACCGGACGTATTTCTGGCGTTTAAAAGGCTTTTGGTCACCTACATCCGAACTCGCCAACTTTGCCACGGACGGGTGCCTATTATCCGAATCCGGTCAGCTTCGGCTTATCTCCAACATTCGTGCCGCAGTGGTCGCCGCCTACAAAGGCTCTCTGGGCTCACGGTATTAAGATATGTATCATTCGGTTCTTTACCAATCAGACATTACTGGCTCTCCATAATGTGTTTATTATTTATGAGCTGTGTTATCAGCTTTATTAACAATCTGATGTTTGCTTCGGTCAACATCTCGCTTTTCATTATGCTATACGCAAACTAGCCATTATATACCTGTGTTATAGTTACATGTTATTTTGGTGGTGAACCTCAACATCCGACGGCGTGATGTATTTTCATGTCGCGTTTGGTTGCATGCGTTGGTCGTTGCGTCGGCGTGATTTCGTGTTGATTTCACGCTGTACATTTTATGGTAAACTGTCCTGTATTACAGATAGTTCTTGGTAAGGTGATTTGGTTTATCTATCCGGTAGTTAATTGGGTTTGCATGTAAAATTGGTATTTCGTTTACTTATACTGTGTGCTGTTTGCGAATATTGCACAATCATTAAATGTTGGCCAAATGTGCCTCAATCTAGAGTTCGTTTGTTGGGATATTTATCTCACAATGTCTTCTGCTACAACATATTTTGATAATGCATTTTATATGTTTTGTCATTTGCATGTTTGATTCTGGTCCTCTCTGTGTCGGTCTGGTATATTTATTTTCTGAATCGACACATGTCTTTACTCGGAACATTTGTTCCAGATGAGGCCAAAGAGGAAGCCTGAAACGGTGGCTTCATGTTCCGCTGTGGCCCCTCAAGCCAACCAGCTGACAAACAGACACGAACCATCGGGCCACTTCTACTGCAGCCGTGTCCACATAAGAAGTCTTGGCTGGGCCTTGCCTAGGTCAGCCGCCTGCTGTGCCTGCTTCAATCCAACCAATTGCCGTGCCAGCCTCCATCCAGTCGCCTGCGGTGCCACCCTCAATCCAGCTACCTGCAGTGCCAGCTTTTCATGCTGTGCCAGCCTCATTCCAGCCTCTTGCGGCCCCAGGGAAACTAACCCATTTCAAGGGCTTCACGTCGAGGATGATGCTGACTCGTCATCCTACTCGAGCTCGAACGAAGACATACTGCCGTCGTCATTTCCAGCGGCTATTTTGCAGCATATAAACATGTTACTGCAACGTAATGGGGCTCAGATGGCAGAACCCATAAGTTCTCCAATTTTCTCACAAGTTAAAAAAGTGTACGAAAAGCAATTTGGCGCAACAAATATATTGATTTGGCCACACTTCTGCCCAGTTCTACAGCCGCTCATTCACCACAGTACACACTACAACTAGATCAACATGCAAATATCTCCATTACTTCCTCTAAACGTACAAGGAAGATTAACAACATTGAAACTTGGACGTCCGCTTTTCTCCGTTTCGCGGCCATCTATGTCCACAAGTACCCGTTTGAGACACCCAGCTCATGAAGTATGAGTTTTTGCTGGTCATTCATTCAAAGACTATCTCATTGAAGGGGGGTTTTCCTTTGGTTTTTACATCGGGTATGTTGGGCCCGTATGGCCTCTATCTCGTCTAGCCTCAAGACTTGTTCCGAAAACCCAGTTTTGGTCCATCGTAAAATATTAACCGAACTTCAGGATGGCTGTATTGCTGGTCCTTTCAGTTTTTCGCCCCTGCATAGCCTTCAAATAAGTGCCATTGGTTTAGTCCCAAAGAAAACACCTGGTCAGTTTCGTTTGATTCACCACCTTAGTTAACCCTCTGGGAATTAGGTCAACGACTTCATTGACCCCCAACTCGCAACTGTGTTCTATTGCTCCTTTGATGATGCTGTTAACACAGTTTTTCTTGTGCTGAGTGAGACTGACATCAATTCCGCTTTTCGACTGATACCCATTCATCCCAATGACCACCATCTTCTCGGTTTACGTTTTGACAATCAAATTTATTACGATATGTGCCTGCCGATGGGAGCCTCTTCGTCGTGTGCAATCTTTGAACGTTTAAGCTCTGCTTTACACCACATTTCAGAAGCAATATTAGACATACGACATATGGTACACATACTGGACGACTTTTTAATACTTGGACCTGCCCATTCCCCCATTTGCCAAGAAAACCTAGAGAGGTTTTCTGGCTTTTTGTTTTGATATTGGAGCCCCTATTAAGGAGGAAAAAACGCAGTCAGCTACCACGACTATCATTTTTATGGGACTCGAACTGGATTCAGTGCAAATGGAAGCTCGTCTTTTGGACGACAAACTAACCAATCTACGTTTCAAACTTGCTAAAGATTCCAAATCCCGTAAAATATATCTTAGGGACCTGCAATCGTTGCTGGGTCTACTTAATTTATGTTGCCAGGTAGTATTCCCGGGCTGTTCCTTTCTACGCCGTCTGATTGACTTAACAAAAAACGTCACAAAACCTCACCATCGTATCACCCTTACAAAGGAAAGCCATGAAGATATTTTTGCTTGTCAAATGTTTGTTGAGAATTTTAATGGCAGGCAATTACTTTTAGAACAACGATGGCTTTCCTCTGAAACTTTACATCTTCATACCGATGCTTCTGGAGCTTTAGGTGCTATCTTTGAGACACAATGGTTTTATAGGTCCTGGCCTCAACATTGGTTACCGTTTATTTACCGGCGATTTTTATTTTGTTGATCTCAGTCAATCGTCAATCAGATACGTTCCCTTCACAATGCTAACGAGTTTTCATCTTGATATGTGCATAAATAAATGTGTAATCCAGTTAGTTTGTACATAACGCCTAAATGCAAACAAACTGCACGCGGGGAATCTATTTCATACTGCGCATGCGCAGTTTTGAGGCCCCCGCGTGGTATCCATGATAAAATTAAATTATCGTGTTTTTATATTATGTCCATGTGTGCATGTACAGCATGAAAATAACCATTATTCATTGGCATTACATACAATGAAAAACGGAAAAAACTGCATATTAAGATCGCAAATATATCTCGTTACTTAAAACCCTTATTATGTGTCCCACTAGCACGCAGGGTCTCAGTTTCAGAGCTATTTTTATAAGAACAAATGAGTATTGGGAAGAAATTGAAACATTGTATTAACAACAGAAAAACAGCTGCTTAATATAGAAAATAAATACGAACAATAGCCAAATGTGGAATAAACACGTCCACGATTTTCACCAAGCAGCTTCGAATCACCGTGTTATTTTAACACTAGAAAATGAAATAAACAAAAGTTGGAATTTTGTCAATATAAGTCAATAGAATTTGCTTTGAAAACAGAATTCATAAAACATTATTATTTTCGAGCAGGTGGCGGATTTAAAGAGGGGTGACGGATTTAGGCACTCCCGCGCTCATTGTTTACACTGTTTAGGCCTTCAATCTCTATAAATATTTTTTAAGTATTTGAAATGTAACCATAACACGAAAGCAAATGCACATTGAACCTAACTTGATTTATGAAAATATTTAAGTCAATCGGTAAACAACTTTTGAAAATATCATAAAAATTACCCCCAAATGTGTCGGATTTAGGTACTGCGTCAGAACATACTTTATTTTTACGATGCAAACTGAGCCCCGTTGCCTTTCTACACTAGTTTCATATGTTTTTAGATGAATCGTGCAACCATCCCTATGTTATCGATCGTACATTTATAAACCATATACCATTTTAAAGCGGACAGTATCGCACTTGTACGTGCACAATGTGTCTCTATGCATTGTTTAGTAACACTTGGTTTTGCTTTTAACCCGCCACTTGTGTTTACCCGAAGTTTTTCCAGATACTGGTTCAGTTATTCAACCCATGTGTTTCTGTTGTATATACCTTTTAATAATAATTTTCACAGTGTTTGTTGTATATAACCTATTTGCTAGGTTTATGTATATTAGTTTACATTTATTGTACTGTTTGTTTTTTCTGACCCATTAGGTATATAGGGTGTACATTTTATTCTCTGTGATATCAGCTGATACCACCTTAACATGTTTATCGTCATATTTTGTTTTACAAACATGCAGTTATGATCTCCATTTTTATGTTTTTGTTATTTATGTTGTTCACTTTTTTCCCATGCGTATATTATCTTATTGATAATAATTTTGTTATGTGTGGTGTTCGCTCTTTTACCATGGAGATTTGATCTCCATTTGTATACTTGGTTTTGTATGTTGTTTACTCATTCACCCTCTCTCGGCATTTTTTTGTGTTGACTTTTTAGTCTGCTGCCATCTAGGTCTCCTTTTCATAACGTGGTTTTTGGTCACAGCTTGGTCTATCTGGGCGGAGTGGTTATATTGTCAAGTTATTTATTGTTTGTATACTAGTTGTTCATGTTTTCGTTAGCTATATGTTGATTGTTTTATATTCTCTAGTCCATGTCCAGGGGCGGTTTTTAGGCTGCCCAGACATGTCATGTATTTCCATATTATATAACATTTTATTATATTATATAACGTTTTATGGCATTTTGAATAAATGCCCTTTTTTACTCATAAGATGTCTTACTTATCTTTCTTCGCCATGACATGCTAGTACGCCCATGCATGTGACCTGAACTACACTTAGGACATACATTAAAAACAAACATTGTGTTTTGTTTTACATTTTATGAAAAACAACCAAACTGCTAAGAAAGCAAATGTAAACAGCACTTATTACTCACAGCAATAAGTACTACTGCTGTTAGTGGTGGTTATAATGTGTAAATGTACCAACATGTACCAATATGTATACCATGAGATTAACCAATACTTAATAAATATAAATATTAAATTTCAAATCGCATAATACACCTATACCTATTTATATTTTTACTTTTGACGCAGACATAAGTTACATAAGTTACCCGTAAACTGGCATGAGTAAATTATTTATTTATTTTTCACTTTGCGAACATATGTTAATACAGTTACCTTCAATATATTATACTGTTTAAACAATACATCTTAAAGATTTGGATACATTATGAAAATTGATAAAAACGCATGGTGTTATTTTATTCATTTGAAGGGTCGAGTGGACTCTCAGCCTTCAAGTACAGTCAAAATTATTGTGATGTCAAGGGTAGCACAAGTCGACCAATTAGTACACCAGGTATTTTATCAAACTTCATTTTTTGATATATTTTGCAATCGTCCTTAATTAAATTCGGTGCTCTTGAAAATTCTTAAAACACGCCCAATGTTCGGAAGCTGACATTATGATTTTGTTGGATTATTCTTTATGGTCGGTATTTTATTTTTTCGATATAAAATAGCGATTAAAATATTATTCCTAGAACGAACCGTAAATATTGAAAGTTAGTCGTCGCAACAATGAATGAGTTGCTAAACTTCATAGCACAAATACAATGCGCATAATATTTGATCAAAATAAGAAGTTGACTTTTATAGTGTCTACAGAATGGTTGTTTTCGAACTTGGTCAGTGTACGCTTACGAAGTTTGCAACACATATGGGTCTTACTTCACGTACTGTGAAGATGACAAGTATTGCTATGGTGACGATAACTGCTGGTAAGTTAACACTTAATTTGTGGACGGAATATATATTGCCATTAACATGTTTGTACGAAGCTGTTGCAAACTACAAATGTGGCATTCCCAATATAAAACTTGTAAATAATTAAGATGATACAAATTATAGGGTCTACTGCATCACGTCGTCTTTTAAAGGGGTGTAAGGAGTATATCGACGGTAGGTTGTCAGTTCAATTTAGTACAGAGAATAACTAACACATTTGAGGAATATTATTGAAACAGCTTTAAACAATTATAATATTATTGTGTTGAATACATAAAGGCCGCACACTATTTGTCATTATACAGTGTTGTACCAGTGGATATTTTTAAGGGCCTGCCATATATCGTTATAGTAAAATCGATATAAATGAAAATAACAACAAATAATGCGCCTGTACAAAATAAATAACGATGTACTGTCATCGCCACAGTGAGCAATGTTGCCGTCTTGAGTTATTATTTAATAAAATTTCTTTCCGCATCATGTTTGTATGTGCATTTTAAATTGCATGTTAACTATTTTCTTTTTGGCTGTGCGAAACTTTCGATATAGCTCCTTTTTGGCTGTGCGAAACTTTCGATATAGCTCAAAGAAATATTAAATGCCTCTTTCAACTATGTGAATTCATATCATATAATTGTTTCGTTCTAATGAATTGACCATGTAAACACGTACATATATCTAAATCTTGTATACGACTATTTCGTTTACAGCAGTCCATTGTCTTCCTTTGCAAGGATTGGCATCGTCATTGGATGCATCGTGTTTCTCGGAATAATCGGCTCTGTAATCTTTGTCTTGGCGCAGAAAAATCAGAAGAAGCCTGTCACAGTAATTCACCCCGCAGATGTTGTGTCTTGAAACCGTTTGGATACATCTTGCTTCAGCAATGTGTATTATATTAATAATCGTATGAATATGAATACACTTTTATATGAACGTATGTTATTATAGTTTATAGCTTTGGGTTTTCAAACACGTGTCTCTTAGTGTCTATAGCAGGTATGTAAACAGAATAATGTTGTCCTATACTAGAACACAGTGTGGTTGTCAACGAATGAAGCCCCCCCCCCCCCCCCCCACACACACACACCTACACTACTTTAAACTGCATAAACACATATTCACAAAGGCTTGTATGTGCTTTTTTAACATAGGGCCAGCAATGCCAAATTGTGTTTTCCTTGTCCTCTTATAGAAGGACCCACTGTGGCAGTGGTCAATACAGGACCGGAAGCGCCGCCTCCGTACGGGTATCAGCAGCACTATCATACCCTCCAACCGCAGACGGACATTAACCAAACTGCATATCCTGCCCCTGAAGTAGGCGTGTTCAAATACATATTGCGAGTTTTGTATGAAAAGTGACGCGTTTACATATTTGCTTAATTTAATGTGCATGGAGATTGTATCTTCTAATTATACAGTTAATGCAACCAGGTATGCACACCGTTTGCTCAAACTCTCGAATCGATTATAGCAACGACATGTCGGAAACATGTGTATTTCAACTTGGAAGGGTCTGGTCTAACCTTGCTTTTTGCATTTTTTGTCTCATTTGAGGACCTACACATGGCGTAAACATATTACATGTATACGGTTTGTGAAATATACATTGTGTCACTAAAGAACTATGATACCGATTTCCGTGTATAGTACATAATAATATGTTCTGTCAGATTATTATATACATTTTTATACATGTGTCATTAATTAATCATACAAAAATGTTTGTTTTTTTAAACAGAAGATTTACAAATTGCTCGAAACAAGAATATTTCGCTCTTTAAAGACTTATGTCTTCTGTTATATAATATAATATGTAATGTCCTCTAGTGTTTATAGTATTTGAATACTGGGAAGCGTGTCCAGTGTGTATACTTTGTACGATTTATATTTAATAAATTATAATGGAATCACAAAATACATTTATTTTGATTACTCCTGGCATAGATATATTCAATTTATTTTGACGATTATGGATGAACATGAATTGGATAGGTATAACGTGTAATACATGTACTTAAATCGTTTTTGTTTGTTTGTCAAACACGTCTTACATAGCGTTTGAAATGCACGGTTATGAGTGCAAGTCCGGGTGCTTTATATTTTGCAAAGAATACATTAAATGACAGTTTTATGTAATAATATGACAATCTAAAATGTTGTGTGTGTTGTGTGGGTTTGTTTTTGAAATTCTTTGTTAGTATAAAAGCAAACAACACTGTACGAATAACAGACACTCATATCCATGCAAACAAATAACTACACAAACACAAATTAAGGTAGAAACTAAGTTCATATAATGATACACATGCTTCTTGGTCCTGTTATATTTCTTACATGTTAGAATCAAATATTTGCTAGCGTGTTAGTGTTTGTTTATGAACTAATAGCAAACTAATTTCAAAACAAAAATATATTTTACGTCAGTTTACTAATGACGTAATTTTCCAAGATGGCCGCATAAGTATTTTAAAAACATAATAACTCTAGAATTATTTATTTATCAACCAAATTTCAGATTTTCTTTCCGTAATACGGTTGAATAAAGTGAATTGTATTGAAATAATATGTTTGATTAGTTGATTTCGCTCAAATATTAGTTCAAATAGACAGTTCCGCGAGAGTGCAGATCAATCTTAAGACTATGTCTAAACTCGTCGCCTGGATATCTAAAAGTAGCTCTTAACCTACTTCTTGAAATTGTATTTGTTAAATCAAGTAGTAAATATTAAATCAACGCCTTAGTATACCTATTTGATGAAATGGTTTGTGTTAGGAACAAGATGTAGTTTTTTTTCGTTTTTCGTCAGCAGTGTGTGCTTAACATAGTCGCAGTCTAGATGAGTGGCCATTCAATTAAAAGTTTAAATAGAATTAACATTTACATCGATTAAATATTGAATAGCTTAAACCACTTTTGACCAAGAGTTTGTAAATGAGTACTGTGTACCAATGAAAAGCTAGAATTTTGGCGCAATCGATAAGTTAATTATGCAGCGGTAAAATTGAATACCATTATTCAATTGGGCAAATTTTCTTGCGCGGGAGAAATTTCGGGAACGCAAACTTTTAACACTGCCTTAATGATTACCAATAATCGTTGCAAAATGTGTGGGAATAAAATTTACAGATTTGTTTACATAAGCGGTTAAAATAACGTTTTATAAACAACATATCCTCGACACACACTCTTGATCTGTGCACAAGTATGAACACATGTTCTCATTTTATGTCATGAACACAACATTATATTCATTCCAAGAATATAATAACAAGCTTGTTAAGCCTACATAAACGGCCCGCTCTATAAATAGTAATTGTATAATTCTCCCATTCATTCTAGTGAGTTCAACACATTCCAGATCATTTTAAAGTATAGCGCGCGTTTACCAAGTCGTATAGCTGTAATTATATACATGCATCAATTAGCGTCCAGCGAATCATAAACCAGAATAATTCAATAAATGTTGAATTTATATTACTATGGATTCATTTAATTTCGTGGATTCGTAAAATCGGGCATATTCGTTGGATCTTAAATTCGTGGATTTCGATTTTTTGCCGTAAACCTAAAAAAAATACTGTATCTATGTGCTTTTTGTTTATTGTAACAACCCTTGCGCTCAGTTGACATCCGCTAAAACAGCAGCGTGTCAATTACCCGCATTGTCCGTATCTTATCGTCTCAATCTCGCGATAATGTGGTCCCTAGTGTAACAACAGACAGACAGACAGACAGACAATTTATTTAGACTTATACATATGTTCATCGTCTTAAATACATACAAATTTGAAATAAAGTTATGTCACCTATCAATATATTACAATGAATACAATTTAATTATACAAAAACCAAATTTGCGAAAAAATTCTAATTTTCATGGAACTTATAAAAAATTTTAAATAAAGTACTGTCACTTGTCAATATGTTACAATAAAACAATTTAATTATACAATAACCAATGTTACGAAGAAAAAAACAAAAAAAGTACAATTTTAAAGGCAGTAAAGATAGACAAAATATTTTTGCGGAAAATAAAATAAAAACAAAATAATTATTAAAATAAATATAGCTATGGTTTAAAAGTTAGAAAAAGTATATTACATTGCATCATTGTTAATAATTTACTGTGGTATTTATAATAGTATTTCGTATAGTTAAAGCTTCTTTTACATATTTACATAAATTAACAATCTCAGATTTACACGTTGATGTCAATAAAATGTGGAACTTAACATCAGATGGCCTGATATAGTAAAAACATTTAATATATTTTTCTCGGGGTGTACGATAACAAGGACATATACAAGTGAAATGGAATTCATCCTCTGTATCTATTTGGTTACAACATAGGCAATAACGTTCGTTACGAGGGATATTGTTACGGGAGTATCTGCCTGTCTGAATTCGCAATGGATGGGCAGACGCTCGTAATCTTACAAAGTAAAAACGTAGGCTCTTGGGTAATAAATCTAAGTAGTCTTCATATTCGAGAGATGTTTTAAACATTCTATACATGTCTAAAACAGAACTATTATTCATATTACCAAACCATTCTTGTTTAAATGTGTCAATAATTCTACATTTGAATTCACATACAAAAGCATGAGTGTTAGAAACATTGGGATTTTCAAATACATAGGAATATCCGTATTGATTTAACAATTTTTTAACATCCGCAACCCAATTGTTGTATCCTTTGTTGCAATCATCCACTGCTTGTTTATACACAGTTTGTATAATAATTTTTTACTGTTAATAATTTTAAACCAATACTTAACAATTCGTGCATATCTATTTACATATAACGGGTATCTACCTAACTCTCCATATACCGTAGCATTACATGTGTTTATTTTTACATTTAACAACCTTTTGCAAAATTTTAAATGGATGCGTTCGATCTCTTTAGATTTATTAAATCCCCATATTTCAGAGGCATAACATAAAATGGAGCCAACAAAAGAATCAAACAATTGACAAAATAATTTAGGCTTAAGATCATATTGCTTACATTTGTAGAGTAAAGTATTGGTAGCCTTAAGGGCTTTTCCAGCCAAATGCTCTTGGTTTAATGTAAAGCTACCAGTGTAATTAATTACAGTGCCGAGATAGTTGAAATTATCGACGACTTCTATTTTTTGACCATTGTAAGTCCATTTCTCATCTTGGCGAATTTTACCCCTTTTGCGAAAGACCATTATTTTGGTTTTTGACGTATTCAAATTAAGCCCCCAACAATTACAGTATATGTAAAGTTTATCTAATTGGGATTGTACTTCTTCTGGTGTTTTACCTAAAATGGCCATGTCGTCTGCAAATAGCAACAAAATTAAAATTAGGTCATCTATATTTAAGCCAGACAGTGTGTCATCTTGTAGAAACAGTTCTAAATCTTCTACAAACAGTGAAAAAAGAATCGGAGACATTACCTCCCCTTGTCTTAGACCAACATCATAACTAAAATATTCAGAGTATGTTGTACAAGATTTGACATATGATTTTGCATTCTCATACATATTCTTAATTATTCGTAGTAATTTACCTTGTATTCCAGATTTATACATTTTTAACCATAGTGCACTGCGATATATACTATCAAAACATTTAAGCATATCCACGTACACAACATACAAGCGTTTGTTTTCTATTAAAAAATGCTGTACAACAGACATCAAAATATAAATAGTATCAACAGTCGAACATCCTTTTCTGAATCCGAATTGTGCGTCCGAAATTTTACCATTATTTTCACAAAATGATTCAATACGTTTATTTAAAATGGTTGTAAATAATTTGGAGAAACAGCTTACAAGCGTTATTCCTCTGTAATTATTGACATCAACAACAGAACCTTTTTTATGAAGAGGAATGATAATCCCTTTTGTCCATTGATCTGGAAAATAGCCAGAAGTTAAAATACTATTAAACACATCACACAAATGATTAGATAAAATATCAATACATTCAATGAAATATTCATTTAAAATACAATCAATACCTGCCGCTTTGTCACGTTTTAAGTGTTTAACTGCATTCATGACCTCATTTACTGTTATCGGTTGATCTAGTTCCGGAAAAGTACAATTTTCACCATTAAAGTCGTTATTTAGACAAAAATCTTCTGCCTCAGCATTTTTACTATCTGACGTTTTATTACTCAAATTTTCAAAATAGTCTTTTAATGCGTTTATTGAAATGTTATTGCAATTTATTTTATTTTTCGATTTGAAATATTTCCAAAATTCTTTCGGCTTTTTATTTTTTAAATTTTCAATTTCTGTCATCTTGCGTTTATATGCGTTCTTTTTCTTTTTGTTTGTTAACTCTTTATACAGCCTTTTCTTTTCACACAGCTCCATTCTATTGTGATCAGACTTATTCAGATTAAAAACTCTTAAAGCGTCATGGTATTGATTTCGTGCGGTCAAACACTCATTATCGAACCAATCGGCGTGGTTTATACAACTGTCAGTATTAAATGTGGGTTTATTACTGTAAGTACATGATTTTGTAAACAACGGATCCGCAACATTGCGAATTGTAGTAGAATTTTCTAGAACCTGGTTAATTGACATTCTACTCGAACAATCTATACTATCGACAATATCATTAAAAATAGGCAATTTTGAAATAATTCCTGAATGAAATTCATCTCGAAATGAACTATTCCATTTATATTTAACATCCGTGAATGTCTCATAATTGGGTGAACAATTGTTACAATATAATGAAAAATGCAACGGAGCATGGTCACTCCATGCATTAAAATCACCAACAGTAAAGTTTGCTAACAATTGAAAATTGCTTTCATTGGTCAACAGGTAATCAATTACAGAGGTACCGTTATTTGAAACAAATGTATGTTTACAACTATCGCCTATTCTACCGTTGATAATACGGAAAGAAGTTGACTTACATAAATCAAGCAGTTTAGTCCCGTAGCTATTATGTACTTTCTCTACTGAGGCCCTGATAAAGGAATGATCTGGTGTGTAGTCTATATTATCATAGATTGTGTTAAATGAGTCATGAACAATAAAGTCACATTTATTACTGGTTCGACTATTCAGATCCCCTGTGATAAAAACACTACCAAATTCAGAAAAATATGTAATGTCATTTTCTAAAATATCAAAAAGGTCTACATTAACAGTGTTATACACGGGTGAATCTTCTCCCCAAATATAGCTTCCACATAAATATATATCACTTGCAGTATTAAAAAAAACTCGCTTAAGTTTTAACCAAATAATAGTGTCGTAATGATTTCTTATAATTTCGATGCCATCTTTTATCTGATCTTTAATATAAATAACAATACCACCAATTATCGGGATTAAACATAGGTGCAATATACCATTATCGCAATAAACAGTCCAATTAATAGTGGTACCCATAGTGCCTTGTATTAGTAGTGTAGATACTAATAATTTCGGATATAAGACTTCGGAGATAAACGTTCGTCATACATTTGTATTCGTGGTTGAGCTGACCCACGAAAATCCACGAAAATTAGTGTCCGACGAATAAAATGGTTTATTATGTAATACACTTAATTTGAATGTTAATTTGAATTTGAAATGCGGTTGCGTTTTATTAAGAATTATTTAGAATTGCACATTTCTATCATCTTCTCAAGTAGATATTATTCAATCTATAAAAAGATGTTACATCTTTCTATGAATTAAATGTGGTGAAAGAAGCCAAGGAATACGTTGAATTGTTATTCATGTTGCTTTTACTTCATTGGCGTAGCATGGATACGTTGTTTGCAATACTACGTTTACTACTTATACACAGAAACTCTTGATATATCATATTCTTACCGAATATAATTTTAAATCGCCTTAGTCTAATGAAAATTTATAAAGTCATCATTATTTCAAATGCGCTGAATGTTTCCTGAAGATTGCTTTTTATTGCTTTTTAGTAGGATCAGTATAAATGATTATTCGACTTCGAAATGTTTATGCATTAGATAACTTCAAAGACGAAGTTAGGGTATTATACTTAATAATAATTACACTCGTCTAATACAAAATATTTTTCATTCATTCCCACAATTATTTTCTTACATTAGTTAAATTTGCCTTACAGATTTATATATCAAACATATTAACGTAAATTATTTATGTTAATCATTTATCACTAGTGAAAACATTGGACGGTTTGATCGGTTATTTAAATGGTACAGATAATAATTATAATTGAATTAATTTCGAATTAATGTTGGTGTCCGAGATGTTTTCTTATGGTGTCCGAAAAATCCGGCGTCCGAGAAGTCTCCTTATATAGATGGGCACCTAACAATCTGGGATCCGAGAATTCATGTAACCGATCATCTTAGCCCACTTGTATTATGTTTTGGGCAAAAATGATATCTCAATATTAATTTCAACGCCGGTTGTCTTTCTTAAAGACATTTCTTGTTTAATTTTAAGACGTTTTGAAACCTTATATGAATATACAATTCGGCGCACTTGATATTCCGATATAAACAAAATGAAATTCCAGCTGCAGCAGCAAAGGAGAAATCTTATTAGCAGCACTATGTCCTTTATTTACGGCGAGTGAATAATGGCAAAACCAACGGGGTTTATAGCAATTTGCCACAATAACGATTCGTCACATAATGATTCGCCATAGTTTCATAACAATTCGCGACACTAGTAAAGTTCTGCTATTAGTTCAACTGTTGAACACCTTTAATTCGGTGTTTGTAACAAAGATAATTGGTGCTAACTGTAATTGATGTGGTTTGACGTTTCATGAACAATTGTAGTTTGTTATCATAATCAGCTGTTAACGCATTGTTAGCAATATAATAACCTAGGTTATCTATTTAATTACCATTTTTACATAGGCTTAATTATAGTTTAAACTTGCAATTAAATAATTGATGCTGATTAAATATTGTTCATTATTGTATGTATTAAGCATCCGCATTTGCATTACACCATTGTGTTAAATAATGTTTATAGTTCTTTCGTACATAGATAGGCAACTGTAACGATAAATATTGAAAACATAACAATTTAAATCGAATTTCTTTTTCTAGCTCATGCTGAAATATACAACCACTATGGCACCTCTTTCACGTATTGCAATAGTCCATCATACTGCTGCGGCCATGATCTCTGCTGGTATTAATGTTTAAATACAATAACAAAAATATAATCTAATGTGATATAGCATGTTTCAAAAATATATAATATTTAATGTTTTGTGCATTAAATGATTTAAATTATTATTATGTTATATAAAATAAAAGCCAGTTTGCTTGAATAGTTAGGGAACACTTACAGTCACGTAATACTATTCGGCTAAAATAAACATAGTATGACAAATTACTATTTATAAAAGGTGAATGATTGTGAGTTAACGCTAATTTATATTGCAACACAGGACTTCCTATCCACCGGATCGGCGTAATAGTGGGCGGCTGCATTGCCGTGGTTAGTGGCATAATAACTGCGATCTGACGATGTATTCGGCAGCGAAGGGCGCGTGCAGGTCAAGGTCAAACCCAGCCACACACAGGTAACACTCTTAGATGTTGACTTAATACTGTCCTGGATTCTTTATGAAAAGGTGACTCTTTTTAATACATGTATTTAAAAAAAGTAGTTTTAATTTATAAGAACATGAAACTGTTTGTTTCTTAAGAAACCCTATTTAAGTCCAGGAGGAGGGGTTCGTTTTTATAACCTGATACGGATATTTGTAACACTTTGCTCACAACTATCTCTACCATATTATTCTTAAATAAGATTCCAGTCGCATCTGAAGTAGATAACCTATTATGAAGAACACAATGACCTTTTTAACAATACTAGTCTATTATTGAAATTTCGTGACATTCAATTTGCGCACATACCAATAATATGCCTAATCAACTAGCGTTATAAATTAGAAGACGAAAATCCCCACTTGTCTGTTGAGTATATTGACTTAATGTCGATTTCAAGTCCAAATGCATAGTTTATCGGTACTTATTACTTTAGATGGAATAATTTACAACTAGAACGAGACAGTGGCTGCCACATGTAATTTATAACACCACTCGCAGTAAATACTGTTTCAGACATTGGTTCGTAAGGATGATTTCTTTAAAGATTAAGTGTATAAATTATCGCCCTTAAACCACTTCTACGGTCGTCCGATGAAAAATAGTTTCAACCATGGTTTTGTTCAAACATTACAAAAGTTATGTTATGAAATATTGATGACTCTTCAAATTTGTAATGGGATGACGATTGCTTTGTACTTGGACATTGTAACGCTTAAAAACATAACTGATTACAGTTTTTATGAAAATCTGATGTAAAATGGTAAATTTTGCTCCAGAGTTTGTTGGTGCTCTGTACGTTTGTTCTCAATTGTAATTAAAAACACCGCAAAAAATAATCAATACTGTATACTGTGATTCGTTTTATTTTCAGTGCCAGCAATAATATATACGACTTATCCCGCACCAGAACAATACAACGTTCCACCGCCATATCAGACGTGTGACAATTCAAAGAATCCAGACCAAACATATGAAAGCCTTGGCCCCATTTCTTAAACAAAAAAGGATCAATAATAAAACAAAATAGGGAATAATGTTATTACACACTATGTTTACACGTTTCAAAAGTTAGAGTGTATGACAGTACTATAACATGTATATTCAAGGGACCTGTTCACAGATTGACGAATTTACCATTTTTCATTTTTTTTGTTACAGATTCCAGAAATAACGGAACAGTATATACAAGAGAGCGAAATAAGACTACCGGCATAGAAATATACTTTGAAAACCGTTTCGTTTATGAGCAATCATCAGTTAAAATCGATAAAAGTTTGTAACGCTAAACTGTTGATTATTTTGGAATGTTTCTTATTGTTTCGTTAAAATTTTTGACAACACGTGGATCTCTTGCATACAGTAGATAATGAAGGGCAAACTGTAGGAAACGGAATAGCCAAGTGCTTAAGGCGGTAGGTAGCCGTTTACTCCAGAAGTCTAGTCTTGGTGGGACCAACTGTTTTCCTTTCATTTTTATAGAATCATTGTTATGTTATTATACTTTAGCTCTTATTTCCAATGCTTAATCTGTCAAGTTAAGACATTTAACGGCATACTTCAAAAAAGGCAAAAATCTGTGAACAAGTCCCTTAAAGGCAATCAACATGGAAGTAAATAATCGGTGACATATTAAACATTCTTCCGGTGGATAAATATTGCAAGCAATATGACTTACATGTTATGACATCATAAGGAGAAATTGTATCTTAGTGCGAAACGTTCACATGATTTAAAAGAACTGTAGTTACATCGTATTAGTTATATTACTATATAATATATCAATAGGATCTGACACGACTTGTCATTTCATACCATAATTCATTAAACGAATTCAGGAAATTTGTTAGTAAGCGAGCTTTTGGCGAGTTGTGTATTGGCATGACTTCATTTCATGTTGACGACGTCATTTCACAAAAAAAATAACGTCATGCGACTGGTCAGTCAAACAATATGTACCGAGTGAAAACGCTCAAAATGTTATCTTACACATGTGTAAGATAGAAATATTCGTAATGGTTGTATTGCACGGGAGACATGGTATAACATGTAATAACATAATAATGTATTTGTATTGTATATCCGAAATATTTATACACAATACATTTACATACTATTTTACTGTAATAACAAGTGGAATGCATGCTCACTTTACTAACTAACCGCACAGACATGATTTCCTGGTAACCATAGGCATAGATTTGCTCACTTTACAGATGTAGAGTCATCAAACTTCATAACTATATGAGGAACACACGTCGGCTTGCCGAGCGCTCAAACGTTTTGTGCCGACCATGATAAACTTCATCTTTATTCAACGTAAACCTAATATTCTATCTATCCTATTATGCTATGCTCATAAATCTTGTAAACGGCGTGAAAAAAAAAAACTTGGTTTCCCAGTGTTACACTGGTTTTTTTTTTTATTACGAATGTCATCAATTGGTATAACGTCACATTGAAATACATAGCGTTATAAAAAATAACGAGCGAATACACGTGTGCTAAAATTGCGATAGGATAAAGCTAATGTTTCTATGATGGGTTGTTATTCGATCGATTCGGCTGTAGTAATAGGATAAATTACATAGTATTGGTGTTTCCTTTCAGCACTAATACAAATGTTAGATGCATTTAATAATAACGCCACCAGTGTATCACTAAGTACGTATCTGTTCATTGTGCCTTTCTTTATACTTCAATTTTTAAAACAATCCAACAATAGTAATACATAACCGTAACTAATAACTATACCTGTTACTGTTTATCAGTCCATTACTGGCATTATTTATCCCATGTGGTCTTTTCGTAACGCAGTTTATTTTTGCACACTTGTAAAACTATTAAACGGTATACAGTTTGTGTCCGGAGTGCATAGGTCCGGGTTGAACATTTATTTGGAAAGAAGGTGCGTTTTGCCTTCGTAAACATGACATTTTAGAATGTGTGTTTAGAAAAACGTGTTTGGGTACCACACATTTACAATATCGTAGGATATAACGTGCATTAAATGTTAACTAGTGTGAGTATATCTTGTATAAATGCCATATTCCTTTATCTAATTAAAGTTCGAATGTATAAACAGTGAGCTGTGACACATTTTCTGAAAACCGTTTGACAAAATGGTACAACGTTGCATTTGTTTGATTGTGTTTGTTATATATTTTATTGATTAGTTTAGATTTCGGAGACCTATCTTTTGCAATTCAAACAAAACTAGTTCAGCTTATTAAATCGTGACTGAAATTGGGACTTGAATAAAAGCACAATCGCATAGAATGCTACATATATCTTTAAATACGACGTATTAGCAATGCACCGAAGAGTGGCTTATAAATAAAACAGTCCCGGTTATAAAAAAAATTATAGAAAATATCAATATTTTATTTATCCAGGTATTGAATATTTTTCAAACAATTATCACTTATACAAACACATTTGTGGCAAAATCATAAGACAAAATCAATCATAAACAGAAACAAAATCGTATCATTATATCCATTGGACAAGTGTATAATATGTTATTATTATTGTCATAATACTTTGTTATCCAAAAAAATAACACAGAAATAAAGTCACCAGATTAAGACATATATTTATTTCAACATAACTAGAAACCAATGGTAACACGTATTGATAACAATACAAATATATTGCATGGACTAATTTAGTACAGAGTATTACATGTTAAAACGAACATAAAAAACCTCTTATATCATCTGTAGTCATATAAATTTACATCCGAAAACTTACACATGTATGCATAGCACGAGATTTCTCTTTATGTTCATATGGCGGTGGAAATGTGTTTCGTGTTCCACATGCCCTGTTGCTAATGGGATATGGTCCTGGGACGGGTATTGCACCTGCCAGTACGGGGGAGGATCGACCTCACTTTATTCTGCATTTGCTGTTACCGCAGCTACAGAGGCTTGTGAAAGAGTGTCCAAATATATGTATGTAACGCGTTTAAACAACTATATTATTGTAAGGAAATATACATCGACTTTGTTGGTATTAGCGGAGGTAGGATTTATCATTTTTTATTCTTTGAATGTGATCTATTCTGAATTTAAACCATTATTAAACTGAAATCTCCTGCAATGGACTTAACTATTTAATTAATCATGATTGTCGATTTAAAGTAAAGCAAATTACAAAGACAATAATGAACTGCGGTTATTTGCAGTTTTGGGTTTAACAATAGGCGCGTATGTGCAAAAAATGACTGCTGAAATTGTGTACGAACATACAAATAACTAGTGCCCAGCAAACATGCACATATGGGTCCCATATGGGCTGTTTCTGGTCAAGCCCATATAGGCTAGCCCATATTGGACCCATAAGGGACCTATATGGGCCAGCCCATATGGGCGTGCCCATAGCTCTCCCACATGGGTCCCATATTACAGCAATGTTAGAAAAAAATACTTTAAAATGTATTTATTTATTATAAACTTATATTTTTGTGCTAGTCTGTGACTGCATTGATCTAAGTTACTGTTTTATCAAAAAATAGTAATTCAACGCATAAGCACATAATTTACTACCATATGGGCCACATATGGGCTCCATTTGGGCTCACAATAAACGACAACAGCCCTGAACAGGTGCCCGACATTTATTTGCATTATTATTTTTATATAGGGTTTTATTTTTATTAATAAAACATTTAATGCATCATTTAGATGTAGTTCTACCCAGAAAGTGCAATCGAAGTTTTTTATCATCGCATAATTGACAAAAATTAATTATTTCGAGCTTGAGCATGCGAAATTTCCTGTAGCGCCAAAAATGTACAAAACAAACGGTAAGTCGTACATTTGTACACGTAAATACCTTGACTTTAGAATTCTGTTCGATGATATCTCACATTATCAGTTTGCAATTGAAATGCATGCACATATCGTGTGTAACGAATAGTTGTAAACGCGTTTTTATGGTATTATTCATTATTGTTTTGCATTTGCCATGTATTTTCGCGATGTCAGTCGTTTGATTTCAATTGTGTGACATTATGTTGGAAAATATTGCAGGGTATACATAAACTTTGCTTCACTGTCGAACTGTTAACTGTCAAGTTTAGAAATACATTATGATTCTATATTAATAAACAAGTTTTATATTCAAGGTGAGGCACCATTGAGTTTCCATGTTTTGGTGGACAGACATTCAATATGAAGGTGCTAACGTATAATTTGCGGTCCGTCAGCTTTGAATTACTTGTATAGTAAGTCTAGTTAAAGTTTTATGGCATAAGCGTATTTCAGTTTTATTAATAGTTCTGTCATGTAGATGTCCAAAAAGTTACATAAATGATACAATGTATTAGTATAATGTGATACAGGCAATACGATAAATATTTTCTTATATGTGACTTTTTTGTCATCCTAAAACATTAAAGCAACTTTCCAATAATCAACACTTGACATATAATATTTTGCCAGAGACGAACATGTAATGTTGAGCAATTCAGACGGGGTTTATAGAATTTGCCACAATAACGATTCGTCACATAATAATTCGCCATAGTTTCATAACAATTCGCGACACTAGTAAAGTTCTGCTATTATTTCAACTGTTGAACACCTTTTAGTTCGGTGTTTGTAACAAAGATAATTGGTGCTAACTGTAATGGATGTGGTTTGACGTTTCATGAACAATTGTAGTTTGTTATCACAATCACCTGTTAACGCATTGTTAGCAATATAATGACCCGACCAAGTCTAGTAAAAATACTTTATTTATTTCAATCTGAACAGAATAAAATGTTCATGAACATAAGCATATTACAGATCATCATTTTATTTTATTTTACAAAATTAAACATGCATAAATGCGCATACGTGAAAGAAAAATATCGTACGAGTAGTACTCGTATATTAAACTTCTAATATAGTTTCTAAAAAAAATCATACAATGAATATCATAAAGGTTTGAGTAAAAGTACGTAATAAACTGTTGAAAACTGTTGAATACGTATGGGTTTCTCCTTTTATCCAGAGATCTATTAACTCATTATAATTTGGTACTAACTTAATGAAAATTGAATATAGAACTTCCGTACAACATGTGGATAATGTGTCTGCAATTACATATTTGCACATGTGCAAAATGGGCACTTTAAGAGCATGCTATTTTCTGGTTGAATCACCACTGAACATGTTGAAACTGTTTTAGCAAAGATATAAATTCCTTCTGTTTTTTGTAGGAACAGATTATTTGGTGATAATATGACATGAGAATTAACTGTATAAAGGACAAGACCGCCACTGCATAGACTTGATATTTTAAAGTTTTATATTTGATAACAAATGTATAGTTGTGGTGCATAATCATGATGTTAATTCAAATGTTTGTTGAGAATATATGTGTATTAGCCTTTTCATTCGCAAGTCATTGGGTACACAGGTAGTGAAAATGCACCCGGGTACTCCTGAAAGCTTATCTGACCCGCGGGTTTCCGGGTACACTATTAACTTAAATTGGTTGTTAATCCTTGACAAAATCAAATTCATGTATCAATAATCGTCGTAGTCGTCGACATTGCCATCATTCTCAAAAGTGTACATAGTGCATTAAAAATTACAAATTAATAAGCTTTATTAATGATATTGTATTCATCATATATCTTTTAGTGCAACTTATAAAAAACACACACATTTCATTTAAATTATAATGGTCACCAATTTCCACTCAATATATTTGATTTAATCATCAAAGTATCATTATGAAACTAAGGCGAATAGTTATGAAACTGTTGCAAATCGGTATTAAACTGTTGCGAATCGTTATCAAACTGTGGTGAATCGTTATTAAACTGTGGTATATCGTTATTCATTCTTCACAGGGCATAGAAATAACAAGCCTGGTCAAATATTGTTTGTAAAAACACAACGGAAGTAATTGAAATTTCGATATATTTTGTCCAAAACATCTATACTGCAACTTATTATTGATTTTGTAACTGATAGTTTTTACCTATTTTTTATTTGTATGTACGTATCAATTTTGAAGCATACCACGAAGACTTGCGGACCGTAATGAGGCAGCAAATAATTATACCACAAATGTTGCATGTACCACCAGCCTGTTCTACATTATGATACTCCAAGGTCAACTACATCCCCAATAGCTAATATGGATGGATCAGCAAACGTACCAAAGAACAGAATGGTATGGGTCACTAGATTAACCAAAAGCGCATTGAAACTTACCGAAAGCCGCCAGGAATGCATAAAAATGAAACATTTTATATTAACAATTTATTTACGATTTCAAAATAAATTGCAATCAAAATTGTATGTAAAATAAATAAAACATTGACATATTGAATAAATTTACAAATACTTATCACAACATTTCTTGGTGTGTAAACGCGGCCCCCAAAAAAGCCTTTCAGATAGTAGTAAAATGTGATGTTTATGCATACCAAAACACAAGAAATCTTCGATAAAAAGAAATACAAGTATCAACATCATCAAAACAGTATGAACAATATTTATTCGTTTTAAACCGATAGTGTGTTGAAGAAGTCGGAAAGATACACTAGAATCTATGAATCACTTTGATCCAATAATTATAACTTTTGTTTTCTGTAAAGTATATGTATTTTAAAATGTTTATGTTTCAGTTCACAATCAACAGTTTAAATAAATACATTATGATTTTTTCCTTAATAGCGCGAGACCTGGGAATCTTCACCATGATGGAAATCATGCAAGAAGGCTTCAAGGATTAACACTTGACTCCTGGGGCTGCAACGACAAGGCCATGGAACATTCAACAATCAAATAACAGACTAAAGCAAGGGATTGTGGTGGCGGGTGAAAACAAAGTAGGTCTATAAAGTGCATTGTTACATAAAACAATGTTATCGGTAGTGATTTACAATTGAACACGAGCATTCTAGTCTTGAACATTGAGAGTGTTTTGCACTGACTTTGAGTTATGAAATTCGCCACATTAAAAAAACTGTCGCCGCTTTCACGATTTGGTGACCGTGGTGATCGACAGCAAAACCCTTAATATGTGACATTTGGTGTTAATAATTTATATTAATAGTTTATCTTCTTTTGTGAAATAACTTGGCTGCTTTATCAATTACAATAACAATAAAGTATGTCATTTATGTGGCAATGTAATGTTTGTATGTTTTTAGTCTCAAGTATTTAGTTGAAAGTGTCTCTACATTTGTGAGATTTTATTTACTTCTTATGCTAACCATGTGCATTGCATGTAATTGTTTGTCTTTTACGTTAATCTAGTCTAAAATAACAAGGTATGCATGCATATATAATAAGTAAGTACATACAGTAATTGATTGTGATTACTCTATGTAAAGAGAAAGATCATTAAAGTTAGGTATTTTATCTTTTTGTTTTTGCATTTTAGCATAATGTGTTTCATATTAATAAATATGTTCATGCAATATTGACTTTTAAGTGATTTCGAATGCATACTGTTCAAATTTGTATGCCTGATAAAATTATATAACTGGTAGTAAGAACATTTCCTGTATTGATATTGAAGGGTTTTTTAAGCATCAGATGTATGATGTATATATCATATCTGTACGTCTCTTCAGCTAATTAAATATCTAAAACGGTATTCATGTTGTGTTTAAAATAACGAAATATTTTGTTAAAGAATAACATATTTTTATATAGAAATTTCCCTGGTTTCTTTGTTGTATTTACTAGTTGCGTACGCTTTTATTATATGTACAACTATTAAAATGGCCATGATATGATTGTCAGATGTAACTGTAATTGTTTTTAAATACTGTAATTGTATTAAAACTGTATCTTATCGATAACGTACGCGTTTTGTTTTCCTCTTACAGGTATGACATACAGAATATTGCAGTACCTACCATATATGATGAAAAAAGGATCATATATAGACCCAAATACTGCCCGTATGCGGCCCATATTGAACCCATATAGGACCCATATGCAGTCAATATAGGACCCATATGGGCTGCCCATATGGGGTCCATATGGCTCTTCAACCGGTAACGATGTGGGTCCCCTATGGGCAGCCCATATGGACCTCATATAGGACCCATATTCAGCCCATATGGGCTGCCCATATGGGTCCCACATGGTTCCCGGTTGCACTACCCATAGAGGTACCCATATGGGACCCATATGGGCTGCCGCTGTGGTTGGCGTTCAATTCCATATCCCGACGTATGTGAGTGTGGTTGGTGGTACAGGTGGGGTTTCCTCCGGGTACTTCAGTCCCCTCCCCCTACAGCACAAGACCAAACAACACAATAAGATATTTCAGAACAAAATGAATAGCTGGAAATTGCAGCTATCATTCAACTTTCATCAAGTTTCCAGTCGGTAAATTGGGTACGAGTGCTGGGACACATTCCGGGTCCTCACATAATGCTCTTCGGTACGAAAGGACCTCATACACTTGGAAATACACACGCACATGAAATACATATTCTACGATTGATTAAAAAGATGTTGTCAAAATAAGTCATTGGCTTAATGTGTTGTATACTAGTTAAAACGGATGCAGTGTTAAACAATCAAATATTCTATCGAGAGTACTAACATAAAAGTATTTCAAAGAACTCACTTATTCAATATTTAGTGGAAAACTTACACAATTAAGGAACATCTATTTAAAGTTTTAAAACGAAACTTACCTCCATATGCCATAAACGGAATCACTAATCACCGTTGTATACGTATATGAATGATATACTGGTTTGTAAATTTAAACACTCGTTATTTAACAACTTCCTACTCCACTGTCAAATTAGCTAGGTTTGTATTCAGGTTATTTAGTAAAGGGGATAACTACTGAAGTGAATGGAATGTTGTGAAGAGCAAAACTATGTGTAACGCGATGTGTTATTTCGTTATGATAGGTGAGCTCAAAGTCTAAATTAGTCTGCAGTGTTAAGGCTTAAAGCTGCTACTTCCATGATGATAAGACATACATAATGAAGATCAAAAACGTTGTATATAGTATAAAAATAACGATACTCATCAATGCTGTCGATTAAGCATAACTTAACAGTATAAGAACAATACAAATATCAGTACAGCGGACTTAATGACTCGTTTGGGAAAGCTTTTAACATAGACTACCATTGTTTGCTGTGTGATATTGAAGATGCGATGTTAATTCTACGTGTCCAATAGTCGACTTACACGAAAGATGAAATAATATTTTAAAACTTTTTATCGTGTATTGATTTATATATATATTATATATTGCTTGAAATATATTGGAAAAGTCGTACAAACTAAAATTTAAACAAAACATCCCGAATACCTTCAGGGAGTTGAATCCGGCTCGTTGGGGTGACAGGCTGACACTAAGCTGGTCGCTAAAAATATTATTTTCTTTCGAAAACTCTAGACGTTTTTTGTCGTTTCGAACATGTTTTGTAAACTCCGGAACTTCGGAAGTAGTGATGTCGATGGGCTATTTGCACCACGGGATAATTTCACAACAACAACCGAAGAACTAAATAGTTGAAAAGTGTCTCAAGCCGCTTTTGAAATCTGGTTGTATTCATGCGTTAAATGACCAAACCAGTGTGTTTAAAACTTTTGGAAATGTTTCAACAATGTTATTTTAGTCACTTGTATGTAAAATATATCAATTTACTATATCTGAAACATTTTCTTTTCATTTTTGTCATTTCCCCAATCTGTGAAGTAGCAGCTTTAAGAAGAGGCATTGTGTGTCTCCTGGTCAGCGAATGCGACTATGGTAAGCGAAATATTGATGAATCAACAAAACTTTATTAGAATTGTTATTTACGTGTACGCCTGCAAACATAGCGGAAAACAAGTTTTAGGAATATCTGAGGTGAGATGATAAAGTTTACTATAGAGGTTGTTCGTGCTAAGTACGTTAGCTCTCCGTTGTAATAAAATTAACATCACGGAAATGACACGATTTTTGTTTTTCTTCAGCCGCAGCTATATTATAAACAACATGTTCTTTATCGAAACAATTCAGCGTTCAATCGCTATATGAGATGTTTGTCAAGAATCCGGAGGCTACAAATGAAAGCCGTTCGCCAATGTAACTAGACATGGTTAATCATACTTTCATTAGAACAAGGTTAAATGTTATCACAGGCTATGTTTCAACTCTTCTAAGGTTTCAAGTGTTTGACATGTATATTAATGCAATTAACATGCAAGCAATAAACAGTATATAATATGTGTATTATAACTTAGTTATGACTGATATTGGTATCAAGTATTTTATTTCATGTTGATATAAATTACGTTGCGTTGATATTCATTCAGACGTTTATAAATGGGCAAGTGAGATAATCATTTTACAACTCATAGTTTAATAAAAGGGGCAAGCTAATGTTTGCAAATTGTTCCTGCCAGGTTCTTGTTTTACGTTGTCTTTGAGTTATTGGCAAGTTTGTATATACTAAAGTGTTTCAACTTTCTGTAAATAATATTCTGTACGTTATTGGGTTGTACTAAGTGTTGATGTACGATCTGCGAGTTCTTTGCGTATCAAACAACATCAAGCTCATACAATAAACTGATGGGTAAATTTCTGAGTCACAGAAATCTCAAAACATAATTAGTAGAAGACGAAATGTATATAAAAAACACAATTTGCCATACAAACTGAAATGCAGTTTTGAAGTCACCAAAATATAATGATTCAGTACCCAACAAGAAACGATATTGTTGCTGTAATATTTGAGTGATATAAAAAGGTGCACTTTGCAACAAATATATCGGAAGCATCCGTGAAAAGCACACGTGCTTCATGAGTGGCCCTGATTCGCTCAGTCGATTATGAGCAGCATCACAGAGGCACGTCCCATATATGGACAAGTTATGCCCTCTCATTATGGACCTAGTGTCTTGAATCAAAATGATGTGACTTGGAATTTAGTAGAGAGGCATCAAGGATCACTTCTGTGAATAGTTCTGGAATTGGTCAAATTATCTACTAATTTGAGAATATTTTTAAAGTTTTCAAGTTTCCAATATGGTCATACAGTGCTGAATTTCTGTTACATACATAATTCTTCCAACTATTAATTAAGGAAATATACATATTTACAATTTTAAAACGCAATATAAGGTGACTGCCAAACATGTTTTCATTTACAGACATGCTTACTACTGGAGCGCCACGTTGTTTATACTTACGTGTAATGGCCGATACGGTTGGCTCGATAATTAAACAGATGGACCGAAACATGACAAGTCATTGTTTTTGGAAAATCCTTTCTGTTTTTAAACAATTATATATATAGATTGTCAATACATAACTTGTTTAATACTCTTTGTATCTTCAAATCTTCATATTTGTACTTAAAATAAATCCAGCATTTAGTCGCTACGCCCCTTTAAGCTGAAATAATAAGCGCACATGATATACTTTACTATTGTCAGTTTTGTCAGTTGGTAAACTTAGTGTAACTTTTTGTCATTTATTATTTCATTGTATACAACTTATATAACACTTCGCATACATTTAAGAAAACACACACACATTAAAAATGATGCTGGTTATAAAAACATACAACAATCTTACAAATATTGAAATAAAGGTTCTGTTATATTCTTTCATACCTCCCATGGTCTGTCATATAATGATTGCAATAAGGTTTTGTTATATTCTCTCATACCTCCCATGGTCTGTCATATAATGATTGCAATAAGGTTCTGTTATATTCTCTCATACCTCTCATGTTCAAACATATAATGATTGCAATAGATGTTTAGATACAATCCACACATCCATTCATACCTTATTAGGCTAACATTTACACGCTGTGTTGTATATATTCACTTATAATATATATTAATCATATATTTTGTAAATACATTCATTCCTAAATACACCATTTCAGCCATTCATTCACTATATTTTATGCACGCGTATCGTTAGATTCCTCTACAAATGCATTTTTGTTAAAGATTGATAACAAAAAACGTACAAATATATTACACGTGCTACATTATACTGAGCAAAACGTAGGAAAAAGAACAAGAACACAATCTAAGTGTAACTCGATGTCAAGTGTGATTACATATTAGAAAAGCGGTCTGTTAAGTCAGACAAACTTGGAAATAGATCGCTTTTAACAAATAATTTCGACTGTCTGTGTTCGCAAAAACACTACGAAGAAAATGGTATCATAGGAATAAAAAGACAAAAATGACAAATGACAAATTTACAAGAATTACTATTCATACGTAGGGTCATAATTTTGCATTCAACTTATCAAATTCAACTGATCGGATGATAAATAATGTATCACGATGTACTGTGGTTCGTTAACGTTTCGGTCATATTCGGTAACTATCTGAATGCATATAATATAACTTTAAATATCGTATCGTATGCATCTTATATTTAACAGAAGTAAACACTCAATACCTTAACCGAACGTTGCTATCTAGATATATGGATAAAACGTAATGTATCATCATGAGCCGTAATAATTCAAAGTCACCTTCATTGAACACAATATAAATGATAATTACAGTGATGCTGAAATGTTATTGACTTTAAAAAGTCACATGATGCTATCAACTGAACACAGCATGACAGTTGCATTCAGACCAAAAGTGAAATATATCGTTAAAAGCTACAGATTGATGTAATTGTGTCTAACCCTAACCCTATAGAAGTAATTGGGAAAACCGACCAAAAAGTAAACCGGTCTTTAAAGGAGCCAAATCGATCGGTTCACATTCTGTAAAAAATGCAATTAAAATGGCCAACAAGTCCAAACCTGTTACCGTGGCAAAACTATCGTTATTACAACCCATATAAAACAACACAAAAGAAGTCCTGATTCTGGGCGGAGCAAAATAAAAAGAAGTTCCAATTACGATTGCAAAAAAATTCGTCAAATCATGTTAGAATCGAAATAATTTGTCCGTTTTTCAACGGCCAATAAACAAATTCTAATTCAATTAATGAGAAAATGACAAATATTTTGCAATCAGTAATATTTATGTTAATGATGTTACTATTTGAGTAGATGTACATTAAACATGCTTATAATAACAGTTAATAAGCTTAACGATTAACTATTGTTTCGGCCCATTTTCACTGAAGGAATAATTTAAGAATGAAAACTATCTCATTATTTTGTCATCACATACAGATGTGATGTATGTTTGTAATCAATTAAAAAGGTCTTCCAACACTATTGCATCATTATCGATACACGTCAATGCCAAGTGCAATGTTTATTTGAATTGATAGCAATGCTTATAACTTTTAAAGATCCAAAATCCCATACAGCTAAACGGCCGTTGAAAGCCTTGAAAGTAATTGTACGATGATAATCGTAGCCAATGCAATGGAACGTATGAAACCGTATCATTTCTGTATGTTTACGAATATTATGTACCTCTGTCAAAGACGTTGTATAAATGTCGGTGTTGGTTTGTTTATTGGTCAGTTTCTGAGCTTGTTATTTAGTAACATTACACAAAACATTATGGTGGATTTGCATGTAATGTTCTAAACAGTTGATAGGATTTCGGAGGGGATCCGGCAAGTGCAACAATCTTGCTTCTCAATGCGACATAAAAATCGATATTTCTGGCGTAAAGTTTACATTGATTGCAGAGAGAGCTATGAATATTATTTGCTGTAACTTCTTTAGTTTTTGAAACTCAGAAAGGTACAAACGGATTTGAAAAGATAACTTGGCGCTCTTTTATGTGGTACCACATATATTTTGTTTAAAAATTTAGGCGGCGGAATTTGCAATTGTGTAACATTACCCTGTTGTCTATATAAATGAATAGAAACTCGGTTGAAAAAATGTTGTATTTTCAACTTTATCTCATAAAAATATCAACTCCCACTTGTTTGTCAGAAAAGTACGAACGGATTCAGAAAAAGCATTTATTGTTGTTCGAGTGTTATTAAGTTTGTTTAATTATTTAAAATTTAGGCGGAGGAATTTAGACTTTAATGTGGTACCTATAGTTAAGGTCCGTGGCAAAATACGGAAATAAACGATACCGAGTTGGTTCGTGGAATAATACCGGCATGGCTGTATATGATCCCCGCGGGGATTATGGAGGTAATATAAAGGAAACAATCTTAGCATCTTAACATTCTTATCCGCGATCATTGCTTTTAAATAAAGACCAATTTAGTGTATTTTAAAGAATGCGATACCGAAGGAAAAAATATTGGTATGTCAAATATATGCATGTTAACTTACATAACTTGAATTGACATTGCACTAATTAAAAGAAGACATACATTAAAAAAGTGTTTTTATGTATGTATTATAAATTATCTAATAAAATACGAGTTTATTAAATGCAAAACGTGAATATAATGGCTGGGTCAAAATCAATGGAATTACTGGGGAAAAAAACCTGTTTAGGCGCGAAGCTGCCTATACGCGATTACACAGCTGAATGCACATAGTTTAAACAAAAAAAGATTTGCAGACAATGTTTACACATGACTAATGACTAAATGCGTGCATTTAAACCCGTTCCGGATCGTTAAGGAAAATAGTATTTGCTTAATATGGATTGTATCAGTAAATCTAAAGTTACATACATTCACATTTGATGGAGTGTACGCATACAAAAGCGTCAACATAAAAGGAATGAATGTATTTATCGTTTCAAACCGGCAGATTAATAGCTCAATAACATGTAAATTACATATAAACCAACACATTTAAGTCAGATAACTATATTAATTTTACACTGCTGCCTACAGACATATATCCTCATTAATATATGGATATTGACATTGAAAGTGTTTAATGAACAGTTCGCTTGCCAGAAGGACAGAAATTTACACTTTCGGTAATTTCGTGGGTTGTATTTGTTTAAAGTTTCTGCTCTATTACATAATTAATTGTTCATAGTAAAGGTGCTAAAGATGATACGTTTTCCTTAAAAATGTAGATTTTAAGAGCTTAATATAGCATGTAAGAATGTTCAAAATACACCAATTTCGTTTTATAAAAAAAAAGTCATATAGGTGGGTGTGGTTTGGGTGTGGCTGCATACCGGGAACAATGTTATGAATCTACATTGATATAGGACTATTAAAATAGCAATAATTCAAATATGTAGGCCTAATAAAGACTCAATTACTAACACAATTATAGAATAACAAATATATATTTGCAAGGCAACATTTGTACATGAGCTAAGCTCAAACTCAGAAAAAAACACCAATATATTACAGGTTTCTATACAGCGCGCATTTTAGAATAGATCGTGAAGGAACCTGGTAACGAAATTCGCACGTTCCAATTTTACTAATTTGAAAAACAAAGTTGCTCCGACAATTACGCATATTGTAATAATTATCATATTGGGCAATAGATTCTTTCCTTTGACCCAGAGCAAACGAGGCAGAATGTAATATAATCTTTCATGTAATAGTTCGTGCGTTATAAAACTTAATTTAACATTCACTTCGCGCATTTAATTTTATGGCCGTAAAAAATATAGTTTGTGTGGCAGTATTAAACAGAACAGATAGTTGATCGACACTATTTGTGGATAGAAACTGTTATGACAGTTTGCTTCTTTGACACTTAGTTAACACATTGTGAAAACACAGTATAATACCTATGATCGACGGGCCCCCACTAATTGGGGACCGAAATATGCACCGTATGTAGAACAAACAATGAGTTCTAAAACAAACATCAACTTAAGAAGTCTAAACTAATTGTTTGCTGCGCTGATATTTTGTAAGATAACGATAAAATAAATATATAATTTCTAAGATGTATCTTAACTGCAACTATAGTTTAAATATTTTGTATGCATCAACATTCATGTATTATGATTGAATATCTTGATTGAAAAAAATGATTAGGCTGTTGATGATAATGAAAAAGATGATGATAATGATGATGACGATGAAAGTGGTCATTGTTAGGACTCTTGTATTTATGCTTGACTGTCCAGGGCCCGTATTCACAAAGCTCTTAAGGGAAAATTAATACCTTAAATTCGTAAATTTTTTTTAGTCTCTGGCTGTTGCATGTATACAACTGTGTACGTCCGTTCTCATCAACATATTTAAACAAGTCAATACTGCTTATGTGTTTAGCATTTTACACATTGTGAACCAAAATCATGAAGTTTCATAAAGAAAATTGAACTGGAATGTTCATTTAAGTTAAAGTACATTAAGTTTTCCCGTAGAAGCTTTATGAATACCAACTCTGAACTACAATATAGTTTGAAAGAGTTAAAACAATAAAGCGACTACAAAATAAATACAATACAAATAAAGAAAATACAAAAACGGGTACAAGAGACACACGGGTACACGGTACTTGCATGTCGCAATGTGCATCTATTAGAGATTCTTAGGAAGCAGGGGATCTGGAAAGATGTCATAAAGATAAGAGCTTATTGATCATAAACCATCGGGTTCGCTCGGAACATTTCCGATAAGTACCGATCAGCAGCCGTCCTTCGGACAGGATTATCGATTTTCATCAACCGACCTAACCAAGATAAGGGGAAAAGCGAGATTGTTTAGTATGCTTTTGTAATTTCAAAAGCACTTAATTCTTCATTTGAATGAATATAACTATTTGATGCATTGTGTTGTGCTTGTTGCGTTGACTCACGTAAATATAGCAATATACTGTCCAATATAAAATGGTTCGACTCACGTAAATATAGCAATATACTGTCCAATATAAAATGGTTCGAAATTAGGGAGACCTTGCTTTTAATGAATCGTCTTAAATTATACTGAATCAATTGTGACATGTGGAAAACATCTAAATGTATTTGTGGAATATTAGAAAAATGAAATTCCAGAGACTTCACCAGGAGAGAAACCCTTATTAACATCATCTGGTCATTTACATGTATGTGTAAAACGCTTCGTACAACTACAAGTATATTAATGTGGGTTCCATATGAATACTGTCATCGGAAGCCGAATCAGTGTCACATCGCTGCCTTTTCATAGAAACAATAGTTGGTCTTATACAGTGTGGAGGATCACTGGTTTCCATGGGCTCTTCCGTTCCACTGTCATTATCCGATTCACTATGTGGATATTCAGAATTGAAATCGGATTCCGATGAATCCGAATCTGAATCAAATGGCCTATTCGATTCGTATTGCTGTAAGAGATAGACATTTGTATGTTAACATGTGTTTGTTTGTTCGTGTTTTGTGTGAAATGATTTGCGTTGAATTATTTACTAATCGCTCGCCTTCAATAAACCCCCATGAATTGTTAAATAACCGATTTACTTCTGTTGCCACTGTTGAGGCAGACGTCGTTTCATACAGGTAAGCTTTTACATTTTTCTATGATAATATTATTTGATATATACTCTTCTTGTTATCAGAGAAAAAAGTGTGCATACTACCACGTTTTGAACTTGAATTACAGATGAAAATAATATACTATAACCATAGCAAAATTAAAAATTTTAACAATAAAATAGGTTTGGTGTGATTTCAATACTCACCGAGCAAAATAACTCTATTTCTGACTTCAAAGGATTCTGCAAGATATCTGCGACTTGTCGGTACCCGTTCAGGAATTTTGACTTATGCTTATCTGATAAGGGAGCGTCGTTTAGTATGAATTCATGGACTTTTCTTAACGTATTAATCAGCTGTTTTCGTTTTTGTTCGCGATCGTGACCTAAAATGAAAATATGGATAGAGTTATAACATATTTGAACAACGCGACAATACAATGTAACTATTTACTTTAAGTACTGATTGTTTACCTATGGGCAGTTTTTTAATCCAAGATTTAAGCGTTAATGCTTTCATGAAGTAGGCGTCCGTAACTTTTGTGTGTCCTCCGAAGTGATCCTCCATGAGATGCACTGCATCGTTGCGGTCATCTAAAGCTTCTTTACATCTTAAAAGTCGTTCAAACAATTTAGCCCTGTAACTTAATTTCGCCTCAAACTGCGGCTGATAGTGCCTTCCCATTTGCCGATCTCGCTCAATTAATTGATTAAATATGTCCAAAGCTTCCAAATAATATGCTCTTAATTCTTCGTTTATGATACTTTCGTCTTGGAGAAGGGTTTCTGCCTTTTTAAATAAGACAGTGCCCTTGTTGAATTCGTACACAGTTAGATAAGGGTGATCTCTGTTTCCAATATATTGTTGCAAAATTGTCACGGCATTAGAGTGGTGTTTTCTTGCTTTGTCATATTTCAAAACATACGTTTACTTTCAAGTTTTCAATGGAAGACATAAGAACTGCAATGCTTGGGTCTTTGAGTACAAGTTCTCTACATATTTCCATTGACGACTCTAGCATTCCAATAACAGCTGTTTCGTTGAACGTTAATTCTCTTAAACGAAACAAACGACATTTTTGAAACTCAAGATTAGCTTTTATGCTATTCTGCATGTCTGGATTTGTCACTAGTGATAAGTGATGTTCTATGTCATCAGACATTCGCAAAGCTTCATCACAATCTTTTGCAACCAAACATGCTTTCATTGCTTCTAGTTGCCAAAAGCAATATGAAAAATAGTCGTTTAATGCTAAGAAGCGCTTAGAAAAACTCTCGCAAAACCTTGACCTGTCTTGTCGAGACATTTTCACTACATCCACAATATGTCCCAAGACTACATGACACGGCTTGTCTTCATTTAGTTTCACATCTTTTGACGATACAATCTCAAAAAACATTTGAAGAATTTCACTGTTTTGTTGCACTGTTGTGACAGCTTTAGTATAGTGTTTGTCTATTTTCCCATCCAGTGTGTGGATTGTGTTTTTAATATAATTGCAAAAATACGTTTTGGCATTAATCACATGTGCTTGTTCGTCCTTAAGAATGCATTGTTTTAAAAAGTGTATAATCAAAGGATGTAATGAGTAGCGGACACCCTTGCTATCAAATACGAAGTCACCACTTGCTGGAGGCTCTGGTTGTACGAACTGCCGTAAGATCAGTTCCGACATTAATCGGTTCGCCATCTTTGGGTTTAGGTTAAGAATGGCTTCAACACATTGAATATCAATCGGAATAGTTCCAACTATGGCCAACATTTTCAGAAAGTGTTTTGAAGAATTATATAATTTAGCAAAAGCATATTCTAAGCATTCGAAGGTTCCAATCAGTGAGGAACATAAAAGTTGTTCAAGCACTTTTTCCGAAATCTTTGACTCATAAGTTATATCCCTCACCAATGCAACTGCGACAGTTTTAATTGCAAGAGGAACGTTTCCACACTTTGCCAGTACTAACATCTTGTGACACTCAGGTAAGGTTTTCTAAAATATAAATACGACGAGTAAAGCATATAAAAACATTACATATATTTGTATATGTTTAATGTAAATTAGACGGCTATTAAATACATACTGAATCAGGAGTTTACCGTAACTGATAAAATGAAACATACCGGCCTACAAGACTTTTCCAAAAGTGTTTGTGCGTCTTTCTGTGTCAATGGATCAAGTTTGTAGTGGTAGAGGTCTTCTTCCATATTTTTAAAAGGCAATCGCGATGTCATAATCCATTTGATGTTTTTCTGCAAAAGATTTTAACATTCGCTTAACATAATGCGCAAAAGAGAACTTATGGTTGACTGGAAATTTTCTTTTTCAGTCTCGTATACGTTCTCCACATTGTCCAAAAACAGCAAGATGTTCCTTGTGTCTGTCGTGCACATGAAACAATATAATATATCGTTGAAAATCTATAGATATTTTATTAAATACTAGTAATCCAAAACTAAATTATGTATTTCACCACAGACTGAAAATCGCAACGACCTGAATTGACAGCAGTTTGTCTAGAGAAAAATGACAACAGTACATGTACGTGTATATGAATATAACACTAATCTAAATTAACTAATTGATAACATTTAAACTACGCCTAATAGGTGACAGAGAATAATGTGTTGTTCTTTCTTTTGCTTCACGCGTAACACTACCAAGAGGTAACATTGAATATTCCGCGTAACATATAGATGACATGATGAAGTAAACAATACCTTTATTGAAGGTCTCTTTAAGACATAATGCTACTGCTTCAAGGTTTACATACTCTTGGGCATCTTCAATGAACGATGCATTGAACTGTTTGATTATCAATTTCAGCATATTGCTTATAACGTAGGTTTCTCTGTAACATAAACACGTTGTCTTTGCTTTTTCGAAATCGCATTAAAATTGAAAGAAGTAAAACTATTGAAGCGCCTTATTAATACTTAAGTGAGTTAGTCAAAATGATATCATAAAAATCAGAATTATATTTTCTAATCATACAATTTGGTAGCATACTTTAGATTCACTTTTTTGACAGGTAGTTCTTTCTTGTAAGTTATCCATGCGCATAATGCATTTACGATTGTTGTTTTCCCAAGGCCGCCTTGACCATACACACAGACTCCTATAATTAAAAGAATTGCGTTATTTTGCATGATAGCCTGTACCATGTGACATGTTCATCGCTCGTTTCAGTAGACCAGATCTATATGTGATATATCAACACATAAAACTATTTCATCGACCAATACCAAATTAATTTATATGCAATTAAACACGTCCTTAATAATAAAACAAACGAGTTCTAAAAACAAGTCAAGATTAAGTAATTCTCTCAATAACCTTTCCGTTTTTCAAGTTCCCTTTTAATATCATCAAATTCCTTTGTTCTCCCACTCAAATCTACATAGTGAAAACATCCTTTGGCCGCCAAGTATTCACTTATATAATCTGAAAACCGTTCGAATGTGGTTGTATTGTGCAACTGCATTTCACCAAAGACATGTGAAAGTATTGTAAGAATGTGTGATTGAGGCATGTTGTTTTCCAAGCACTCGAGTAAGTCGCTCGGCATCCAGTCATCATTCATGATGTACGTTTCATAAAGCGGTCCGAGATGATGCTTCATTAACCACAACATCTGAAATCAAAACGTGCGCTCTCTGAATCTAGTTTAACGTATAATATGACTGTATAACATTTCCCTTTATCAGCATGTTAATGTTCACATATAATAAGTGCATGATTTATAGCAAACCTTAACATAAAAAATAATGTTTTGTTTTAAAAGTATTCAAAATAAACTCCGTTTATTTCACGCAATATGTTCCCATACAGTAGGAGCAGGTATGCTATTGTATAATATTAACATATTACTGAATTATATTTGTTGTGAATGAACACTATTGCTCTTTGAAAGCAATTTTATGTTGCCTTAACAATAACAATATTTTAAGATAACAACCAGGGCGTCGTTCTACTATTTAGCTATCACCATTGATGTAGATAAATTCTGCCTTAATGATGGGATAATTTAAAGCGAATGTTAAAGAACAATTCAAGATTACTGAAGCGTATAAAAGTCTAAACATTGCAACACACACCTGAACACTTATGGGAAACTGAATATACCTTTTTTGTCTGGATTCGCCGTGCACTACACCAATATGCACTTCCAACTAGACCGTTTTTGATTGCGGTTTTCTCAGAAATGACAAATCGCATCGGCTTCAAAGTTTGCACAGCATGATCATACACAATTTCCAATACATATACAAATTGAACGGTTCAGTGGCAATTTATATTTCCTCGTGCCTCAGGGTTCACAACAAATAATTGCACGAGAAAATCGTAGTGTATTTAGACATTCGATGAAAGTCATAATCAAAGTGTTTAACAACGACCATCCAACCAAAAAAAAACAACAACAAACAGTTAACATCAATTATTTCATGAAAAACACCATCCCACAATGAAGAATCTATTAATTCAAAAATGTCAATCATATGCAAATTCATGTTCTTAGCATTTAACCTATTTTACATAAAGGAACGCGTGGTAAATTTATAATATGTTTGTGATATTTAATGACTGCAAAGTAATCAATTAATACTAGTTAAGGATGAGTTTAAAGTGTTCGTGGCAAAGCCTGGAAAGGGCTACTGTGCGGAATACAGGAGGTGCGCGCGCCATTGGTATGTAAGAGGCCGCATTTCACGTAATTAGGTATGGAGTCATTATTATAAGATATTTTTTCTCTTTAATAGATTGAAATTTACTAAGTCATTATTTTTTATGATTTTTAATCAAAATAAAAGGAAAATAACGAAAACATTAACTCTTGATTTCTAACAGTGAAATTCGTTTTCGCAAATTTGTATGAAAACTAAATTTCAGATTAAGGAAATTAAATAAATCGAAGTCTAATATATTAATTTTTGTTATTAAAACGTTTGGAGAAATTCGAGCTAAAAATACAAAAGTTAAAGCTGATTAAGGGAAGGTCTAGTTTGAAGTGTCTATGGATGTTTAGATCACATCGGATTTGTGTGCGTGTGGTCTGTTTCCCAATCAATGTGTATTGTATTGTAATCTACTATCAAAATAAGCTTCAACCTCAAGATTAACTCACAATGCTAAATATGCGAATTCACGTTGGGTCTCAAATTAAAGTGTTGAGCAAATTAAAACATATGCATGGATATGTTAGACTCAGAAATGTAACATATTAACGATGTTGTGTTTTCATAAATATACAAGTAAGCAACTTATTTAAACCAATATAATTGTGTTCTTCTTCAATAACTAAACTTCGAATTCGATTATGTTCTGGCCTTGATGTATTATACCAGTTTGTAAAGAATTGTGTTATGACTACTTAATATATACAGAATTCTCATGTATCTGACATGTTCGAATATAGCACTGAGTAAATTGACTAAATTCTACAGCAGCGCTGGTATAACGTTCTGTATTGATTTTACAGGTGAGAATTGCAACGTTACAGGTAGGTTTAAATGTCAAATACACTATGAAACTAAAAGGTAATAGCATTTCTTTTTTAATTATTAATGAACCTGCAATAAAGGAACATGAAAAGTATACATATTTTTAATTAAGTACACGTATAAGTAGTAATTCAAGTTAATTTAACTTTTTTTTCTTTCGTTACTTAACACACAAGTGTCATTAATTTAAGTAAAAAAATCACAAAATTGTTTGCATCTTTGTTGTTGTTTTTATAACAAGGCTAATGCTTTTCATAAATTCAGATATTTTAAGCAAAAGTCAAACCTGGTAATGTTGATCTTTATCTAGTTCGCCGTCAAGTTTCTCTTTGAGGTCCTGCAATATGTTAAATTCCTTTGGATCACTCATTACGACTGTTTGTATTTAAAACATTTGCTTCAAGAGCAGTGCAATCCACAACAGTTTTGTGAGATAAACCAACTCGTTGCAGTAGCTAAAGCTAGATTATACTCCCGAAGTGAGCAGTAGTATCAATGTAAACATCACAGTGTGCAGGAAGTTAAACCGACGCACTTTAAAACGGGGATGAAACATGATCTCCTAACGTTGTACGGAAGGCCGAAGTGCCATGAAAATTGACACTGGGCCAATTTCTATTCTTGCTAAATGAAAATTGTCAATTGAGTAATTCTTAATGTTAAATGTCAAATACTTACTGGCAAGTTATATAATGCGTAACACATCATAATTATACAGTACCACGCATTAACCCACAGAAGACGAATAATGTATCTCTCTTGTTTTACAAGGTGGTACCCAGTGTACTAGGTCGCAAAAGTATGTTTGGAGTAATATATAACCACAATACAACAGCTTAATGGAATACAACAGCTTAATGGAATTATTCTGACACAGTAACAAGTACCTGACTAATTGAGAATTGTCAAACTTGTTATCACAAATTCCAAAAGTAAAAGAAACGTGCATATAAAGAAGCAAAACAGCACTACAGTCAATTAAATATACCGTAAATACCGTTTCGTTAATGAGTAATCATCAGTTGAAATGGATAAAATTGTAAAGCGTTTGTAATGCGAAACCATGAAATCATTTGGAGCGTTTCCTTCGTTTTCTTTGAAATTGTTGTAAAACAAATCGGAATGGCCAAGAGGTTAGCGCGTTAGACTTTTGATCGTTCGAACCTTGGTGGGAGCCACATTTTTCTTTTTGTGCCTTCGTGTTAAAGTACTTGAGCTCTTTAGTTCAAATGCATTCATTTGTCAATTTGTCAAGTTAAGACAATGAATGGCACATTTAAAACAATACAAACAAACATGTGAATAAGTCTCTTTAAGGGCAAAAGCGAAGTGTTTTTATGGAATGAGGGCAATTCTGTGCACCTGCTATATAAGACCAGAAAACAATCATAAGAATGGGGAAATTATTTTCATTTCCATAATCATACGTATATATTTAAATGTATAAAAGGAAAACACACGTTTTAAAATTATAAAAACAAATTAAACTATGAGGCGTGTCCTGGGAAAACGGAGCATAATGGTTGTGCGTAAAGTGTCATCCCGGATTAGACTGTGCAGTCCGCACTAGCTAGTACGGGACAACACTTTCCGCCTTCAGTAGATTTATGTTTAGAAGAGACTTCCTTGAAACCGATAAACAGCGGACTGGCAAATCCGGGACGACACTTTACGCACATGTATTAAGCCCGTTTTTCCCACGACACGCCTCATATGTACTTATTGCCAGTAACTGTCAGTGTTAGGAGTGCTCTTATGCTTCTTTGTATATAATGTTTACCTCATTTTGGAGTATGTGACATTAATTGTGGTATTTTCAATTCGCCAATACATGTAAGAAATTGAAAACAAGTCCCTTTAAATTAACAGAAAAAAACTGTTGCAGAAACACTCAAATAAATACCTCCAATATATTGTATGTACGAACATTGCACGCCATTACTTAAAATGTGCAGAATAAAATATATTTGAACTGGAAGCAACACACTGTGTATTCTTTCTTGTAACGACTCTTCCGGAAGTTGTCCTTTGAAAAGTAAAAGCCTCTGTGTATGAGTCTTGAATAAACGATGAGTGTGTCACAAATGAAATATACAGCGTGTGTACAATATATGTGTATTTTTCACAGTTTATATATTGTCCAAAAAAAGGCAAGTGAATATTTAAAAATGGATATATCCAAATTTGGGCTGCAAATCAAAGCAATTATTATTTTCTATTTATCACGATGTTTATTTCTGATGTTTTTTAATGCAGAAATGGCTTTTAAAGACAGGTACGAGTATATCAGATTAAATGTATCACGAAATACCTTGTAAATGGTAAAATCTTCAGCATCTTCACTAATGAACTTCAAAAGGAGAAGTGATCAGATAAATACGAATAATACGTTTAACAAAAGGTGGTGACAGGTTTAAAACCGACGATTTCCTGATTAAGTCCTGACGTGTAGAATTAAATCAGACGGAATTTTGTATTTTAAACTTCCATTATGCTATAATCGTGTGTACGTGTGTTAACGGAAATTGTTAACTTACGGATTTGTCATTTTAAAAACATTCTAACAATTTAGAAGCTAATTGTAATTGATCGATAATGACATTGAATTGAGAATATGTCGTATTCTATAACGTCCCCTTGGACTTTGTAGTCATTTAGTGCTGTCTAGGTAGATAAATTACATAATATATGTACACAAAATAAAACTTATTGAGGCATAGGTATGTCAAAGTGATGCATTAATAATAATTGTTAATCAAAACGCTGACAGCGTAGAAAGACAGTTGGCGACAAAATAAACTAAAAGCATGTGAATCATGAAAGTATTTGTGCTCAAAAGGCAACATTTGTTTGAATGCAGTTCAATTTCCCACCTTTAAACATTAAAATGTGTCTTCTTATTCTATAGCATACGACATTATAATAGGAACTAATTTTTAATTAACAAAAAGATAGTATTTTCGAGGTAATTATCTTATGCCAACGGAATAATATACATGCTTGTTAATAAATCAAGCTGCAACGGGCTTGAATAACCGATGAAGCGTAGTAGTTAGGCAAACCGATTGTTAGCTCTTCATAGCCAAAGATCTATAAATAAACATGTTTATTTATAGATATTTGTTCGTAGCCTACTTAGTCAAAATTAGGTCATACGATTTTCCATAATACTGTTTAAATGTATAAATTGCAGTAAGTTGTTGTCAAAATATTCTCAATGAGAATTAGTAACAAGACAAAAAAAAAACTACGAGTCAAATATAACCGATGTAGTGCATTAATTTGGTGGTCTTATTCCAGGACACTTAGGTGAATATTTCGGTTACATACAGGTAAATAGCAAAAGTAGGGGTGGCATCAGTTTAAAGTTACTTTTTGTTTATAAACTGATCTTTTTACAAAGTGTAATTGCAATAAATCATATGATGTACATATTATAATACATATTACATACATTATCTTTAAATAATTCAAATGTAAGGAAACGGGTGTAAAAGTTTGCTGTTTGAAGAAGGACCCTTCCAGGTCTGGATTTACTGACTAATAGCCTGCAAAGAAAAGAAGTCGTTTTCCCATATACCTGTTTTGAAAATTACCCTCTCAAAAGACCGTTGGCTTCCACCAACAGTCTAAAAACTACAGGCAATATATTTCCTGCTATATAACATTGAGGGCCTCTTAAAATGTGACAGCAGGACAACTATTTTCTACAATTTTTATCACAAGAAACAACTCATCAAGAACGCTTATACCATGTTTTAAACAAATGTCGTGTTTTTCTTTGTAAATATGTGAAAATAATGAAATAAAACTGACCAATTGTGTTTATGTAACGCCTTAAATTCAGCATGCCCATCGAAAATACTAAAACACGCGGATAAAATATGTCATCAGTGCAATGATTGTTTGTCATCGAAGTTGTAACTGTGTCGCTGTTGTGAACTGTGGATAGCCCTCATGTACGATTTGTCGTTCTGAATTAGATGGCCTGCATGGAGCATGTTGTGTATTTTAAAACTAAAATCAGTGTTCGCTAATTAAAGTATCGATCACTTAGATATTCAGTGATGTGAAATTTACATGGCTTTAAAAAATAATTGTACTTGACGCACTGTATTGCATTTATTGTGACAGTATGCAAGTACGGGAATACAATTAGAATGAAATACAATAATGATGTAATAAGAGCAATGATCTTGTTGTAATAAAATACAAACAACAAATGCAAAACCTATAAAACAATTACTTAACTGTATTACTTTGTAGACAGACAATGACAATCATAATTAATAGATAAATCGCAGTATGCCAACATTATTTGAATTGCAGTTTGCCAAGTTTTGTTAAATGGCTTGATGAAATACAAATGCAGCCTCAGTGAAATACTAAATTATACATAGCTATTATTTGAGTTTGCTAAGACTGCTTTTTTAAATGTCGTATGGGAAAGAAAAGCAACACCGTTTGCGCCACCGGAACGTGATTCTGTTTATACAACAGGGAAGGCGACCGATAAAGCATTTATTAATCACAAAAGAGTACAATCAATATTTCACATGAGGCAACGGGCGCATTTGTAATTTTAGCGCCGCAATCCTGTCGTGCTAATGTGATACACAATTTTCAAATCGTGTTCTCATTTATAAATTAAATTTTGCAACTTGACATCTCTGTACACAACTCTGTTCACGCTTTAGTTTTTCTTGTGGATTTAATCATTATACCATAAACTAATCAATATTATGAAAAAAAAAATATATTCGTTTTGAGTACATAGTAGTATAAACAGCAATGAATCTTCACATACATGGCAAAACATAAGCATCGAAACATAATACAGCATTCTGAGTGTAACACCGATGCATCCGTTTAACAGGAATGAACGTAACAAATGTTTAAGAACCCGTTAAAGTGTGAATTTACGCTTGTTGATGTGAATTACTTTTAAGATAAGGAGATGTAAGTGATAAAATCAGATAGAACAAAAACATAACGAAGGAAACACTTAAATGTCGAAAAGATAAACATGCACGAACTGGAGTTTACGATTATACATTCAAAATGTACTTTGTAACTTAAAAAACTAGCGTTTTATGTAGTTTTACAATAATGGTTTTCCTTAAGAATTATTCCATGTAAGATCGAAAAATACGGTAATTAACTGAATCGGATTGTTGTAATGTATGCCACTATGTCTGATTTAGGAATAGAACAGAACAGAACAGAACACGACATTATTTCACCCAAGTATAGAGCATATACAATAAGGGCAATATAACAAAGCAAAATATTTAGTAAATTATTAACTTCCGATAATGTTACTGTTCTACAAAATATAATAAACGATATACGGGGGTGCTTCCAATGATAGGATATATACAAGGATAATGATAATAATAATAATAATAATAATAATAATATTAATAATAATATAATAATAATAATAATAATACTAATAATAATAATAATAATAGTAATAATATTAATCATCATCATCATAGTCATAGTCATAATCATAATCATAATCCTAGTCATAATCATAAGCATAATCATAATCATAATCATCATCGTAATCATAATCATCATCGTAATCAACGTCATTATCATAGCTATGAAGAAACAAATAATAATACAATTCGATATGAGCAATTTTTAGCCAGCACTGAAAGAATACATTTTTTAGTGGTTTGTGACCTTAGTTGTGCGGTGCTTTCTTTCCTTTAGAGCGCGGAGTGATAGATTGGAAATGAAACACATAAAAAAAACACACACAAAAAACGTGTATTACAAGTTTTACATTTGCTTCAAAAAATTCATTAGTTCTTTTTACTTAAATCAAGGGGAAGAAACAGTGTGCATTAGCCTTAATACATTGGAGCTATCTTCGTAGGGGTTTCAAACAATGAGAGTTATTTTAATCGCTTTAGTGCACCAGCACACGAGGGCGATATGTTGACAACAAGGCAAGATGGTGGACCTATTATGTGAGGTAATTACTCTTAATCTGCTTTGTATAGGAGCGTGAAATTTGATAATACCGTTAGTTTTAGGTCAATGAGGCAAATAAAAACTATGATTTGTATGCTAAGTAAATTTAGATAAATTTTGTCAACAAATATTCCTATTGCACAGTTGATATATACATATATCAAATTTAATTAAATAGTAAATAAAATTATTATATTTATGACTTGAAAATATAAACATTTGCTCCAAAACAATTTATTATTGTTATTTAAAAAAAAAAAATTATAATAATTTCCTATTATTAATTACAAGTATCTATGCGCTGACAAGAATTGCAATAAACACAAGATTTGTTGTGACAGTAAAAAAAAACAACAACAACAAACAAACTGCAAAATACAAATCTTATGATTATATTGACACATAATAATACCAAACGTACAAAGCAACAATAATTTACATTACTCGGTTGATAAATGCATAAATCATATTGAAATTATGGTATAGAATGCGATTAGTATATAGCCAGTAAAAGAAATACATTTGTGACGAGTCAAATATTTGCAATTATTGGATACACAGATGCAAATAGTGAATAAAGTCACTTAAATTAGTATAACCAGTAAATATGTCAGTAAATCAATAGAACATTATTAATTGTTTCAAGAAAACATTTGTAGCTGGTGGCATTGGTTAATTCAAGTAGTTATGCAGGAAAATAACTACCGCTTAAACTTGCTAAATATGAAGCGAATAAATTTGCTTGTATTTTTTAATTGTTGTAGGGAATCCGATGATAAGATTGTTTTTATAATAGCGTCTTGAAGATCATGCCCTAGGAATTGTTCTCTTTCAGATTTAAAGAAATCACAGTTAAGTAGATAGTGATGTTCAGAGCCAACTTGACCAGCGTTACAAAGTCTACATGTTCTTTCATCAAATGGGGTTCCGTCATATCGACCGGTTTCAACTGGAAACCAGTGATTAGCAGTTCTGAATTTAAAGAGGTACGCCGTCAGTTTTTGTAAGTTTAATGAGGTAGTCTTCAGAGGATGGTGCTTGTTTGAAGCTTGTGTATATTTTTCCTTTATGTGTCTGTTGTAGTTGAGTGTGCCATTGGGTTTTAAATTGGGTTAATAATTTGGATTTGACTAAGAGGTGGATATTATTTTGGGTTGTCAGGAATTGGTTGTCCCAAAGATGACTTATGTTAAGTGAGGTGAGAATTTCTTAAATTTTGTTGGCGCATTCAAAATTTGAGTTTGGCAAGTTCATCATGTATTTATAGATTTGGAGAGAAAGTTTCTGATCATTGCCTATTAAGAGTCTGTTCGAGGAAGACATCATTCGACATTTGATGTTAATTGCTATCGGGTATCTGCCAAGTTCACCATATAAAAAAAGCCATTGGAGTTGATTTCCGAGCATTAGTAAGTTTTCTGAGGAAGTTGTTATGAACATTTTCCAAGATGTCAATGTTTTCAAAGCCGAAAATTTCTGAGCCATAGGTTAAACTTGGTAAGACAAATAGTTTCATATTAAGATCAGGTCTTCGTTCTTACCTACAAACTAAGACTGTAGTTTGACAAGTTTGCATTTCATCAGCATAATCATTGTTAAATGATTGTTTTTAGACATTCCAATTATCAATATTAACTTTAATTAACTGCTATATTTGCAAACTTAATTAAAATTATTTCAATGAATAAAGAAATATTATAAGGTATCTTTACAAAGTATTACATATGAAAATCTGACTGTTTGCGTATGCAGCCGTCCAAAGTTTAATTTATTAAAGATTGTGTGTTGTAATAGTTGCAAAAAATAAATAAATGCATTTAACATATTACTCAAGTTATTTGATATAATGTGTTTGCTATTATCATCATAAGTGATTGAAGTAAATGTATTTACTAGTAAGTGTCTGTTGACGTGTTGAACAGTTAAGAGTTTATGTGTACAATGTAATCTATATCAGGCATGACGCGGGCTTAAAGCATGTGCGGACTGCACAGGCTAATCCGGGACGACACTTTAGGCGCATGCACTAAGTAAGATTTTCCCACGACACGTCTGATATCGTTTAGGACTTCACCTCTTATTAATATTCATGTATCATTTTAACAAAATGCATTATATACATGTATTTTTATCGATTCGAATGAAGACTTATTTCTGTTAAAGAAAACAAACATGTTTATTTACGGTCAATAAATTGTCATTATGAAAACTTTGTTTTAATAATTTCTTAGTAAGCCCATGTTTAGGGTAATTAAAATCATTATCCTCGTGAGAAAGTTCTTGCGTAACGAAGTAACTTCCAAATACTCATGACATATGTATATTGCTTAGGGAAAGGGAACTTTTGCAGAAATAATAACGTTTACTTTCTTTTAATTATTAATATGTGTTAGCATGATTGCAATACCGCATTATTGATTATTTAATTCCTTTGTGGCTTAGAAGCGTTAAACGTAAGTTTCCGCTGAGATGCATTTTTGTATAATTTACTCAAGCCTTTTGTAAATCCAAAGAATGGAAGAATAATATGTTGGACGGATTGAAGTGTTTAAATAATTTACAAACTTAACAAACTTAGTTAATAAAAAGTGTGTAATAACGGCAATTATCAAATTATCATACCATTTAATTATGTAAAATTTAAATAAACTAATTCTGACCAGCAAAATGAACAGTATGTACAGGATGTTAGTGGCAGCAATAGACTTCGGTACAACATTTTCCGGGTATGCATTTTCCTGGCACGACGAGTATGTGCACAACCCATTTAAGATTATTACTAACAGATGGGATACATGTGGTGGTAACGTGGTGTCATTGAAGGCTCCTACGTGTGTCTTGTTTAAGCCTGATCAGACTGTTCACAGTTTTGGATACGAAGCAGAAATTATTACACCGAGCGTGTAGAGGCAAACGAGCATGCGGACTGGTATTACTTCAACAGATTTAAAATGATGTTGTATGAAAACAAGGTGTGTTATCATTTTTGTTGTTGTGGTTGTTGTTGCTCTTCTTGTTTTACTTCTTGTATTTTTTCCTTTTCTCCCCCTTTCTCATAAGCTTTTCCCTCTTCTCCTTCTCCTTCTTCTACGTCTACTACTACTACTACTACTACTACTACTACTACTACAACTACTACTACTACTACTACTACTACTACTGCTACTACTACTACTACTACTACTACTACTACTACTACTACTACTACTACTACTACTACTACTACTACTACTAATAATAATAATAATAATAATAATAATAATAATAATAAATAATAATAATAATAATAATTAGAAGTAGGTGTTGTTGCTGTTGTAGTAGTAGTTATTGAAGTAGTAGTCATTGAAGTAGTAGTTGCAGTGAAGATTGTATAAATAACCATAAACGGGTTAATAAATAGTAAACATGTAAATATATGAAATGTATACGAGTTTAATTGTTTCATACATGTATGCTTCACTAGGAGTTGGCTTTCTCGACTGTGATCCACGATGACAAAGATCGGGAATTTCTAGCGTTAACCGTATTTTCCGAATGCATTAAGTATATAAAGAACCATCTGCGCACTAGCTGTCGCTCAAAGTACACGAGTCTGAAGGAGTCTCAGCAGATACGCTGGGTCCTCACTGTTCCAGCCATTTGGGACGATTCTGCGAAACAATTCATGCGGGAAGCTGCTGCTGAGGCAAGGATAGTTGTATACTTATAAATCTGAATGGCTCATCAAAGTTCTTTTTTGTTATTACAACGTTTACCTAATATTATATAAACAACTGTTTGAACTTTATATACTTGCCCTTTGTGTAACAATTAAATGATATAATAAGTAACTTTTAGTATGGTTTAGTAAGACATAACATATCGTGAAATTAATGCATACACTCATACATAAATGATTTTTAAATTACAAGCATGATTGCATTTCTATACTACAATATATAAAGCGCTTTTAATTCGATTGTTATTTGTGTTCCATCGACATATAAATTATATGTTGTTAGCTCAATTTAGATACGTTTACATAAGCATATTATTCCACTAGAATGCGCATACAATGCAATGCAATATAATGTATAAGTATGTAACACTGATTATTTTCACCTTTCATCTTTGTTATATAGCGTGTATTCATTCTATTATAGGCTGGTATACCTTCGGAGAATTTATTACTTGCTTTGGAACCGGAGGCGGCTTGAATTTGTTGTCGGTATCTGCCGGTAAAAAGGATATCTGTTCTAAATGATTCTGTATCTGTCGTGTCATTTTCACCAGGTGATCGGTACATCATTCTTGATGCTGGAGGTTCGTACCTTTACTTATTTCCAATCGTTATGCAATTTAACATATAGTGTTTGGTAAGCATTCCCAAAGACGCGCATTTGTTTGATAGTTGTATTTCAAAATATAAGGCTGATTCGTTAACACAAACCAAGATGTTCTGTCCTTGTAGTTACTTTGAAGACTTTGACAATTTCAAATTTTGATTCACTTTAATGCTCGTGCATGATTATATTTGCGGGTAAATGATCTACGTGTGATCTGAATCGATTAAACAACAAACGTATGTATCAGATTTATTCCATTTGTGTCTTAATATTTATATTATTCGTATTATTTTATATATAAAAAAACGCATATTGAAATCTGTATTTCTGTACCGTTTAAACACATGATTTATTTATCCATTATACTCGTTACGTCCACAGGAGGGACGGTTGATATCACAGTGTACGAGGTACTGCACGATGGCAAGATGAGGGAAGTATATAAAGCAAACGGAGGTCCGTGGGGAGGCACCCTTGTCGATAAAGCGTTCTTGAAATTCTTACAGAATTTGACTGGGCAGTCAGTCATGAGAACGTTCCAAAGGCAAATGAACATGTTTGTGGTTAATGTTATTTCACTTATTTGACATGAATGTACATATGTAAAGCTACAACTAAACTAATATAAGTATACAATCCAAAGTAAAATGCTTGTTCTCATGTCAACATCTTACATGAATGTTTTTGTAAAGAATTTAATATTGAATGATCCATTGTAGTTAGCCATTATTTAACTGATTTATATATCCAATTACATGTAGAGATCACCTTGAAGACTATCTAGAAATGATGCATAGCTTTGAAGTGAAGAAGAAGACAATTGACCTAGATGCTGATTCCCATTCTGCAACAGTTAGTTTAAACATATTTATTTCAAACAAGAATACATATTGCAGTAACATACATACAACATTTTATGACAAGTACATGTTTGAACAGGATTAGAACGAAAGACAGAGTCTTATATAGTTCTGCTCCTGAGCGGAAAAGTACAGTTGCATGATGCAAAACGGACATATTGGTTTACAGAAAGCCATGTGAGGCAGATTTTGCTGTGATAATAACAAGGAACATTTGAGTAAAGCAAATTCATAAACAAATGGAATAAGAATGATATAACTTGTATATATATACAAGACAAAAAAACAAAAAAGAGAAAAAAAATAATCGATGTGAAGATACGGAACAAGAGGGTTTAGCAGTTGTAGTACCTACGGGAAATAAAAAACATAAAGAATGGAAGGGAGTGGAGGGTGAGGTTTTGAAGCAGAGCTATCTATCAAATCGTTTGCTTTTAGTGATAAATTTGTGAACAGCGTCAAGAATTTTGGAATTGGTTTGATAATCTAGAGAATCATCTCCTTGAAGAATTGTTTCAATAGAAGGAGTAGTATACATAAATACAGTATTCATTAGTTCATCACGAATATTTGCGTAATGTCTACACTCGAAAAAATAATGTAACGACGATTCTCTTTCGCCACAGTCGCATAATGGCGAAGCAACTATATTACGCCTGAATAGATGCTCATTTAGAGCACTACACTTTGTTCTGATGCGGGTGAGTAACATTTGAGGGCGTCGTTTTCCATAAGAGAATAAGGGATTTTGTATAGGTCGGTCAATATTAATCAGCCTTTTAAAAGAAAGAATCGATTCTGCATTTTTTGACATCATCGGAAAGGTTATTCCATTCGGAGACAGTTGATGGAAGAAATGAATTTGAATAGATTGTTGTACGCACTGGGATACACTGCAAGTTAGTTGAATTTCTAAGGGAATATTGGGTTGTTGCACCCACTGTGTCGGGAACGAGTGATTGTAAGTAGTTAGGTGTATTTCTTGATTTCATTTTATGCATTAGTATTAATTTGTGTTTGCGACGTCGTGAGCTTATACTTTCCCAACCTACTTCGTTGTAAAGATCTTCTAGAGAGACCAATCTTGTACAGCCAGATGATATGCGTGCGGCCTCTGTTTGCATTTTTTCTAATTCGTCTTTTTCATATTGTGTGCAATTATCGAAAACAACATCCGAATATTCCAAGATTGGTCTTATAAACGAAAAGTATATTATTTCAAGGGATTTTCTATCGAGCAAGTATTTTAAACGACGCATTATATGAATACGTTTCCATGCCTTTTCTTTTATAAAAGTTATGTGCATATGCCAAGTACAATCATTAGACAAATATACACCTAAGTGTTTATGTACGTTTACAATAGGTATTTCAATACCTTGCATGGAAAGTGTGGGATGAGAAGGTTTATTTACCTTACGTGATATTAGTATAGATTCAGATTTTGAGGGATTAAAATGTACTAACCATTTATCCGCCCAGCTGGAAATTTTATCTATGTCAGATTGCAATAGAGCAGCAGTTTCAGTTAGAGTGTTAACAACCATGTATAGACTAGTATCATCGGCAAACAAGTTAATTCGGGCTTGTATATCGGTGACTATGTCATTAATAAACGCGAGGAAAAAAAGAGGACCTAAAATAGAGCCCTGTGGGACCCCAGCTAAAATTTCAATAGTATCGGACTGTGCTCCTGGTAGAATAACGTTCTGTTTTCGATTAGAGAGGTAGTTAGATATGAATGCCAATAAGTTACCTCGTATGCCTGCTTGTTGAAGTTTAAATAGTAGACCTTTGTGCCATACTTTGTCAAAGGCTTTGCTTATATCAAAGAAGACTGCTCTTACTTCCAAACCATTATCTAAGGCTTTGCAAAAGGTATTATATATATACGTTAACTGGTTAACTGTCGAGTCGCCAGGGAAAAAACCTGATTGTGTAGGTGTGAAAAATGAGTTTGACCGAAGGAAGTTAAATATGTGTTTATGTATGATTCTTTCAAAGACTTTTTCGGAGGTGTTTAATAGAGATATCGGACGGTAATTTGATGCTAAAGCTGGATCGCCCTTTTTAAAGATCGGGCAAACATTTGCAATTTTCCAACAAGACGGCATTTTACAAGCAGTTAAACACGAATTAAACAGTTCACAAAGGGGATAACTAAGTTGGTACATTGCTTCCCGGAGGATTCGGTTATCAATTCCATCAGGACCCGATGCTTTTCCTACTTTAAGGCATTTAATCGAATCAATGACCTCTTCCTGTGATATACAAATTGTCTGAAGGAAATTATTAGTACTGGCATTGTGTACAGATGGAAGATTACGATATGTTTCATTAATTAAAGATTGACTAGCAAAGTGCTTATTTAAAATATTAGCCTTGCTTGGGCCGTTTACCTCGAAAGTGTTCGAGTGTTCATCGAAGAGGGGTGGAATTGGATTTTGAGAGTTTGGAGAAATAAAACCCCGTAGAATTTTCCACCATTCTTTGGCACAGAGATCAGAAGACTTCAGTTTGTTTGCAATGTTTTCAAAATATACGGTTATTGAATTGCGTAAGAGTAAAATTACTTCATTTCGGACACGTCGACAATTTGACCAGTGTGTATCAGTATGTAACTTTTTGGCTTTACGAAATAATCGTTTTCGCTGTCGAATTTTTTTCCTAATGTTATTGTTTATCCACGGTAAATCATACGAGCGTATACATACAGTTTTGTTTGGGATGCATGTTTTTGCAGTTTGCAATATAGTGTTGGTAATGTTTTCAGCATAAGTATCAATGTCCTCACTTTTGCATAGATCCCATTGAATATCTGACAATAAGCGTCGTAACATATTATAATCACCGATGTCATAGCTCCAAATGTGTCGAGAGTATATTTTAGTTTTTGGTTTAATAAATTTTAGGATTACGAAAACGGGACAATGATAGCGAATATTTTGTTCTAACAAGGGTTCGCCAACTCCAGATAGCAATACATTATTCTTGTTACTTACAAATATTAGGTCAATTATTGATGATGTTTGCTCTGAGTAATGTGAGGGTTCATTTATAAGTTGTGTGAGATTGTATTGTATGCAAATGTCATCTATTTTTCGTGCAGAAGAAGGAGACAGAAGATTCAAATTAAAGTCCCCTGTAATAACAATATCATCTATACGAGTGTCATTTGCAAGCCCAATCGAGTCTTCAATGGCTTCCATATACAATCTATCAGCACTAGGGGGTCTATAAAATACACCAAAAAGAATCGATTTATTTTTGTTAGGAAATATTTCGATCCATATACATTCAATATGGTTTAATTCAAGATCGAGTCTACGTTTAAAAGCAATATTTTCATTAATGTATATTGCTACACCACCATGTGAATCCAGGGGGCGATCTTTTCTGATTGGCTGGTGAAAACCATTTAAGAGGAGATCACTTGATAGGATAGAGTCATTCAGCCATGTTTCGGTAAACGCAATTATGTCAAATTCTCGTAGACCAGTGAAAAGGATGTCTACTTTATGCAATAAGCTTTGAATATTGTAATGCACAAAGGATATGTGTTGTGTCGCTGAGTTACTGCAATTGGAAGCAGAATTATCTGTATCAGTGAATTCAGATAATGTTGGCCCAGGGTTCGGATGTATGTCACCTGATTGTAAAATTAAGTATACAAGCCAAAATGCTGTTGTTGCAACAGCAAGGCAGTTAAGGAGCTTTTTCAGAAATATAATATCATCGTATATACGATTTGCTACCCGAAAACATTTACTTGAATGTTCAACTGTATACGATGCGTTCATTGATCTATATATACATATGTATAGTGATATTAGACTGAAACCATTCATCCATACTTGACAGGCAAACAGTAAATGCATGAGTAAAGGGAAAAAAAGAGGAGCCCTATATATTGTCATGACAGCGTTTCCAGACATATGTTTAGTATTTGACATAATGAAGAGTTCCGATGTAGACAAGATGAGACTGGAACGCTGACATGATTCGTTTGAAATACCTACGCATAGAACTAAATTTTGCGACAAGTGTAAATATTTGATAGCGGTGCTTGCTACAGAACAGACAGAGAAGAAAAGGTAAATAATGAAAAACAGTGGACAACTGCTTGAAAAGAAAACAAAGTATAAAAACTAATGCTATGTTTTTAGACAGCATAATGAAGCTGAGTGTATGTGTTTGGGTGTACTATAAAAACATGAGAGGATAATTTACCCGAGAGTGCTAGAGTGATACCGAACGACAGTAACAGTGTCAAAAAGGTATAATAACATGATAGGTTATTTTGCCAGAAAAATGCTAGAGTAATACCGACCGACAGTAACAGTATAAAAAAATTATTAACATGATAGGATATTTTTCTGCAACAGTTGTTTTTCGAATCCCATGTACATTAGTGGATGTTTACAAAAAGACCATGAAACATGATTTTGGGTACGTATAACACAAATTTAGATTGGTTGTATTGCTAATTTATTGATTTAGAAACACATTATTCAGATGTTTATTGACCTTTGTTAATTTACATTTTAATATAATTTCTAAACCAATAATTGCTGTTTTTTAAGCTTTGCATTCATGTAAGCTAAAACTAATTATCTTTTTGAACATTTACGTTTACCTATGCCTTCTCGGTGAGCATTACGATACAATATAAACAAAGACAGCATTCATGTATATTTTTATTTTGCGCTGTATGTGTTTGATATCCTGATCCCGTATGCAGCAAAACCTCCGTGGCGAGGTGACTGTGTTCGGGGACAGTCTTCGAGTGAGTCTCAAACGAGTCCTGGAATACTTCAATCTTCCATGTGATAATGTCGTTCGCCATCTACACGAAGTATTGAGAAACAAGTGTGTTCGAGAAACAATCACTATACTAATGGTTGGTGGGTTTTCAGAAGCCAAAGTGTTGCAACATGCTATATAAGCTAGTTTTCCGAATAAAAGGCTGATCATACCAGAAGAATCATGTTTAGTTGTTTTAAAAGGAGCTGTTTTATTCGGTCACAATCCGGAATCGATTGCTGCTAGAGTATCACGTTTCACGTATGGGATAAATGTTATAATGTTACAGACACGAGCAATATAAAGGGGCAGATTTTAAATAATGAGCAAATAACACTAGGCAGAGCCTTTAACATTTGCACTTTTCTCACCTGTGATAAATAAACGTGAACATGGTTATAAAAGATACTCACAATTCTGAAATCAAAAGGGCCAAACGCGACTTTAATTATATGATTAGTGTTTCTCAGAATGCGTACACTCCTTTTCCGTCATATGTACATTATTTAATATTGTGTTATATAACAATATTAATAGTTAAACTTTATATTATTTATCTACGTATATATTAAATAACACCGTCCAGGGCGTATGGAACCACAATTAACTTTTAATCATTTCATTTGACAAATAACCAGGTAATCAACATTGATCCTCTGCAATTGCGTATGCGCAGTATCTTTAATTTGTAGAGCAAAATATTGGAAAATAAAGCGCATTTTGTAATAATATAAATCACCATACCCGATTTAGCATTGTGTGTGCGACCTATTCACTCAATGTCTGATATCAGCAAAATCAATGTGATTACGTTAAGAGAAAAATGCTTGCTAAACTGGTTTAATGGTCTGTGAACAATTCATTCACAATGTTATTTGTGCGCACAAGGGCAAGCAAACTTACAAAACGCATTAGAGAAATCAGCTGTCAGACCCATGTGCATTAATGCGAACGTTCATATGATATTGCAAGTCAATAGCTTCAACTAAATGATCCGTTTAGTTCAATATAGCATACATGAAGCATAAATGATTGTACTTATGCATATTTCAGTTTGAATATAAAACGAGTCTTTATATTCCCTCATCTTTTTACTGATAAAGTAACTGGACAAAACAAGTTTACAATAATTTTCTTTCTCACGTGTTTATTTGTCCACGTTCTTATTTACATCATGACGGCTGTATTAACCTTTTATCATAACACGTATTTTAACACGACATAATAGAATATTTGGTTAGAGCTTTCTCTAATGACGTATGTTCTTACAACTGCAACTGCAACTTTTATTACTTTCCGCTTTTTCATTTCTTTCAAGCATATTTGCTGATTGATCATCTAAACAATTTATGTATGTAACATATAATAAACCTGATTTATACTTAAAATATGAATGTAACAAATCATAAGTCACCTCTATCATAGATAAATAGAAAGATAGATTTATTCTAGTTAAAACGCACTGTACAATAAACATTACATATTCGAATTAAATATATCGAACAATGGTATAACTAACATGTATTTATAAAGAAGGGCAACGTGAAATGCAAGTGCATACCACTTAAAAGTCATTATTTACAAATATAATTGAATGTGATACAGAAACAACCTTGTTTACAAAATAACATAATATTTATCATGTTTCTATATCATACTTTGTAACATTGCTGACACTATATATCGGTTTCTGTAACATTGTTGACACTATATATCGGTTTCAAAGAGGCAATAACATTGTTCACATAAACATAAAAGTACATGTACATCACAAGCAGCGTACAATTCAGTTACTGCTCGCAATGTTGAAACAATGATTCTTTACATTGTTTCACATTGATGTATTATGTACATCCTTTCAATATAGTCTCGTAAGGGAATTCCTGTGATAAGTGGCTTAAATGTTGTATCCTAACTTTCAGGAACTTTGAAATTATACATCTAGGTGAATGAATGTACATCATTAACAAGTTCATCATTTCATTTCATATATTAAGGACATTTATTTTTTTATCAATATTTTAACACATTAGTCGTTATTGTTGCAGTTGCATATTAGCCAGAATATTCTATCTTTAGGTCCCATATTATTTGTATACATGACAATACTGTTTTTCAATAGTTCAAGTTTGTTTTAAGCATTAATTGAAACTAGGTTACTAGGAATAGCAAACATAATTCACATGACATTCTATGAGTCCATTACACATGTATGTTAATATCTGGGAATTTTGCTTGTCTATACACATATTTAAGACGATAATTCACTTTTGAAACAAAAGTGTTAACAACAGATACACCTGACAGTGTACCGGTACTATAAATGTAAAGACACCAGCCAGGACGTAACACATTTTAGACCGTAACCAAGTTTCATGGAAAGTAAATGGACTTTTATGGGCAAAAATAGCACTTTCATCGTCATTCAAAATTAATTTACAATCAGAATCATTCTAATAATCATATTATTATATATCATTAAACAGAGGTGGTCCAAATATACTGACTGGGAAACGTCACAGGTTACGGTTTTAAGTCCGAAAGGCATTGGTTACACTAACTGTTTGGTGTCTACTATTTCAGTTAGACATACACCAGTCCGTACTTTTCATTCACACAAGATTAAGTTTTCCGCGTAGTGTATCACGGTCCACTGTATCGAATTTCTTTGTGAAGGTCTGACATAGTCATGACAGTGTTCACACCCACTGAATAACTGGTTCGGATGGGTGTTAGTAGAATAAATATTTCTAAAACCCGACTGAAGTTCGTTAAGTAAATTATTGTCAGTTCAAATTATGACTATATAAAATAGTAACTATTGGGTTTATATTGACAAAATAACTTACAATCCAGTAACCCATTTAGTTTGAAATGTCCTGTTATTGCTATAAACTTTTATGACAATTATTTTAATTGCCAATTGTTTTAGCACTTTGTATAAACATTCATATAACTTGAAGTTCACCAAGTATGTTACTACACGTGCAATAAACATGCAACTATTCGCTTAAGCTACTAATTTTAAATATAAATTAAAAACAATTAATGATAAGTTAAAATTATATTGTTTTGTTTCAATTCTTCTGGAAACGAAACATGTAAACATCGTTAATCAACCACGTAAGAAACTGAACGAAGCTTTTAAAACCTGACCCGTTTTAACAATCCTAGCTTCAACGCGTAGTTCTGTTTCTCCATAAATCATGTTTACAAACACCTTCTTCTCGTGCTTTCTGTCAGTATCAGGTAAATCTAGTGTAAGTTTGCCAATAAACTCGCAACCATCATCATCTGTGTACTGGGGATTGCGCTTGGGCGACGTAAAAATGTTGACAGATAACCTTGTTTGTCTTGAAGTAAGTGGATAGTAATGGTGAGCCGGGACTTGCAACCCTCTTGGAACAAGAGTATCAATTTCAATGTGTTTGTCAAAATAATCTCGACAAAATTCCCTGCCTTCAACAACACATTTACGGGTCACTGGATGAATGGCTGGATCAAATAATATATTTGTCTCTACTCCATATGTAAACTTAGCTACTCTCGCAACTATAGCTCTTGGGTTATGTCCGAAGATCACTGCACCTTTCAACACAGCTAGACCGGCATCTTCTGGAATCACCAGTCGTTTCGCCGGAAACGCTTTCCTCACTGCATCTTGTAATATCCCCGATTCAGAAAAGCCGCCGACCATAATGATTGTATCTGCCCCTCTCACATTTGGTTTGTGAAAAATATCCGATAAATGGCCAACAATATGATCGATAGTGGGTTGAAAAATCGATTGTATCGTTGTTTGACTTATTCTCAGCTTATCGCCGGTAAATGCAACAAGTTTATTTAGGTCATGGTCCTGCATAAGGCTTAACCTGAAACGGGTGATGTATTGACAATTGGCCACTGGTATTAAATATAAAATCTCATGATAACTTGACTAAATCATTTACCCACAGTTTGTGTAGATGGAGATTGATATATTTACTTATATTTATCGTCGTTTCATTTTGTGAGTTTTGCTAATACAGTCCAAACAATTAACTGAACTATACATATGATTGGCAATTATGTTCTGTATTCATGTAACAAGAAATACGGATATTATTAATTACCAACAAAGATCACTCATCAATAAACGACACTCATCAAGTATGTTTCATAATCTATACATACCTAAAGTCCGTTCCATTGAGCGTATTGAATGTTTCGTGTATTGCAAGTGGCAATCGAAACACAGCCTTGTAACTTGGGTCGTCACTCAGTTGCATCATTCGCTTTTTTATTTCAAATTCTCTCATAAAGTCTAAGTAATCTTCTTTGAAATGACTGAAAATGAATAATATAGTGCAACATTTATTTCCATATCGTATAACATAAAGCAATTAAAAGAAAACTAATAATAAATGCTAAAAATTGACCAAGCACGTCAATGTAATTAACATTTACGGTCCAAATAAAATTTTTAAACGCACAGTTATGTAGTAAATCACAAGTGAATGTTAACAAATCTAATTAATAAAAATAAAGCCTAGCCAAAAATGTTTGATTAAAACTTAGAGACAAATCATCACCATATCAATTGATTTGAGAAATTACATCACTTTTACATAAAAAGGACACAGCACATCCTGTGTTAATCTACAAGGAACACATCATGTCGATTACAACCGTATATTATATAACGTACTTTAACATTTCCTCCGAGAGCTTACACCATTTCGTTTGAAATATACCTCTGAAAATGTGTCATGACTTCATGTCCTGCGATATTTTCCATGAAATTTATGAAAGCCTTGTCTACGGTGGTGCCGCCCCAGGGACCTCCATTGGCCTTGTAAACCTCCCTCACTGTGCCGTCATCCATACTCTCGTGCACGGTGATATCTATTGTACCACCTGTTGTTGTAGCAACGAGAATGTTTAATTGCACATAAGCATGCTTTGCGCGTGTTTTAAATAGTGTTTAAAGGTATATCGCACGCAGTTAGTGTAAGAATTACAAACACTAATATTTACCTGAAATGCCTTTATACAGCTGCAATTGCAATTGATATATCAGACAGATAAAATATACGACATAAATATGTGGATTAAAACTATAATGACGTTCATTATATTAAACATAATTGACATTTACCTCCAGCATCAAGAACAATGTAACGTTTGCCTGGAATGAAGGCGTTTATCGAAGCTTGGCCGTCACTGCCAGTTACTCTCTCGAGAGGGAGATAGCGACAGTATAGAGATGCAGCTTCCGGTTCTAGAGCCAGGGAGAGGTTTCCAGTTTCTATTCCTGCCTGCAAAATTTAGATTGTATATCTGCAACTAGTTCATCCCTCACTTGCCTCAAATAATGTTATGGGCTACCTTAATGTTCATCCGACTAAAGTGTCTCTAGCCGCTGTGATTATTTCATAACATGGATTATTTATTTGAAAGAATACGGATGTAATAAAACTAACTTGGACCGCTGCTTCTCTCATAAACTGCTTGGCTGCATCGTCCCAAATTGCGGGTACAGTCAAGACCCAGTGGATTTCTTGGAACTTTACGGCCATGCCTTTGCTCGAACAAACTTTCAGTAGATGGTCTTTTAGGTAACGAATGCTCTCTGTAAATACTTTCTGAGCAGACATCTGTAGCCCTTTGTCGTCTAACAGCTTGGTTGTTCTTGACAATTTCTACAGATAAATAATAGAAGTAACTCAGTTTTGTTTAATTACTACGACTATAATTTAATTTCAAGTTCAATATTTGATAAGTCTACTTAAACGAATTAAAACCCATAATATCTTAGTTGACCAATAATATATGATGTTCTTAGACGGGTTAAAGTTGTGATATAGGTGTTTCAAATTATTTGTCCCTACAAGGGAAATAATTTCATAAACTTATCATGTGCTACATAATTCATTATGGACCATATGTATATTGTAATTTTATTGTACTTTAATGAAGCTAGAATTTCGTTTCATTTGCATGTTATCATGGAAGGGTATAAAATGGCACCCATACAATGAAATTATTATATGTTTAATGTTGACATACGTATGCTGACGATCATAAAATAACACCTGCACATTTGAACTTACCCTATGTTCATATAATAACATTTTAAAATGTTTGAAGAAGAACCATCTTTCATGGGAACCTTCCATTGCAAGATTCATATACGAGTCTTCTGCATCGTATCCGAAACTGTGGAAATGTTGATCCGGAGAAAATAAGATGCATGAGGGTGTTTTCATTGATATGCACGAGCTAGAACCTGCGCGCGTTTCCCACTTGTTTGTAAGGATTTTCAAAGGGTTTTCTAAGAATTCTCCGTGGAATGAGAAGGCATAGCCGGAGTAGGTTGTACCGAAGTCTATGGCAGCCACCTGGAGCCTGTCCTTAGTGGCTGACAAAGATACTGGTAATGCGCTGGCCATGATGTGATTTATCTGAAACAAAACATGCATTTGTGTGTTAATTTGTTACCTAGTATGTATTAAGTTATGCAGAGAGTCCAAGGTGTGTAAACCATGTTCATAATTGTTTTTTAGAAACATATTTATTCGAGTATACATATAATAATAAATCAATAATAATCAACAGGTTGATATTTCTGTTTTTGATTAGACATGATTGCAGACGCTGTCGGTCAAAGCAGGGAACCTAATTTGTAAGGTACGCACACTGTTTTATATACATAAAAACCAGGTCATGGTATTTACAAAATAAAGTTACTTTCGTTTTGTTTTCACACAATCACTTTGAGTATCCACACACTTTAAACATGAATTAAAGTCTTTAAAAGTACACTATATTGTAATTTAAAATCATTCACAACATACCTCTTGTAAGCGTGGTATTATTGTTCAATGTTTAATTTGTTATTGTCACATTATGTAAGGACCATCCGTTAAAATTTTAATATAAACTATATGAATGTTCAGCTGCAGGGGAGAAACCATTAATTAAACTTTGAATTAAGAAAGTAAATATGACTTTGTGTATTGGTATGTGTTTACTTTGTACATGTTAAGGCAATGTTTTCGCTATGGACAGTATGTAAATCATGAAATAATGAATAATATTTATAAAAAACGATGGTTTAATTATAACTGATAAAACAATTATTTACCTGTCTTGACAGACTATAACTGCTCTACTTTCGATAGACCTGTGTTCACAAAGTACTTTCGATTTCAAATATCATAGCATTAACATAATATCGGATACATAACTGGCGAAAGAAAAACAGATATACCTTGTTACAGTTGTCTCCCATTTAAATTTAAGGTTATTAAACCGGGTAAATATAAGTTACAAAAACAAAAGCTTGTATTATAATATATGAGTATATAACTCTCCAATTAAATAAGCTGTATAAAAACCTTAATTTACATTCGAAGATCATTTATTTAATAAAGGTTACATATTTCTTAATACAATTCAGAACATTTCAATTCAAACTGATGTTGCCTCCTTTCAGCGGTCAATGTAAAACATCGGTGTGAGGGTGTAACTTTTACCTTAAAACGCACTGCATTTTCAAATCACTTTGATGGAACCGAAATAGGTGGACGATCAGAAACTGTTTTAAATACTTTCATTTTAAATTCCCTTACACAATCTCTCTTTGGCATCATATTCGTTTTGCTTATGACGGTGCTGATTACTGAAAGTGGCAGAGTCGTTTGTGTAAATCTCCGTTCAAGGGTTAAATATCTACTTACTCGGTCATCATGAAAATATAATTGTAAAATACTTTTCATACAAGAGCAACCGTTTTAATTGATAAAGGTGTACATGAAGTGCTATCTGCTACACCTGTGACTCATCAAATAAATTTCAAAATATATAATTTAGAGATGTTTCTGACAATTAAAGGAGATTAAAATGAACCATTTTTCACACATATACGAGTACTGTCCTATTGATTGAATATTTAAAGAACTAGTAATTTTAGACAGAACGTTGAATTACAAATGGCCGCGAATATAGGTATCATTTATAACTCAAACACTAAGCACTTGACTTGTAGTTTATGCAGTGCAATTCATGATTATTTAATATTATATCACAACAAAAAATGTGTTTAACAATACATCAACAACGAGATAGAACAAGCGACAGAAGCAGTTAAGAAATGTATATTTTTAACGATTTGATCTTTTTTAATCAAATATTTCGAAAAACAAAATCGGTTATTAGAATAGACTATGTCGTTGGGCACGCGGGCGGGCGTGCTGGCGGCGTCAATTTTTCGTTTCCGCTCTGTAACTCGACAAAGGATTGAGCTATTGTAATAAAACTTCAAGGTTAAGGTCAAACTCAATTTACAGGATGTAAAAACTTGCCATGAACAAACATTATAAAACAATAAATCAGAGGGAGGCTTCATGGCATCTTTGAACGGTATCCGGACATAAAATATAAAACGTATACCCTCTTTTTCAAGCAGGTGTCACTATTTAGTACCTGAATCTTCAGAATCATCAGCAAGAGAGCAACCCTTATACCATTCTATGGTCTGTTATGTGAGGCAAGTGACCAATAGCCATTGCGACACAAAACGATGCGCACAGCACACAAGTAACACAAGCATAAACATGACTAAAACTGAGGCGCTGCATTAGAACGTACGACGCAAATAAAAAACGTAATGTGTTCAACACATTTTCTGACTTAAGGTAGGAGAACACATGCCTTACCAGTATACTTTCAGTACGGACAGATTCCCTTTGCAACATACAAAACCCGGTCGCAAGGGAAATCCTTACTTATCACAAACTGTTATATAACAAACTTACCATATATTTTATCAAACAATTCAGTTCAGTCAAATATTATGTTGTAGTGATTGAGTATTTATGACACAAAATTGTGGGGAACGAGATCTGTATTTTTATATTGCGGAAGCGTAGGCTCTATAATATGCATGTATTACTTTACATGTAACCCTATATATTTATGTTACAATTATTAATGATGTACACGGCTACATGTAATAAGGTTTTTATTAGAGCATGGTTGTACATATTAAACTTTTCTAGAGATAATAACCGTTCATAATGCTTTTTCTTTTATTCGCCAATGGACGCATGTGTTGTTTGTGTTTATTGTTTCATGTTTTACTGGGTATTAATTCATGTCAATATGATCGATTAATCAATTAAAAGTTATATTTCATTAGGCCAATAAATAAGCAATCAACCAGTTTCAAAGGAATATTGAACGCATTGACTGAACTATGTAGCACACAAAATAACATTGATACAAACTTTTATTACCGAAACATAATATAAAATTAATACCAACATCTAGTAAGATAGTATCGTTATCAAATAATACATGCTTATAATGATAAACAATGTTCATTTCCCCCATTATATAACGTCGAAAACACACATGAGACTATATTAATATGAAAATCAGTTTGGTCAAATATGTAAATTAAAAATTGTTTGTTTTGATCCGCTCTGTTCACATTGTATGATGGTCGTTGTACTATAAAAACGACGTGACACTTTTTGCAGACTAATTTGTTGCCAAATGTGTAATGTGTCCCAGATATCCCGACACGTGTCGGGAGAGCTTGCGAGTGTGTGAAAGTCTCGTCTCTGTTGTAAACCATCTGCTGTTGTTGACCATGTATCACTGGCTTCCATTCGGCGTGTAACCAATGTAACTTGGCATTGTAATGACAAAGGCTAAACCCATACCTATGCAATGACAGGTACCCGGAAATAATATTTTTGTAGGTCTAAGAAATCATGTATCATGTCTAAATCAATGGACACTTGTCTTTATCAATTGTATACATAAGGTGTACATCTGATATACTGTACAAATTGCACAACACGGCCATATAGATTTACAATCGTAATAATTCTTTTTCTACAACAGTACGAAGATAATTTATTAAAAGTGCAATAAAGGTTCCGTATAGCATACCAGGATTTGGCTGGGCAGGCTGACAACAGAATTGCTTGGCACAAATGCAAATCGAACCCACAAATATACAGAACATGCTGATGCAGCTGAACGACAGTGCAAGAATTCCGATAAGTAAGGTGTTCGAATCTCCATAATAATGGATATATCTGGAATGTTAAGAAAATGAAGTTTAAAAACAGCAAATACAACATAATGTTGTGCATAAAGAGAATATGTCGAGGATGCATTCATGTAAAATAAACATTTAAAGAAATAATTCGTTACAGTTGTCTTCCATTTAAATGTAGGTAATTAAATGTGTTATACTTGAGATACAACAAAAACACTCGGTATTTAAAGCAACAAAGACATGAATCTACAGTTGCATAAGCATACGTGTTTTAACGTGAAAGCCGCATCCAGTTTTTTTCAAATATTGAAAGAAGAATTAAATAATATGTTATTTTATATTTGCGCCCTATACTGTACAATGTTTTGTTTGAAAACATAACGTTAGCCCTAGTGTATCATTTAGGAAAGAAATAAAACTAGAGCTATCATTAAAGGTGATTAATACCCCTACATACTGCTTTGACACAGGTGAAGACGTTTGCAGTTGTATTGCTTGCACACGGAAAAATGTATTGTCTGACTAGAAGACTTACATAAGTGGAAATTGGGCTTGAAATGCAATAAGAAGAGTACTATGTAGGTCCTGGACAACTATTTTTGACCTTTGACCTCGAAGAATGACCTTCAAATTTCAGCTACAGACATGGTCCTTGAGTGTGTCCCAAAATGATAACATCTCGCCGCCAGACAAGTTCTTTTTTTCAAAAGTATTGCATGTTGGACAAACTTTTGCTTTCTACAAAAACTTAATTATTAAATTTGACCTTGAAGTGTGACAGTGGAATCACAAAACTTCTTGTCTGGAACACTAAGTCATTTGAAAATACACCCCCCCCCCCCCCCATATGAACTTGACTTTTATGGTAGCCATCTTGTTCTTGTGCGCGAAACACTTTCTCATACATTTGTGCCATGTTATTTCAAAATCCTTCAATGCCTGGGGACGTTAAGCTTCGAACAGCGTATATTGACACATAAACACTTTATTGTGATCTTTAACCTCAAAGTTTTACTTTGACCTTTGAGGTAGCCATTCAGTTCTGGTGTGCAACACGCCGTCTTATCTAGGTTAACATTTCTGGCAAAGTTTTTCACAATTATTTTATACAATTGGAAGTTAGAACCCGGACAAGCAGTATTTTTATACAAAAGCGCTCTATTTTAACCTTTGATCTCAACGTATGAACTTGACTTTTTAGGTAGCAATATGGTCCCCGCGCATGACACACCGTCTCCTATTGTTCAACATTTGTGCCAAGTAATTTTGAAATCTCTCAATGCATAGGGAAGTTAGAGTCCGGACATGTTTCGGGACAGACCGACGGACCGACCGACCAACAGACCGATTGGACAAAGTGATTCCTATATAAGCCAGTGGGTAGGGGGGAGGGGGGGTATAATACAATTGATATAAAACCAGCTGAGTCACTAGTACATAAACACTTATTAGCATCCTAACATCAATCCAATGACATAAACAATCGAATACACGCCTGTCTCTATCATCCGAAATCAAGTTGTGTCTCATATAATAGGTGTTTGACTACATATGCTGTTACAGTTAACCGAGAGGAATTTATAAATCTATCATTATTGACTTTTGGAATAACTAGTTAACAGTTGTTGTCTTATCTTTATGCAATACCTAAATGTCCGAATAATAATTTTTTTATGTTTGGAATTATAGTAAATTCGTGGTCACGTTTACGGTGTTTTATTTTTACTTTATCAAGATCGACGTGATTAATTACTCGGAGTTACTGCTCAAGATTGGCTCTGTTATACATTTTAACCACTGTGTAAGCTGTCTTCATTCTGCTTCGTCGTCAACGATATCCTGTTAAATCTCGTTGGGTGTACCATGTACCGCATCATCAACAGCACTTTTTCTTTGCATACCTATGCCTCCTCTGTAGCAATGTTGCTAAACAATTAGAATTACATGTATATTTTGCAAAACGCGATTTAATTAATTAACAAGATACCATGTGTAAATAAACATTCAGTTTCTTATACCTTGTCCTAAACAGCTTTTATGCACAGCAAGAGAGTGAGTGCATTTACCTTAAACAGGACAAGCAGATTTTTTAAATATTTTTTTAACACACATCACTAGATCGGTAAAAGATCATATTTTCCAAAACCGTTGGAACATAAGCGACATACGTTTGCATTCAAAATATATTTAAAAATGTTTGTCCACTCTATGTATTTTCCCTATACCCAGAAAAATCGACTCGGCAAATTGGACCGGAGTGAAAGTTGGGTATGTATGTCAAACTTTCATTCCGGTCTCTTAAGGAAATAACTCGCACAATCTGATCCTTTAAACGCAGATAGCACGGTTGGCTGAACTCGCAGTCCCTTATCATATATCTGACACCAGCAAGTTCCCAGCCCCTGCTGTGTGGCAATGTATTGCTTTGTGGTCAATAATCTCTAAATAGCCGATTTTTAAAAGAGGTCTCTGATTCTGATAGCCTAGAGCCTCTATGTATTATCCATTATACAGGAAAATATAGAGCTTTCTGGAGTTGAACACGAAACTTTTTTCACGCGCTTTAACATAGCGAAAAGATGATTCAATACATAATATTTAATTAATCTTTGCATAGAGTGAAAAACAGTTGTTAATTTTAAATACACAGGTTTTATTGACCTCAATAACATATATGGTAATAAACACGGGACGATTTTTAATGAAAACGATCTGATAAAAAGATAATAACCTACAATATCTTAATATTAACGTGTTGCATCAGTTAATTCCTTCTTTCTACTAAATCGAATACTTAAGGGCTATTGTTAATCCAGATAAATATAATAGTGGAAATTTATTTACTTTTATATTCAGATCTAGTGTTGCTTGTAATTAAACTACACATGCAGTCTCTTTCTACAACAATTTACTGAACATGCAGTTTCATGAAAATAGTTTAGGGTATTTAATAGCTTAGTTGTAATTATCGAGCCGAACATATTAAAAAACAGATATTACGAAACTACATAGCGTGTGCTTTAACTACATAAAAACAGCATCTTTCTAAATCAGAAAAAAATAGTCAGAAACTTTCCTTGATGCATGAATATATTATACACCGATTACAATGATAATATGAGTGTTTTATTTCCGCACAGGAATTGTATTAAGTCGCTTTAAGAATAATTCGAGTTTTAAATTCAGTTAGGCCAGTGTTTGTTTATGGATTCGCGTACCTGATTTAAAAAAAGGATACAAAACTGGAATAAAGTCAATATAGTACAAATAATAAACAAAAAATAAAACATTTATTTCCACTGGTACTATACCCCTAACGGATATTAAATGACAGCTTTCAACTAACGGTTACATTTATAATGGAATAACAAAGTGACAAATAAACTCGTATTTATTTAAGGTAAATCATGTTGACCTTAAATGCTTGTTTATATAAAAAACGTTGCATTTTATTGTTATTGACATGGTCAAGTTTAATGCGAAGTGTTTATAATAAAAAAATGTATCTTTTTATGTTCGCCTCCAACTGGACAGTTGCTTTTTTTTCTTTCAAAAATATCTGAAAAACAATACATAATTATTATCTGCTCTTATCTTTTCCATAAACATTTTAATCGCGCGTACGAACAAAACCGATAATCTGTCAGGCCTGAAATACTGTTATAATTGGTTCATTAATGTCAATTCAGTTTGTTCGAGATATATATTTCTCTGATAAATATTAATTTGTTTAACCCGAATACAGTTAATACGGTTATTAGAATGCAAGTATGCATGCTATATTTAATGTTGCTTAACTAAAATAAGTATCAAACATAACGTAGAAATTATCCAGACGTCTTTGCATATTTTTAATTTCAATGAAAAAGTCAGTTAACACATTTCAACTGTCACACACTAAATTTGTGTCTCCAAACTCATCCTGTGTATTACTATCATGGTGCGATACCATGATAAGACCAGAAGGGTGTTCTCATCAAGCCGCGGAAGCAATTTTAAAACTTGAACAGGGGTAAAATTCGACAAAATTGCTCTGCATTATTAAACTTAAACTTTAAACGGGCCAAAATGATCTTGTTTATTTTAAAATAAAGCACAAAGATAAAAAAACTTAATTATTGTATATATTCGAATCGATGAAACATAAGTCATCCATACTAATTTTTTTTTTTAATGATAACCAAATAAATGTACTAAACTTCACTACGAGGGATCACTTTGTTACAAACATTTAAAATTTGAACACGCTATAGATATTAAAACGACATTGAAAATGTCAATTTCAATGCACGTCTCCAAAATGGTGATTCAAAATAATTCGGTGGCACACATTATCCGATTAAGTTCTGTGTGCTTTTTCAATAATATATGAACGAACTTACGTGTAATATGTGCATTCGTGTTGAAAAAAGTCCACGTATCATTTAGAAAGGTAAATAATATGGTATTATCCAGTCAACTTTTAGAAATCAATAACTACATAATTATACGTGAACTTGTGAAAAGCCGGTTCAGCAAACGCAGCACTGCACTTGTTTCTTTTTTAAATATTTAATATTTGTTTAAGTATTGATATTTATTTGTACAATTTGATCAACAAAAATATATATTTCAAAGCTGAGGATTTTCTTAAATCCACAAAAAATATGCCATATAAATCTTTTGAATTTGTATATACAATAACCAAAGTATTATGTAAACACATATTAACATTTATTGCTGGAATGATTTATTTTACGGTATTGATAAATAATGAAAAGAATTAAATGGAAAAATCGTATCTAAATATAATATACATTGTGTGTACATTTATAAAAGAAGGATTTCATAAAAAATCCCACAAAATTTATACATTTGTAACAATACATCCTTATGTATTAACAATGAATTTGAAACAACATCAATAAAACATCACAGTTACTGAAAACTGACACTATTCATTATTTCCCAAACCATATCAATATAACAATACAAATTTTACATTATATATTATTCTAAAGTTTTTCGTATTGGCACTTTGAGGTGATTGCCTGATAGACTATCAATATTTTGTCATAAATTTGAGGCCGTTGGGGGTGAAAATATTGTTTACATTTAAGTTACTATATGTAATCAAAAGCGGAAGTTATTGCCAGTCTCAGACAGTATTTAATTTGTAGTATGCATACGAGTACAATTATCAATGTAATCAGTTTTATTAATGGTTTCACATGTTATGTTTCTGGAAATACTGCTGGCACCGTGCTCACAAAACATAATTATCGTCCATTATGAACTTGAGCCTGACTGTACTACGTCAGTATCAACAATTGTGTTCACTACAATCTGGATCACTATAAATCGTTTCTCTAATATACATGAAAACGATACATACGTATGAACTCAGAATTGTTTAATTGAGCTATAAAATCAATATTAGCTTATAGTCTTGTACTGATGTAGATCCTGCAGTCTATTCTTTGTGATCACGGATTTGAAGATTATTCATTTTAGAAAAAATAATGACGCTTGTATAATCTGATTATAACATTTAAACTCGAAATCAAACAAATCATACACATCTTTAGGAGCATGCGTAAAAACTATTGTACTGTAAGGACAAGTAATAACTGCCATATCTTAAACTGAAACATGATTCTAATTAAAGAATTTACTGCCACTTTTCTGGCAATAACATGTTTGTTGAAATTGTTGATTATTCATTGTAAGAAATTGAACGATGCTTTTAAAATCTGGCCTGTTTTAACGACTCTAGCTTCAACTCTTAGCTCTGTTTCGCCGTAAAACATTTTCACAGAAACCTCTTTCTCGCGTCTTCTCACAGTTTCGGGTAAATTTAATGTTAGTTTGCCAATAAATCTGCAACCATCTTCATCGGTGTACTGGGGATTGCACTTAGGCGATGTAAAAACCTTGACAGATAACCGTGTTTGTGTTGAAGAAAGTGGATAGCACTGATGTGCTTGGACTTGTAACCCACTTGGAACAATTGTGTCAACTTCAATGTGTTTGTCAAAACAATCACGACATTTATTCCTGCCTTCAATGACAAACCTTTTCGACAATGGATGAATAGCAGGATCAAATCTCCTGTTTGTCTTCTTCCCATACGTTAACCGTGCTACTCTCGCAACTATAGCTCTTGGGTTATGGCCGAATATCACTGCACCTTTCAACACTGCTAGACCGGCATCTTCTGGAATCACCAGTCGTTTCCCCGGAAACGCTTTCCTCAATGCATCTTGTAGTATCACTGACTCAGAAAAGCCGCCGACCATAATTATCGTGTCTGCCGCTCTCACATTTGGTTTGTGAAACAAATCCGACAAATGACTCACTATATGAACGATAGTGGGTTGAAACATCGTTTGTATCGTTGATGAGCCTATTTTTCAACTTATCGCCGGCGAATGAAACACCTTTATTTAGGTCCTGGTCCTGCATAAGACTTAACCTGAAAAGTGTATTGTATAAGCAATTGTACAATGAACACTTGTTTAGCCTTATTAATAGTTTCTCTATTGCTGGTGCTCCAGCCATCTTTACGTGCAATTGTATATTGCTTATAGAGTCCAAATATATACAGAGAAACCTTTTAATAACGACACTCAGTGGTTCCGACTGAAAATGTCGGATAAGACAGGTTGTCGGATAAACAGGTTTTCATATGAAGTGTTTTAAGAAATACCATGTTTAATAAAGGATTTGACAATAGCATTATTTGACATGAATTTACTATTATTTCAGTAAGTTGAATACATAAAATGTATATAAACCTATATGTATGTTAATTAAATAACATTTTCCAGCATTCATTTACCAAATAATGAGTGATAATAAAATTATCCTAAATAAATTAACTGCGATGTTCATTATTTCAATGCACATAAACGTTAAGGTTCATTCATAAAAATGTCAATCATGTTTGTTCAATGACGTGTTACAAAATATTTTTTGATGGTTAGTATGTATTGTCTATGTTAAATGAACCATTTTCTGTGAATTTTGTTATTCACATGTATATCGTTTTAATTACTTCAATTACTGTTGTCAAAAAGCAAACTATTGATTTCCTTTGACATTATCAAATGTAATGCGCCCAGTCTCTTTTGACTGTGAAGTCATTGTCGATCAGTACTATTCCGTTCCTGCACACTTCTCTACCTTCAAATTTCACACATTTTATGAGGTTTTATACAAACATATTAAGGACAGCGTGGTAATTGTGTTAAGAGCATACCTACTCGCGAGATGCTCAATATAAAGCGGGAGTGTCTGCACACTCCTCGCAGTGGTTACTTCCCGGTTAGTACTCTTCGTAGTTACCACTGCAATCACGAGGTAGAAACTAACTGATTTGGAAGTTGTCAGTGGAGACGATTATGAGAAGATTGAAGAATTATTTTGTATACAATTTTAATTCTATCATTATTTTTTGATAACAATGACACAGACATGTTGCATAATTGGTTCAGGTATATATGTTAAAATGAAAAACAAAAAATAAAAAAATAAGTAAACATAACAAAGCAAGGATTTTACGTTGTCCACGTTTTCATCATGTGCGTGATCACGGTTTTATTCCGCGCCAAGTGTTTGCCTATGGTCACGTGGAACTTTGTGCCGGCAGGGATTTAAACCAGCTGTGCTGGGACACAGTTAAATCTCTCCGCGGAGACTTGGAGTGTCGGTTTTAAAGGTGTGCAATACATGCATTGTATGTTTAAAGGACTGACAAACAGTGTCGGATGTCAGGTCTTATTGACAGGTTTCGTGTATATGGAATATATAGGGATTCTGCCGGGACCATAGAAGAATGTCGGATAACACAGGATGTCCTTATATGCAGGTGTCGTTGTTGACAGGTTTCTCTGTATATGAATACTGCATATCACACTCATGTATCTGCCAATTACAAACAGGGCTTATTCAAATCCATACCTACCTTAAGTCTGTTCCTTTGAGCGTTTTGAAGGTTTCGTGAATCGCAAGCGGAAGTCGAAAAACAGCTTTGTAACTTTGATCATCACTCAATGTCATCAATCGCTTTTTTATTTCGAATTCTCTCATAAAGTCTAAATAATCCTCTTTGAAATGGCTAAAATGATAAACATTAAGCTGTTAAAATAAAAATTCAATGTATGAAGTCCATTTCTTACATCAGTGAAATCGGTGTACACAACTGGTATAACTAATTATGGCATTGGTATTTAATTTAATTCAGATTGATGCTGTAGATCTTAAGAGAATTTTAGATCAAAGTAACGAAGGTTTAAGATAATAAATAGTAAAGTAATTTTGAATATAAATAATAAATCTTCTTTACATTAATTTCCTCCAAGAATTTACCAACTTTTACATTAAACAAACACATGCACATCGAAGGAATAGCAACACAGAAATCAAAATGTCGGTTAAAGCTGATAAAAAATGGCTTTATTACAATTCATCATTTATTTAAGGCGTTAACATCATTTCGTTTCACAGTACGTATCATTTCAGATGTACGTGTAATATTTCCTTCATTTTGAATAAAATGATCAGACATATTCTACATGCAAAATATACCTCTGAAAATGTGTCATGACGTCATTTCCTGCGATAAGTTCCATAAACTTTAGGAAAGCCTTGTCTACGGTGGTGCCGCCCCAGGGACCTCCATTGGCCTTGTACACTTCCTTCACCGTGCCGTCATCCATACTTTCGTGAACGGTGATGTCTATTGTGCCACCTGTTTTTGTTGCAGCGAGAATATATAAGTGCACATAAGCATGCTTTGCACGTGTTTTAGATAAATAATGTATAAAAGTATATCGTATCCAGTTAGTGTAAGAATCACAAACAATAATAATCACCTGAAATGCCATCATATAATTGCAATAGCAAGTGATATATTTGACAGTTAAAATATACAATATAATTATGTAAATTACAAATACTAAAATGAATTGCATTATACTAAACTTAATTTACATTTACCTCCAGCATCAAGAACAATGTAACATTTGCCTGTACTGAAGGCGTTTATCGAAGCTTGGCCGTCACTGTCAGTTACTTTCTCCATTGGGAGATAGCGGCAGTATAAAGATGCAGCTTCCGGTTCTAAGGCAAGGGAGAGGTTGCCAGTTTCTATTCCTGCCTGCAAAGTTTAGATTGTATGCCTGCAGCACATTCATCTCTCATTTGCCTTAAATAATGTAATGGACCACATTGGTCTGATCCGACTATAGTTTTGTTAACCGTTGTAATTATTTCGCAACATGGATTATTCATTTTTGATAATGCATACGTAATACCTTACCTCAACTGCTGCTTCTCTCATAAACTGCTTGGCTGCATCGTCCCAAATTGCAGGTACAGTCAATACCCAGTGGATCTCTTGGAACTTTACGTCCATGCCTCTGCTCGAACAAACTTTCAATAGATGGTCTTTAAGGTAACGAATGCTCTCTGTAAATACTTTCTGAGCAGACATCTGTAGTCCTTTGTCATCTGTCAGCTTCGTTGTACGTGACAACGTCTAACGATAAACAATGGAAATCAATAAGTTTATTGTTATCATAACGATTAAAGTGTAATATCAAAAGCAATATTTGGAGAGACTAACTAATACAATAATATGCAGTTTATTAATTTAATACGTTGGTCTAAGTTTGGTTTAGTTTGTTATATACGCGTTGTACATAGTTTTTGTCTACTATTGGGTATTATTAATTAATACAACTGACCACGTGATAGATTATAGACCATATGCGTTTTTGCTCTAATTAAATTTAAATGAAAAAATATTCGTTTTAGCGTGTATATTCATCACAGACATTAATATGGATCAATGAAATAAAATAATATAATGTCAAATAATAACGTAAGCACGATGATCGATCATAAAATAACACAAGCACATTTGAACTTACCCGATGTTCATATAATAACATTTTAAAATGTTTGAAGAAGAACCATTTTTCATGCACACCTTCCATTGCAAGATTCATATACGTGTCTTCTGCATCATATCCGAAACTGTTGAATTGTTGATCCGGAGAAAATAATATGCATGAGGGTGTTTTCATTGATACGTACGAGCCAGAACCTGCGCGCGTTTCCCACTTATTTGTTAAGATTTTCAATGGATTTTCTAAGAACTCTCCGCGAAACGAGAAGGCATAGCCGGAGTATGTTGTACCGAAGTCTATGGCAGCCACCTGGAGTCTGTCCTTGGTGGCTGACAAAGATACTGGTAGTGCGCTGGCCATGATGTGATTTATCTGAAACGAGCACATGCATTTGTGTGTTAATTTACCTACGTATTTAGTGATGATGAGAGTCCAAATTATGTAAACCATGTACATACTTGTTTTGTTTTACGAAACATATTTATACAAATCTGTATATAGTAATGAATCATCAATGACTAATTATCATCAAAAGCAAAACGTTGATATTTCTATTTTCTATTAGAAATGTTTGCAGAAGCAGTCGGTCTAAGCAGGCAACACAATTCGTTAGGTACGCACATCATGAACGACATGCTAACTAGGACATGCTCTTTTCGTTTCACGAAATCTTTTCACGTTTCCACACACTATAAACTTAACAAGTGAATTAATCTAAGATCTACTTAAAGTTCATCTTATTTTAATTTAAATTAAATCACCACATTTCTCGTTTATCGTGAATATATTGGTCAAGTGTTAAATAATTATTGTCACCCTATACAATTTTCATCTGTTAAAATGTGTCATGCGCATTAAGTTTAATATAACCTATACGAATTCCCAGCTGCAGAGAAAAACCATTAATTAAATTTTGAATTGAGCAAGTAAATATGACTTTGTGTATTAGTTTGTGTTTAACTGGTATATAGTGAACGTGCTTGGACTCATGAACAACATTCTGTAAATCATGAAATAAGGAACAATCTTTATATAAACGATAGATTAATTAAAACTGATAAAACAATTATTACCTGTCTTTACAGACTATAACAGCTCTACTTTTAATAGACCTGTGTTCACAATGTACTTTCGATTTCAAATATGATCGCATGAACATAAGATCGGATACATAACTGATAAAGGTAAACAGATATACCTTGTTACAGTCGTCTCCCATTTAAATTTAAAGCTATTAAATATAAGATACAAAGGAAGCGCTCTGTATTATAATCAAAGTTAAATATTTTACTCTTCAGTTAAATCAGCGGTAGAGCATCCTTTAGTAACATCATAAGATTATTTATTTTATAAACGTGGTATATTTGTTACACCCTTCATAACATTGTTCAAACTCAGGTTGCGTCCCTTGAGCGGTCGAAATAAAGCATCGGGAATTTAATCCGGTGTTAGGACTCTCCGATTCTATCTTTTACCTTAAAACGCACTTTATTTTCAAGTCACTTTGATAAAACCGAAATATGTGCACAAAAAGGAACAGTGTTTTGAACACCTTCATTTAAAATTCCATTGTTGCATCATATACATTTTGCCTTAGACGGTGCTGTTAACTGGCAGTGACAGAGTCGTTTGTTCAAACCTCAATTAAAGGGTAAAATATCTACATGTACTTACTAAGACAGTAATTAGGTTTATATACAATATTTGTGTTCACATGTTGTGAAAATGTGCATATTAACGAAATACAATGCTTTGTTACGCAGCCTGTGGTGTGTAAACAAAACTCTTGCCATCAAAACATATTCACGTGTTTTATTGTAGAGTTCTATTGTGTGTAAACATTTAAATAGTTCTATATATGTATGCATGAGGAAAGAAATTACTTAGATATCACTTCATTAAAATAAACCTGTAGTTGCTAAGAAAACATACGCGTTATATAAAGAACTATATATCAATAGAAGTCATAATTCCATTAATAGAGAATACAAAACCCCCAAAACAATGTACATCTAATATTATAATATAAGTGTTCATATCATTAACTATATATCAATAGCAGTCATAATTTCATTATGAAAGAATACAACACCAAAATACATCTACAATTATATTTGAATAACACCAAAGTACATCTACAATTATATTTGAATAACTGAATACCAAAATAATTTACATACAAGATCAACAATTCCAACTGATAAATTGTACCTGTAGTGCTATTTTCTGCGCATGTGTCTAATTAAAAAAAAATCAAAATATAATATTTAAAGAGTTTCTAACGATTTGGGTAACTTAAAAAGAAACATTTTTACATATAAAGGTACACTGTTGTATTGATTGAATATTTATGCAAATTGTAATTTTGAGACGCAAAGTAGGTTCATGAATGGCCGCGAACATAGATATAATATATAACTCAAACTATTGACTTGTAGTTTCTTATATATGCAGTGCAATTCATTCTTATTTAATATTATATCAGTACATAAACTGACAGGCAGACCGACCAAGCGACAGAACATTCTGCATTTATGACAGTTAAGAAATGTATATTTTAACAATTTTGCCTTTTGTATTCGAACTGTTATCTTGTTAGTAACAAATAATATATGAATGTAATCATTCGGGGGCAACTCTAAAGTTTCTTATCACCGGCAAGCGTGTTGACAAGTTCCAAGGCATATTATTGTATATCTTTTTGTCTTGTAAATAAAATATTGTTTTGTATTTGGAATTATTATGCAATATATGCTTTACATTAAGTTAAAAAAAGTGTATTGATAAGCAAGAGTAATTCCCCAAACAGCAGAGCGAAATATATGACCTCTTCGTTCGACTGAACTGTGGCAATAAACTATTCGGAGATTAATAATTGAAAAGACGTGTCGGAGATTGCCATTTACTTTGCATGTTTTATATTTGTGATAGGATCTGCCTTGAGGTGGTCGACGTGTTGTAAATCTAGATAAATGTGCACATTGAATGTCCTATCTAATTAGTTTCAAAGCTGCTATAGTGATTAAATAATAAACACTATATTTTGTATTTGAGGGCATATAAGTACAAAGAAATGCTTACGTTTGACCCTTTTTAACTGCACACGCCATTTTCTTTATACATTTCATATATATATTTAGACATAAAAGTATATACTGAATGAGAAAACGAGAACAAAATATCAATTAAGAGGATGTAAGCACTTGTCACGAATGAACATTAGAACGTGAGTAAACGGGAGACTCTTTGAACGGTATCCGGACATAGAATATCAACGTATACACTCTTTTTTACGCAAATGTCAATATTTCATACCTGAAGCTCCAGAATAATCAGAAGAAGAGAAACCCTTAAAACAGTCTACGGTCCGTTACTTGATGCATGTGACCAATAGCCAATACAACACAGAACGATGCGCACAACAAAAAAGAAACACAACACATAACAATGACTAAAACTGAGGCCCCGCATTAGAACGTTCAATGCAAAGAAAAAAGAACGAGATGCTTTCAACACGGACTTATTGTTCACGTACGCGAAGAGATGCCCTACCGTAATGATTTCATCACATTTTCTAACTTTATGCAGGAGAGTACAAGCCTTACCAGTATACTTTCTGCAAGGACATATTCCCTTTGTGACATATCAAACCCGGTCGCCTGGGAAATATTCACCTAACACAAACTGCTATAACTAACTAAATATTTTTTTCAGTCTCTTCAGTACGAACAAATATTCTATTCTGCATATTGAGTGGTTATGAAACTAAATTGTGGGGAACGAAACTTGTATCTGTATTTTGCGGTGTATACTGCATAATATGCATGTATTACTTCAACCCTATATGTTAATATTACATTTATTATTGATGTGCATGTGATAAGTCGGGATAAGGCTATGGTTAGAAATATGATTGTAAACATATTGGTTGGAGATAATCACTATTCATAATGCGTGTTTTCTTTATCCGCAATCGGATGCATGTGATGTTTGTGTTTATTGTTTCATTCCCTGCATAGTTTTACTGAGTATGAATTCACAATCATGTCTTTATTCACGCATATAGCATGATCGATTAATGGACTGAAGAGTGATATTTCAGTAGGCCAATAGACAAGCAGTCAACCAGTTTAAAATGAATAGTGAACACATTAAATGATCTATGTAGCACATTAAATAACATGGACACAAACTTTTATTACCGAAATATAAACTAAAATTAATACCAACAACTAGTAAGATAGTAATGTTATCAAATAATGCATGCTTATAATACTAAACAATTTTTATTTCCACCATTATAAAACGTTGAAACCACGCCTGAGGCTACGAGCATTACTATGAAACCTTTAGTAATAAGTAAAATAATGTTTGTTTTCGTCCGCCTTGTTCACATTGTATGAAAATTGCTGTATTACTGAAACGATGTGAAACGTTTCGTACACAAATTGGTTGACTATGGTGTCCCAGACGGCCCGACACGTGACGGGAAAGCAGACGTTTGTGTGAGAGGCGCGTCGCTGTTGTAAAACGTCTGATGATGTTGACCATGCATCACTGGCGGCTGTCCATATGGCATGTAACCATTGAAACTCGGCACAGTACTGACCACGGCCAAACCCATGCCTTTAAAATGTTCAGATTTATGACAAACATGTGTTTGCATACTTAGCAACAAGGACAATACACAAAGATATTGTAATTGCATCTCATACTGTTATCCAATTTTTGTTTAATGTACAAGACATTCAAAATGGTATAATGCATAATAAAATATCTTATTAAGAAGGTAAATATTTTGATATTTAGATGTACACATACCAGAAGGTGTCTGTACAGGCGTTCGACAGCATTTCTTGGCACAGATGCAGATCAGTCCCACGAAGATACAGAATAGACTTAAGGAGCTGAACGACAGAGCAATCCCACCAATTAATAAGGCATCCGTGTCACGGTTATAGTAATGACCGTAACTGTAACTACATAAAGATTTCAAACATCAAACTTCGAAGCAATTAACGTAGAAAACACATATAACTGACTTCACAAACTGCACATCTATGTGCCAGTAACATTTATGTATGCACAATGTATTGAATATTAAATAAAACATCACTAGAAATCATGCTATGTGCGTAAACAGTTTTATAAATATATTGTATACAATATGCTTCTTCCTCGCACAATTTGCCAAAGACAATAAAATTCTAAACTGAATATTATTTACCAATCTCGTATGATAATATTAAGTCATTCAACTGGAACATATTTCAATTATTTTAACGTGACGCCCTACTTACCCGGGGTATGATCCTTGTGCTGAAACTAACAAAGAACTAACCATTGGGCAAATATTGCCTGTACAATACATATCGCACTTGTATATGCAAATACCGTGAATAACATATCAATTTACCAGCTAGTTAAATCACATGAACATGTATTCTCCTATCCACATTTTTACTATTATCAAGAAGTACATAATAAATGAACAGAACGCATTGCACAATATTTTATAATCGGAAAAAAAAACGAAAAACATATTAGAAACAAATTTCATATTCAGTTTAACATTGTGAAAATTGACAATGGCCATCCTAAGGTTTATACATGTGCATACTTTCCAGTAAGACCTGAAAACAGAACCGATAAATGCTGTTTGAAAATGCAAACACAAGCAAGCAAATAAAATACAATGTTTTTAATTTAACTCCTACATTTCGTTTTACAAATTGACAAATTAGTTTTTGCTACCCACTGTCATTTTAGTTCCATTATTATATATCATCACAGTCGTTTCGCATTCATTATTTTATTATATTTTATTGAATATGTTGGGCATATTAACAGCTGGCTTGTGTTGTTGCTTTTGTGTGCATATAATAAGTTTGACCTTCATGAATGCATGCTGTTATGTCTTATAAATAAAGAAGATCAGAAATACAAATCAGATTAATTTGCTAAAGCCGTTTATAAGATATGCAGTTATTTTAGATGAGGTAAAATGCTCATCTCATTACCTCATTTATCAAATACTAACATGTAGTTATGTAAGTTATACGCAACTGACTGTGTCAATCCTAACGCCACACAAACGATATAAATATGTACCATTTTGAGACCGTTTTGTCCGAAACAGCTGTCGTAGTACAAACGTTAGACACACGTGTAGTACAAATGCATTTGCTTTCAAGTCTGGTTTCAGATATATTTTTATTAAGTAGTTTGTCAATCCGGACGAAACCAACCAGGTAGCAATCAATAGCAAGATAACTAAGATAAAGAAAGACCGCGCTCCTGATTCGCATAGCAGCGTTGCCATGTACGTCAAGCAAATATAGCTTTTAACAATCGCGGTGGCGTAGTGGATATGGTGTCCGCCTAGCGATAGGGAGGTCCCGGGTTCGATCCCCACTCTGGGAGCGTTCTCAAGATCCTCCCCCAAAGACACTAAGTACTGGTTCTACCCAGGAAACGGACTCGAGAGTATCTCAATAAGCTTTAGGCTTTCGATGCAATCGAGCTAAAATAAATAGGTTTAAACTAAACTAAATATAGCTTTTAAACGAAGACGCGCTCGTCAATAACTCAGATTGGATGTATCTGGATTGAAGTTAGTCCTTAAAAAATAAACAAATTCTTTTTGGAGTTATACACCTCTTACAGCCGATAGATCGTACCTTCAAGCCATTGAAGACATGTTCGGTCTAGTTAGCGAAACATGTATAAATGATATAATAATAACGACAGACTTTTATTTAAATTTCTGGCTCCATCTTCCTCACGTAAAATGGATGACACAATATAGTTGAACCCAACTTATCTGTATGCCCACAAATTACAAGGAACAAATATCGTCAATAATTGATTAAATCTGTGTAAGTAACCGGAATAGTCTACCACTGTCTGGAATTGGCAAACCTTTTTATCTATTATATTGTCATATATTTGGCCCAAATAAATATGTTTGCTGATGATATTAGTCTTTACATGGTTGTAAATTCGCGAAATGAAATTGACTCTATGTTGCAATTTGATATACATACAATTTCCAGAAAGACTGTTAATTAGTTAGCACACTTCAATCCCCTCAGAATCAAAATCAACGCTTATATTTCGTATTATAAATAAACATTCTCACACATCACTTTATATGATTATGTCATACCCATTGTAATGTCAATAAAAAGGTAGGTGTTTATTTGTTTAATGACTGTACTTGGCATACGAACATAGCTTTTATATAAATAAAAGAAAAAGCATGGACACGTATTCATACAATGTGTCGTTTAAAGGTAATAAAGTAATGCTTGTTAGAGAATCACATGAAATAATATACTTTTCATTTATTAGACCAATCATTGAATGTTTTGGTGTTGTTTTTGTTAACTGCACACAATATGAAATAAAAACGATTAAGATCAAATTCAAACGGAGGCCATACGTATATCATCTGGCTGTACTCGATTAATCCTTCTAGAAGTTCTTCATAATGCGGTAAGGTGGGAAAATATCAGTCAAAGAGGACGCAAACATTAGTTGACATTTATGTGTAAAATGAATTCCATCAATGTACCAAATTACTTGCAATCACTTGTTCCTGACACAGTTGAAGCATCTAGCCAATATTCGCTGAGAAATGCGCCAAAGTTTCAATCCATTCAAGGCCGAACAGTAGTTTATCCAAATTCATTCCCACCATCTACTTTATTTTTGTACGCAGAAAGACGCCCACAATCACGCATGAGAACATATTGTAATGCGAAAAATGAACATCTTTTCAGACGCACCATAATTGCATCGCCCGTTATATCTTTGTGGAATAATGGAATTACCGTGTGATTATTTCGTTGAATGCCGATTGTAAATATTCGTGAATAAGTTATGAAAAAGATATCCATGCACCCCGTCTCTTCTTTACTTATTCTATACGGAGACGACTCTCTTGATTATCACATAACACAATTGTTGATGGAGTTCACAAATTTAATGTCAACCGAAAACGAGTTGATACATAGATTTGCTTCAGAACTGTACTTAAACTTCTTTTATTTTCTTTTCCCCCTTCAATTCCCACTTGTATATCTGTTATACAATTCTTATTCCAACTCGTTGTAATTGTTCTCTATGGATTTAGCTATGTAATAATAATAATAGCTTCTTTGTTTGCCGCACTCATTGTATCTGCTTAAATAGGTTATTTGTGTTAACCAATTTTGTTCGTTTGACAACATGCAACTTAATATATTCTATAAGGAGAAGAACTATGTAAAACATGTATTTCGTTCCAATCCTATTCTGAAAACATGTATTTATTATTAAAATGTTGTATGTTTTGAAATTGCACATATGTTATGCTAGTTTGAAATAAAATATCTGTAAACAAAGATGGCAATACCTTTTACAGGATATGTACACGATATATACGTACAGACCATTTTCTGGCTAATTTTCGGATAAATTTCGGTACAGTTTGTACAGACTCTGTTCTTTTCGTTTACACGTCTCGTCCCGGGAGACTATGCGTGATCCAAGATGACGGCGCCCATAAGGAACATTAAGCTTTTTGGTCATTCCTTCGTCAAGCGTCTCCGTGATTTTATCCGTATTACAGAGTCAGTGAATTTCGAATTGGGTTCACAGGATCATTCACTTATTAAATATTCTGGCTTACCAGGGACCAGCATTAAAGATCTGAAGAACAATTTATTGGTTGTGTCGGACTTTGAACCGGATATTGTTGTACTTGTAGCGGGCACTATCGACATCTACGATCCCCGCGAATCTGCATCCAGCGTAGCTGCCAAATTTTCTTCAATTATAGACACTCTCTTATTTGATCTTAACATTGGTCAAGTCATCGTCCTTCAAGTGCTACACAGGGTGCCTCCGTCCTTACCGTCCAGATATCCAGTGGACCTGGTTTAATGCCAATGACATATTTCTGGCGTTTAAAAGGCTTTTGGTCACCTACATCCAAACTCGCCAACTTTGCCACGGACGGGTGCCACTTATCCGAATCCGGTCAGATTCGGCCTATCTCCAACATTCGTGCCGCAGTGGTCGCCGCCTACAAAGGCTCTCTGGGCTCACGGCATTAAGATATGTATCATTCGGTTCTTTACCAATCAGGCATTACTGGCTCTCCATAATGTGTTTATTATTTATTAGCTGTGTTATCAGCTTTATTTACAATCTGATGTTGGCTTCGGTCAACATCTCGCTTTTCATTATGCTATCCGCAAACTAGCCATTATATACCTGTGTTATAGTTATGTTATTTTGGTGCTGAACCTCAACAACCGACCTCGTGAATTATTTTCATGTCGCGTTTGGTTGCATGCGTTGGTCGTTGCTTCGGTGTGATGTCCTGTATTACAGATAGTTCTTGGTAAGGTGATTTGGTTTATCTATCCGGTAGTTAATTGGGTTTGCATGTAACATTGGTATTTCGTTTACTTATACTGTGTGCTGTTTGCGAATATTGCACAATCATTAAATGTTGGCCAAATGTGCCTCAATCTAGAGTTCATTTGTTGGGATATTTATCTCACAATGTCTTCTGCTACAACATATTTTGATAATGCATTTTACATGTTTTGTCATTTACATTTTCGATTCTGGTCCTCTGTGTGTCGGTCTGGTATATTTATTTTTGGAATCGACACATGTCTTTACTGGGAACGTTTTATTCCAGATGAGGCCAACGAGGAAGCCTAAAACGGTGGCTTCATGTTCGTGCTATGGCCCCTCAAACCAACCAGCTGACAAAACAGACACGAACCATCGGGCCTCTTCTACTGCAGCCGTGTCCACATAAGAAGTCTTGGCTGGGCCTTGCCTAGGTCAGCCGCCTGCTGTGCCCTCTTCAATCCAACCAATTGCAGTGCCAGCCTCCATCCAGTCGCCTGCGGTGCCACCTTCAATCCAGCCACCTGCAGTGCCAGCTTTTCATGCTGTGCCAGCCTCATTCCAGCCTCGTGCGGCCGCAGGGAAACTAACCCATTTCAAGGGCTTCACGTCGAGGATGATGCTGACTCGTCATCCTACTCGAGCTCGGACGAAGACTGCCGTCGCCATTTCCAGCGGCTATTTTGCAGCATATAAACATGTTACTGCGAGGTAATGGGGCTCAGTTGGCAGAACCCATAAGTTCTCCAATTTTCTCACAAGTAAAAAAAATCGTACGAAAAGAAATTTGGCGCAACAAATATATTGATTTGGCCACACTTCTGCCCAGTTCTACAGCCGCTCATTCACCACAGTACACATTACAACTAGATCAACACGCAAATATCTCCATTACTTCCTCTAAACGTACAAGGAAGATTAAAAACATTTAAACTTGGACTTCCGCTTTTCTCCTTTTCGCGGCCATCTATGTCCACAAGTACCCGTTTGAGACACCCAGCTCATGAAGTATGCGGAGATTGTGAGGGACATAGCCATCCGCCGCCCTGGTATGGATTTATGGTTGTACGACTCACCAATTCCGCATGCTTCGTGAGTCGGTTACCTTACATCGGAACCGCATCCACACCGAATATTGGTTAATGGCGTGCACATCCTTCCAACCTGCTCAGTCCTTTCGTGCAACCCGCCAACCCACCCATTCCTTCCCCCAGTCCGACTACAAACGTTTCCTCGACAACACTTGTTGGAAATACAACCAACGAACTCACTGCAACTTCTCTAACTGCAAATATGTTGTTAATGCAGGGGGTTAACTGCATGTATGTGGTTAATGCAGGGGGGTCCCATCCCGTATATGAGTGCAGGTTCACCAGCATAGAACAGGCAGCCAATGCCGCTAAACAGCCCACCCCCAAGAAGGGTAACCCCTCCCCACCATCCAAATAAGGGTAAGGTGGTCACGCCAATAAATATTGACAAATTGGCTCCATTTTTGCTGGTCATTCATTCAAAGACTATCTCATTCATGGGGGGTTTTCCGTTGGTTTTTACCTTGGGTATGTTGGTCCCCGTATGGCCTCTATCTCGTCTAGCCTCAAGACTTGTTCTGAAAACCCAGTTTTGGTCCATCGTAAAATATTAACCGAACTTCAGGCTGGCCGTATTGCTAGTCCTTTCAATTTTTCGTCCCTGCATAACCTACAAATAAGTGCTATTGGTTTAGTCCCAAAGAAAACACCTGGTCAGTTTCGTTTGATTCACCACCTTAGTTAACCCTCTGGGAATTCAGTCAACGACTTCATTGACCCCCAACTCGCAACTGTGTATTATTGCTCCTTTGATGATGCTGTTAACAAAGTTTTACTTTTTGGTTGGGGGGCTGAGTAAGACTGACATCGATTCCGCTTTTCGACTGATACCCATTCATCCCGATGACCACCATCTTCTCGGTTTACGTGTTGACAATCACATGTATGACGATATGTGCCTGCCGATGGGAGCCTCTTCGTCGTGTGCAATCTTTGAACGCTTAAGCTCTGCTTTACACCACAATGCAGAAGCAACATTAGACATACGACATATGGTACACATACTGGACGACTTCTTAATACTTGGACCTGCCCATTCCCCCATTTGCCAAGAAAACCTAGAGAGGTTTCTGGCTTTTTGTTTTGATATTGGAGCCCCTATTAAGGAGGAAAAAACGCAATCAGCTACCACGACTATCATTTTTATTGGACTCGAACTGAATTCAGTGCAAATGGAAGCTCGTCTTTCGGACGACAAACTAACCAATCTATGTTTCAAACTTGCTAAAGATTCCAAATCCCGTTAAATATATCTTAGGGACCTGCAATCGTTGCTGGGTCTACTTAATTTATGTTGCCAGGTAGGATTCCCGGGCTGTTCCTTTCTACGCCGTCTGATTGACTTAACAAAAAACGTCACAAAACCTCACCATCGTATCACCCTTAAAAAGGAAGCCGTGAAGATATTTTTTGCTTGGCAAATGTTTGTTGAGAATTTTAATGGCAGGCAATTACTTTTAGAACAACGATGGCATTCCTCTGAAACTTTACATTTTCACACCGATGCTTCTGGAGCTTTAGGTGCTATCTGTGAGACACAATCGTTTTATAGGTCCTGGCCTCAACATTGGTTACCGTTTATTTACCGGCGATTTTTATTTTGTTGATCTCAGTCAATCGTCAATCAGATGCTTTCCCTTCACAATGCTAACGAGTTTTCATCTTGATATGTGCATAAATAAATATGTAATCCAATTATTTTGTACATAACGCCTAAATGCAAACAAACTGCATGCGGGGAATCTATTTCATACTGCGCATGCGCAGTTTTGAGGCCCCCGCGTGGTGTCCATGATAAAATTAAATTATCGTGTTTTAATATTATGTCCATGTGTGCATGTACAGCATAAAAATAACCATTATTCATTGGCATTACATACAATGAAAAGCGGAAAAAAACTGCATATTAAGAGCGCAAATATCTCTTTACTCAAAACCCTCATTATGTGTCCCACTAGCACGCAGGGCCTCAGTTTCAGAGCTATTTGTATAAGAACAAATGAGTATAGGGAAGAAATTGAAACATTGTATTAACAACAGACAACAAGCTGCTTAATATAGAAAATTAAATACGAACAATAGCCAAATGTAGAATAAGCATGTCCACGATTTTCACCAAGCAGCTTCGAATCACCGTGTTTCTTTGTTAACACTAGAAAATGAACCTTAAATAAACAAAAGTTGGAATTTTGTCAATATGAGTCAATAGAATTTGCTCTGAAATCAGAATTCATAAAACATTATTTTTTTCGAGCAGGTTGCGGATTTAAAGAGGGGTGGCGGATTTAGGCACTCCCGCGCTCATTTTTTACACTGTTTAGGCCTTCAATCTCTATAAATATTTTTCATTTGGCAAGTATTTGAAATGTAACCATAACACGCAAGCAAATGCACATTGAACCTAACTTGATTTATGTAAATATTTAAGTCAATCGGTAAACAACTTTTTAAAATATCCTAAAAATTACCCCCAAATGTGTCGGATTTAGGCACTGCGTCAGTAAATACTTTATGTTTACGATGCAAACTGAGCCCCGTTGCCTTTCTACACTAGTTTCATATGTTTTTAGATTAATCATGCAACCATCCCTATGTTATCGATCGTAAATTTATAAACCATATACCATTTTAAAGCGGACAGTATCGCACTTGTACTTGCACAATGTGTCTCTATGTATTGTTTACTAACACTTGGTTTTGTTTTTAACCCGCCACTTGTGTTTACCCGAAGCTTTTCCAGATATTGGTTCAGTTATTCAACCCATGTGTTTCTGTTGTATATACCTTTTTGTAATAATTTTCACAGTGTTTGTTGTTTCTAACATGTGTATTTGCTAGGTTTATATATATGTGTTTACATTTATTGTACTGTCTGTTTTTCTGACCCATTAGGTATATAGGTTGTACATTTTATTCTCTGTGATATCAGCTGATACCACCTTAACATGTTTATCGTCATATTTTGTTTTACAAACATGCAGTTATGATCTCCATTTTTATGTTTTTGTTATGTATGTTGTTCACTTTTTTCCCATGCGTATATTATCTTATTGATTATAATTTTGTTATGTGCGGTGTTCGCTCTTTTATCATGGAGATTTAATCTCAATTTGTATACTTGGTTTTGTATGTTGTTTACTCATTCATCCTCTCTTGGCGTTTTTGGTGTTGACTTTTTAGTCTGCTGCCATCTTGGTCTCCTTTTCATAGCGTTGTTTTTGGTCACAGCTTGGTCTATATGGGCGGAGTCGTTACATTGTCAAGTTATCTTCCATGTCAAGTACCTGTCTCATATTATATAGTTTTTGTGTTACTAATTTATTGTTTGTATACTAGTTGTTCATGTTTTCGTTAGCTGTATGTTGATTGTTTTATATTCTCTAGTCCATGTCCGGGGGCGGTTTTTAGGCTGCCCAGATATGTCATGTATTTCAGTATTATATTACATTTTATTATATTATATAACGTTTTATGGCATTTTGAATAAATGCCCTTTTTAACTCATAAGATGTCTTACTTATCTTTCTTCGCCATGACATGCTAGTACGCCCATGTCTTACTTATCTTTCTTCGCCATGACATGCTAGTACGCCCATGTCTTACTTATCTTTCTTCGCCATGACATGCTAGTACGCCCATGCATGTGACCTTAACTACACTTAGGACAATACATTAAAAAAAAAACATTTTGTTTTGTTTTACATTTTATGAAAAAACAACCAAACTGCTAAGATAGCAAATGTAAACAGTACTTATTACTCACAGCGATTAAAATATTATTCCTAGAACGAACCGTAAATATTTAAAGTTAGTCGTCGCAACAATGAATGAGTTGCTAAACTTCATAGCACAAATAAAATGCGCATAATATTTGATCAAAATAAGAATTTGCCTTTTATAGTGTCTACAGAATGGTTGTTTTCGAACTGTTTCAGTGTACTCTTACGAAGTGTGCAACACATACGGGTCTAACTGCATGTACTGTGAAGATGACAAGTATTGCTGTTGTGACGACACCTGCTGGTAAGTTAACATTTAATTTGTGGACGGAATATATTGCCATTGACATTTTTGTACGAAGCTCTTGCAAACTACAAATGTGGCATTCCCAATATAAAACTTGCAAATAATTAAGATTATACAAAATATCGTGTCTACTGCATCACGTCGTCTTTTAAAGGGGTGTAAGGAGTATGTCGACGGTAGGTTGACAGTTCAATTTATTACAGAGAATAACCAACACATTTGAGGAATATTATTGAAACAGCTTTAAGCAATTATAATATTATTGTGTTTAATACATTAAAGCCGTACACTATTTTTTATTATACAGTGTTGTCCCAGTGGATATTTTTGAGGGCCTGTCATATATCATTATAGTAAATCGATATAAATGAAAAGTACAACAAACAATGCGCCTGTACAAAATATATAACGATGTACTGTCATCGCCACAGTGAGCAATTCTGCCGTCTTGAGTTATTATTTAATAAAATTTTAATCGGCATCATGTTAGTATTTGCATTTTAAATTGCATGTTAACTATTTTCTTTTTGACTGTGCGAAACTTTCGATATAGTTCAAACAATATTAAATGCCTCTTTCAACTATGTGAATTTATATCACATACTTGTTTCGTTCTAATGAATTGACCACGTACATATATCTAAATCTTGTATACGACTATTTTGTTTACAGCGGTCCTTTGTCTAACTTTGCAAGTAGTGGCATCGTCATTGGATGCTTCGTGTTTCTGGGAATAATCGGCTCTGTAATCTTTGTCTTGGTGCAGAAAAACCAGAAGAAGCCTGTCACAGTAATTCCACCCGCAGATGTTGTGTCTTGAAACCGTTTGGATACATCTTGCTTCAGCTATGTATTCACCCCGCAGATGTCTTGAAACCGTTTGGGTACATCTTGCTTCAGCTATGTATATTATATTAATAATCGTATGAATATGAATACACTTTTATATTAACTTATGTTATGATAGTTTATAGCTTTGGGTTGTCAAACACGTGTCTCTTAGTTTCTATATTAGGTATTTTATCTGAATAATGTTGTCCTATACTAGAACACAATGTGGTTGTCAACGAATGACCCCCCCCACACACACACACACCTACACTACTTTAAACTGCATATACACATATTCACAAAGGCTTATATATGCTTATAGGAGGACCCACTGTGGCATTTGTCAACACGGGACCAGAAGCGCCGCCTCCGTACGGGTATCAGCAGAACTCTCATACCCTCCAACCGCAGACGGACATTAACCAAACTGCATATCCTGCCCCTGAAGCAGGCGTGTTCAAATATATATTGCGAGTTTTGTATGAAAAATTACGCGTTTGAATATTTGCATAATTTAATGTGCATGGAGGTTGTATCTTCTAATTATACAGTTAATGCAACTAGGAATGCATTCCGTTTGTTCAAACTCTCGAATCGATAATAGCAACGACACGTCGGAAACATGTGTATTTCAACTTGGAAGTGTCTGGTCTAAGCTTGCTTTTTGCATTTTTGTCTCATTTGAGGACCTACACATGGCGTTAACATATTACATGTATACGGTTTGTGAAATATACATTGTGTCACTAAAGAACTATGATACCGATTTCCGTGTGTAGTACATAATAATATGTTCTGTCAGATTATTATATACATTTATATACATTTGTCATTAATTAATCATACCAAAATGTTTGTTTTTTAAACAGAAGATTTATAAATGGCTCGAAACAATAATATTTCGCTCTTTAAAGACTTATGTCTTCTGTTGTAGAATATAATATGTAATGTCCTCTACTGTTTATAGTATTTGAATACTGGAAGTGTGTCCAGTGTGTATACTTTGTACGATTTATATTTAATAAATTATAATGGAATCACACAAAAAATGTATCTTGATTACTCCTGGCACAGATATGCTCAATTTATTTTGACGATTATGGATGAACATGAATTGGATAGGTATAACGTGTAATACATGTACTTAAATCGTTTTTGTTTGTTTGTCAAACACGTCTTACATAGTGTTTGAAATGCACGGTTATGCGTGCAAGTCCGGGTGCTTTATATTTTGCAAAGAATACATTAAATGACAGTTTTATGTAATAATATGACAATCTAAAATGGTGTGTGTGTTGTGTGGGTTCATTTTTGAAAATCTTTGTTAGTATAAATGCAAACAACACCATACGAATAACAGACACTCATTTCCACGTAAACATATAACTACACAAACACAAATTAAGGTAGAAACTAAGTTCATATAATAATACACATACTTCTTGGTCCTGTAATATTTGTTACATGTTAGAATCAAATACGTGCTAGCTTTTTAGTGTTTGTTTATGAACAAATAGCAAACTAATTTCAAAACAAAAATAGAGTTTTCGTCAGTTTACTAATGACGTAATTTTCCAAGATGGCCCCTTTAGAATTTAAAAAACATAATAACTCTAGAATTATTTATTTTTCAACCAAATTTCAAATTTTCTTTCCGTAATACGGTTGAATAAAGTGAATTGTATTGAAATAATATGATTGATTAGTTGATTTTGCTTAAATATTTGCTCAAATAGCAAGTTCCGCGAGAGTGCAGATGAATCTTAAGACTATGTCACCTGGATATCTATGCGTAGCTCTTAACCTACTTCTTGAAATTGCATTTGTTAAATCAAGTAGTGAATATTAAATCAACGCCTTAGTATACCTATTTGATGAAATGGTTTGCGTTATGAACAGGATGTCTTTTTTTAGTTTTTCGTCAAATGTGTGTGCTTTACATAGTAGCAGTCTAGATTACCAATAATTGTTGCAAAATTTGTAGCAATTTACAGAATTGTTTACATGAGTCGTCAAAATAACGTTATAAACAACAAATCCTCGACACATATTCTAGAACTGAGCTGACGTATGAACACATGTTATCATTTTATGTCATGAACACAACATTTATATTCATTACCAGAATAAAATAACAAGTTTGTTTAGCCTACATAAGCGGCCCGCTCTATGAATAGCAACTGTATAATTATCCCATTCATTCTAGTAAGTTCACCACATTCCAGATCATTCTAAAATATACCGCGCGTTTAGCAAGTTGTATAGCTGTAATTATATTCATGCATCAATTAGCGTCCAGAGAATCATGAACCCCAATATATCAATAAATGTGGAAAATATATTAAACTTAATTTGCATGTTAATTTGAAATTGAAATGCGGTTGCGTTTTATTAAGAATTATTCAGAATTGCACATTTCTATCATCTTCTTAAGTAGATTTCATTTAATCTATAAACACATTTCTATGAATAAAATGTGGTGAAAGACGCCTCGGAATACGTTGAATTAATATTCATGTTACTTTTACTTCATTTGCGTAGCATGGATACATTGTTTGCAATACTACGTATACTACTTATACACAAAAACTCTTGATATATCATATCAGATGTATATATCATATATGTTAACGTCAATTATTTAAGTTATTCATTTATCACTGGTGAACAATGGGCGGTTTGATCGGTTTTTTCACGGTACAGATACTCATTATAATTGAATTAATGTTGGTGTCCGAGAAGTTTTCTTATGGTATCCGAAAAATCTGGTGTCCGAGAAGTCTCCTTATATAGATGGGGACCTTACAATCTGGGATCAGAGAAGTCACATAACCGATCATGTTAGCCCAATTGTATTATGTTTAGGGCAAAAATGATATCTCAATATTAATTTCAACGCCGATTGTCTTTCTTAAAGACACTTCTTATTTAATTTTAAGACGTTTTGAAACCTTATATGAATATACAATTGGGCACACTTGATATTTTAATATAAACAAAGTGAAATTCCAGCTGCAGCAACAAGGGCGAAATCTACCTACGAACATACCTTATGTCCAATTAGGTGACATACTCGAGCTGAAAAGGTCTATGTCAACGAAAAATTGGCTTCCTATTGCACTATAAATTATATTATGTGATATAAATTCGCTTTTCTACGACATGTGCATTAAAGAAATATAAATAATATAATACAGAATACGATAAAAACAAATTAGCCAATAAAGAAACTGAAAAGATTAATACTACAAGCGGGTATCGAACTCACGACTTAGGAGCAATACGAAGAAATGACAGTAGATAGCGCTTTAAGCAACTGCGCTATTGTGCTTAATAAGGAGTCGTTTTTAAACTATGGTTATACAGAATGCTCACAATTCTCTCGTCAAAATGCACACAGGAAAATGGCAAAACAAACACAATCCATATTATTTTAATATCAGAATGCGTACACTGTTTTCCCATTATATATACCCTGTTTAACCTTTATTATTACAAGTATAAATATCTTATTTTAAGATTTGTTTAACGAAATTGCCCCAATTGAGGCCATTTTCGATGATCCTTTTAAACATAAATTTCATAAATCTATCCGTATTTCATTTCCTCAGATAAGCACGGACACGATATCGTTATCTTGCACGTTTGAAACGTTGGTGTTTTGAATCTGTTTCTTAATATCTCCTATACCACACATGAGTATGCTTGAAAAGTCGAAGTGAAAGTGTGTTTGTTCCTTGCCAAAAAATGTTTGTTATTTTTCTGTTCACAGTAGTTATCGCCTGCGGTAGGTAATCTATTTAATTAGTATTTTTTCATAAGCTTAATTATAGTTTAAACTTCCAATTAAATAGTTGATGCTGATTAAATAATATTCATTATTGTTTGTATTAAGCATCCACATTTGCATTACACCATTATGTGAAATAATATGTATTGTTCTTTCGTACAAAGATAGGCAACTGTAACGATAAATATTGAAAACATAAAATATTAATTCAAAATTATTTTTCTAGCTCATGCTGAAATATGCAACCACTATGGCACCTCTTTCACGTATTGCAATAGTCCATCATACTGCTGCGGCCATGATCTCTGCTGGTATAAATGTTTTAAAAATAGAAAATATTTAATGTTTTGTGCATTAAATGATTTAAATTATTATTATGTTATATAAAATAAAAGCCAGTTTGCTTGAATAGTTTGGTGACACTGACAGTCACGTAATAATATTCGGCTAAAATAAATATATTAATATAATATGACAAATAACTATTTATAAAAAGTGAAAGATTGTGAGTTAACGCTAATTTGTATTGCAACACAGGACTTCCTATCTGGATCTGCGCAATAGTGGGCGGCTGCATTGCCGTGGTCAGTGGCATAATAACTGCGATCTGTCGATGTATTCGGCATCAAAGCGCGCGTACAGGTCGAGGTCAAACCCAGCAACATCCAGGTAACACTCTTAGATGCGTTACTCATGTTGACTTAATACTGTTCTTGATTCTTTATGAAAAAATGACTCTTTCTAATACATGTATTAAATTAAAGTTGTTTTAATGTATAAGAACTTGCAACTGTTAGTTTCATAAGAAACCCTATTTAAGCCTAGGAGGAGGGTATCGATTTATAATTTGATACGGATATGTGTAAGACTTTGCACACCATTAACTCTACTATATTATTATTAAAATAAGATTCCATTCGCATCTGTAGTAGATAACCTATTATGAAGAAAACAATGACCTTTTTAACAATACTCCGAAGACTATGATTGAAATTTCGTGACATTCAACTAGTGCACATACCAATAATATGACGAATCAACTAGCGTTATAAATTAGACGAAGACGAAAATCCCCACTTATCTATTGAGTATATTGACTAAAAGTTCAATTGCATAGTTTCTCGGTTTTTTATTACTTTAGATGAAATAATTTACAAACCAGAACCAGGCAGTGCCTGCCACATGTAATTTATAACACCACTCGCAGTCAATACTGTTTCAGACATTGGTTCGTAAGGATGATTTATTGTAAGATTAAGTGTATAATTTATCGCTCTTAAACCACTTCTACGGTCGTCCGATGAAAAATAGTTTCAACCATGGTTTTGTTCAAACATTACAAAAGTTATGTTATGAAATATTGATGACTCTACAATCGTGTAATGGGATGACGATTGCTTTGTACTTGGACATTGTAACACTTAAAAACATAACTGATTACAGTTATTAGGAATATCTAATGTAAATTGGTAAATTGCTCCAGAGTTTGTTGGTGCTCTGTACGTTTGTTCTCAATTGTAATTTAAAACAAAAAGCGCAAAAATTAATCAATATTGTATAATGTGATTCGTTTTATTTCAGTGCCAGCAATAATATATACGACTTATCCCGGACCAGAACAATACAACGTTCCACCGCCATATGAGACGTGTGACAATTCAAAGAATCCAGACCCTACATATGAAAGCCTTGATCCCATTTCTTAAACAGAAAAGGATATATCATAAAACAAAATAGAGCATAAATGTTATCACACAGTATGTTTACACGTTTCAAAAGTGAGAGTGTATGACAGTACTATAACATGTATATTAAAGGGACCTGTTCACAGATTGACGAATTGACCATTTTTCAGTTTTTTTGTCACAGATTCCAGAAATAACGAGACAGTATATACAAGAGAGCGAAATAAGGCTACGGACATAGAAATATAATGTGAATACCGTTTCGTTTATGAGTAATCATCAGTTAAAATCAATAAAATTATGAAGCATTTGTAACGCAAAACTATGGATTAATTTGGAATGTTACTTAGGTTTTCGTTAATTTTTTTTACAACACGTTGATCTTTTGCATAATGTAGATAATGCAGGGCAAACTGTAGAAAACGGAATGGCCAAAGTGCTAAAGGCGGTAGGAAGCCTTTTACTTCAGAGGTCTTGGGTTCAAACCAACGTTTTCTTTTGCCTTTGTTATAATCATTTTCATGTTATTATTCTTTAGCTCTTTAGTTCCAATGCTTAAATTAAGACTTGTAATGAAAAAATGTTTAACAGGCAAAAATATGTGAACAAGTCCCTTTAAGGCAATCAATATTGAAGTAAATAATCGGTGACATATTGAACATTCTTCCGGTGGATAAATATTGCAATCAATATGACTTACATGTAATTACATCATAAGGAGAAATTGAATCTTAGTGAGGAACATTCGCATGATTTAAAAGAACTGTAGTTCCATTATATTAGTTATATTACTATATAATATATAATGATACGGTATTTGTATTGTATATCACAATATTTATACACAATACATTTACATAATATTTTTAGTGTTTCTGCTTATACGAATTTAACTGTGACTTAGAAGTTTAAATATTATAGATACTTTTATATATGTGGGTGGAATTTGGACACATGTTAAACATGTAAACAAGTGGAATGCATGCACCACTTTACTGACTGACCGCCTACACATGATTTCCTGGTAACCATAGGCACAGTTTTACTCACATCACAGATGTAGAGTCATCCAACTTCATAACTATATGAGGAGCACACGTTATAAGACTTCATTGGGATTGCAATCACATATTTTCAAATTTCACACAAATGAGTAGTGTGAGCACTCAGGGCAATCTGGAGTATCGCAATGCGTAGGATAGTATAGACTACATGTATATTTAATTACTCAGCCACTAAAAGACTTTTAATATGGAAGGTTTTAAACTCTGTGTAATGCGACACTTATAAGAAGCACACCACAATTCAAACGTTTGCAACATTGCGGAATTTTACAAACATGCATTTGCAAAGATTTAATGTCTCTAACTAGTTTTGAACTTCAAATTAAATTGCTATGTGAAGATTACCAGTCTTTTCTTTTAAAAATTGATGAGCAAAATAAATGGCTACAGTTAAAAACGTGTCAATATGTCAACGATTTTCGGCTATCCACGCCATTGTGTAAATCGCATACAATATCGACTCGTATTTTATTGCATTGTCAAAATTGAAAAATAATTATTAAAATGTTTCGTTCCGAGCAATCTAGCTTTCAATCGCACACCATGTTTCGAGCCTTTTTAAAGGGCTTTTTTGTTTAAATGCTGAAATCTCTAAAAGAATAAAAAGGTATTTTTTAGAAAATGATTTATCATAGACCTATTATAATATAGAATTTTATGCTAACAATGTGAATCACATTTAAGAAGTCATCATTAAAACGTTGCAGGGGAAATCACTATGATGTGTTTGAGTTAATATGAGTTGTATATCGAGAACATGCTATAAATAGAGAATATTAGGAGAGTGTTGGATAAAGATGAAGTTTATCGTGTGCGGCTTAGAAACTGATGAGCGCGAGGCTTGCCGAGCGCTCAAATGTTTCGTGCCGAGCATGATAAACTTCATCTTTATTTAACGTAAACCTAATATTCTATCTATCATATTGTGCTATGCTCATAAATCTTGTAAACGGCGTGAAAATATGTCAGAAATATAAAAAATTACGCTGGTTTCCCAGTTTTAACACTGGGTGTTTTGTTTACTACGAACGTCATCAGTTGGCATAACGTCACATTGAAATACATAGCGTTCTAAAAATAACGATCGAATACACGTGTGCTAAAATTGCGATAGGATAAAGCTAATGTTTCTATGATCGGTTGTTATTCGATCGATTCGGCTGTAGTAATAGGATAAATTACATAGTATTGGTGTTTCCTTTACGCACTAATATAGATGTTAGATGCATTTAATAATAACGCCACCAGTGTATCACCAAGTACTTATCTGTTCATTGTGCCTTTCTTTATACTTCAATTTTTAAAACAATCCAACAATAGTAATATACAACCGTAAATAATAACTATACCTGTTTATTTGTATCAGTCCATTTCTGGCATCATTTGTCCCATGTCGTCTTTTCGTAACGCAGTTTATTTTTGCACACTTGAAAAAACCAGGTTGAACATTTATTTGAAAAGAAGGTGCGCTTTGCCTTCGTAAACATGACATGTTATAATGTGTTTAGAAAAACGTGTTTGGATACCACACATTTACAATATCCTCGGATATAACTAGCATTAAATGTTAACCAGTTTGAGTATATCTTGTATAAATGCCATATTCCTTTATCTGATTAACGTTTGAACGCATATACAGTGAGGTGTGATACATTTTCTTAAAACTGTTTGACAAAATGGTACAACGTTAAATTCGTTTGATTGTGTTTGTTATATATTTTATTGATTAGTTTAGAATGCGGAGACCTATCTTTTGCAATTGTAACAAAACTAGTTCAGTTTATGAAATCGTGACTTAAATTAGGACTTCAATAAAAGCAATACAAATATATTGCATTAACTAATTTAGTACAGAGTATTACATGTTAAAACTAGCATAAAAACAACTCTTATATCAAACGTATTCATAAAAATTTACATCCGAAAATTTACACGTTTATTCATAGCACGAAATTTCTCTTAATGTCCATATGGCGGTGGAGCTGTGTTTCGTGTTCAAGATGCCTTGTTGCTGATGGGATATGGTGGCCTGGACGGGTATTGCACCTGCCAGTACGGGGGAGGATCGACCTCTCTTCTGCATTGGCTGTTACCGAAGCTACAGGGGATTGTGAGAGTGTCCAAAGTTCTTTCTGTAATGTGTTTAAACAACCATGTCATCCTACCTCCGCTAATACCAACACATCGACTTTGTTGGTATTAGCGGAGGTAGGATTTATCACATTGTTTATCCCTCTAATTTGATCTATTCTGAATTTAAACCATTGCAAAACTAAAATCTCCTGTAATGGACGTAAATATATTATTAATCATGGTTTTCGATTTTAAGTAAAGCAAAATACGGAGACAAGAATGTACTGCGTTTATTTGCATTCTTGGGTTTAACAATGGGCGCGAATGTGCAAAAAATGACTGTTAGAATATGTGCTGAAATTGTGTATGAACATACAAATAGCTAGAGCAAGCAGTATTTGTTTTCAAATTAATAACAACATTGTTAGCGAACAATTTAATTTAAGCAGTAAGAACTAAACTTTGTATGACTACACAAGTAATTTCAAAGAACACAGTTTCTTATTGTTATATATGTGATTTGAGCATTATTTTAAAGGAATGCGCAATATGCGAGTGGGATATACATATATCACCATACCAGACTTGCAATAAGTATCATTAACTGTATGTAGTAATAAACTACCTCTAAAATTGTTTTCTATGTCTCCTCTAAATTTTTCTCTTATGCAGTTGGTTCGATAATTAAACAAATATACCGAAAAATGACAAGTCCTTGTTTTTTAAAATACTGTCTGTTTTTAAACAATTATATATACCGATTGTCTATACATAACTTGTTTAATACTCCTTGTATCTTCGAATCTTAATATTCTTACTTAAAATAAATCCTACATTTTAGTCGCTACGCCCTTCTAAGATGAAATCATATAAGCGCACATGATATACTTTACTACTGTCAGTTTTGTCAGTAAGTTAACTTAGCAAAACTGTTTGTCAAGTATTATTTCATTGTATATAACTAATATAAAACTTAGCATACATTTTAGAAAGCACACACATTCAAATTGATGCTGGTTATAAGAAAACACAGAAACCTTACAATGAAATAAAGGTTTTGTTATATTCGTTCGTACCTCCAATGTTCTGTCATACAATGATTGCAATAAAGGTTTTGTTATATTCTCTCATACCTGTCATGTTCTAACATATAACGATTGTAACGGATGTTTTTATATATTTACACAATCCATACCTAATTATTCTAATATTTACGCGTTATGTTGGATATGTTCACTTATAATAAATTAATCATGCATTTTGTAAATACATTCATCCCTAAATACACTCTTTCAGCCATTCATTCACTATATTTTATGCACGCGTATCGTTAGATCCCTATACAGATGCATTTTTGTTAAAGATTGATAACACACAACTTGCAAATATATCACACATGCCACATTATAGAGAGCAAAACGTAGGAAAAAGAATAAGAACACAATCTAAGTGTAACTCGATGTAATGTGTGATTACATATTAGAAAAGCGGACTGTTATGTCAGACAAACTTGGAAATATTTCGCTCTTCACAAATGATTTCGACTGTTTGTGTTCGCAAAAACACTTCGAAGACAATGGTATCATAGGAATAAAAAGATAATCAAATGACACATTGACAAGAATTACTATACATACGTAGTGTTTTAATTTTGGATTCGACTTATCAAATTCAACTGATCGGATAATAAATTATGTTTTAATTGTCGTATCGTATGCATCTTATATTGAACAGAAGTACAACAGTCAATATATGTTGCTACCTAGATATATGGATAAAACGTAATTTTTTATCATAATGAACAGTTGCATCCAGACCAAAAGTGAAATATATCGTTAAAAGCTACACATTGATGTTTTGTGTCTAACACTAACCCCTATAGCTAATTGAGAAACATCTTAAACCGACCAAAAATTATACCGGCCTTTAAAGGAGTCAAACCGATCACACTCTGTAAGAAATACAGTTAAACCGACCCAAAAGTTCTAAACCTGTCACATTTGTAATTTTAAAAGCACTTAAATCTTCATTTGAATTAATATAACTATTTGATTCATTGTGTTGTGCTTGTTGCGTTGACTCATGTAAATATAGCAATATACTTTTCAATTTAAAATGGTTCAAAATAAGAGATACCTTGCCGTTAATTAATCGTCTTAAATTATACTGAATCAAAAGTGTCATGTGAAAACCATCTACGTATATTTGTAGAACATAAGAATAATGACATTCAAGAAAAATGACCAGGGCCCGTATTTACCAACAGAGGTAAGAATACAGAATATCATTCAAATTGATATGTTCGAAAAAGGCCTTTAATCTGAAGTTTACTTGGTATTCCATAACTCTTATTGTAGCATTCTTTACTTCGATGTATATGTTAATATGTTAATGACAAAGCAACATGAATACCAGCATGTTTGCCAACATACTGGTATCATTTCTTCAGTCTAAGTCTATTCTTTATTCTTAAGTCTAAGAATGGGTTGGTGAATATGGGCCCAGGAGATTAGCCCTTATTAACATCCTCTGGTCATCTACATGTATGTGTAGAATGCTTCGTACTTCTAGTATATTAACAATTTAGGATCCATATGAATTCTGTCATCTGAATCTGAATCAGTGTCACATCGCTGCCTTTTCAAAGAAACAATAGTTGGTGTTATACAGTGTGGAGCATCACTGGTTTCCATTGGCTCTTCCGTTCCACTGTCATTATCCGATTCACTTTGTGGATTTTCAGAACTAAAATCGGATTCCGATGAATCCGAATCTGAATATGAATCAAAGTGTTCGTTCGATTCGTACTTCTGTAAGAAAAAGTAATGCGCATATAAATAAATGCGCATATGTGTTTGTTTGTTCGTGTGTTGTGTCACGTGTCGCGTCGTATTGATAAATGGTTTAATTCCTTACATAAATCATCGTGCCTTATTAATTTGAGTTATAGTACTGTTAAAACAGATGGAAATTCATGTCTGCATGCGAATGTTATTAGACATACTAAAATTTTCATCACAAACAAACAAAAACATTCAAAAATATTATGCACAAACACTTCATGAATGTGGTAATTAAGATTTTTTTATCCCATGTATAATAAATATGGTATATTTCACACTCTCACCTTGCAAAAAGATAGTACAACCGGCTTCTCTGAGTGCGGCATATTATCTGCGACTCTTCGGTACATATTTAGGAATTTCGACTTATGCCTATCCGATAATGGAAAATTGTCCAAGATGCAATCGTGGACTTTCATCAACGTTTCAATCATCTGGTTTAGTTTTTGTTTTCGTTCGTCACCTATAAGGAAAATCTCGAAAATACAACAACGGTCAACGATATAAAATACAATGTAAGTACATGTTATTTATGCGTAGTATTGGTGTATTTCAAGTTTTAAAGCGTACCTAATGGCAGTTTCTGAATCCACGAGTCAAGCGTTAATGCTTTCATAAACTTTGCGTCCGTAACTTTTGTATGTTTTGGGAAGTAATCTGCCACGAGTTGCAGTACATCGTTGCGGTCATCTAGTGCTTCTTTGAATCTTGACAGTCGTTCAAATAATTTAGCCCTGTAGCTTAATTTTGCTTCAAACTGTGGTTGATAATGTCTTCCCATTTTTCGATCTCGCTCGATTAATTGATTGAATATGTCCAATGCTTCCAAATAATATGTTCTCAATTGTTCGTTTATTAAACTTTCGTCCTGGAGAAGAGTTTCTGCTTTTTGAAATAAGACGGTACCCTTATTGAATTCATACACAGTGAGATAAGGGTGATCACTGTTCCCAGTGTACTGCTCTAAGATTTCTGCAGCTTTAGCATGATGTTCATATGCTTCATCATATTTATGAACATCAAAGCATACATTTCCTTTAACGTTTTCAATGGAAGATATAAGTACTTTTATGCTTGGGTCTCTGATTACAAGTCCTCTACATATTTCCATTGACGCATTTAACAACTTAATTACAGCTGTTTCGTTGATAGTTACGTCTCTTAAACGTAACAAGCGACCCTTTTGAAACAAATAATTAGCGTTTATGCTTTTCTGCATGTCAGGATTTCTCACAAGCGGTAAATGATGTTCTATGTCATCAGAAACTCGTGAAGCCTCTCTACAATCTTTTGCAACCAACAATGCCTTCATTGTTTCTAGTTGCCAAAAGCAATATGAATAATGGTCATTCAATGCCATGAAACGCTTAGAAAACCTGTCGTAAAATGAGGACCTGCCTTTGGGAGACATTTTTACCAGATCTACAACTTGTCCTAAGACAACATGAGCACCCTCGTCTTCAGTTAATTTAATATCTCGAACATCTATTGATGGTACAATTTCAAAAAACCTTTGAAGAACTTCACTGTTTTGTTGCACTGCTGTGACAGCTTGTGTATAGTTTTTGTCTACTTTTCCAATCATTTTGTGGATTTTGTTTTGAATATACATGCAAAAATATTTTTCTGCATTTATCAACAGTTCAGGTTGTAACGCGTCTCCAGAAAGCCAGTCTTTAACAAACTGTACAATAAGTGGATGCAAAGAGTAGCGGACACCCCTGCTATCAAATAGGAAGTCACCGCTAGCTGGCGGCTCAGGCTGTACAAACTGGCGTAAGATCAATTCCGACATTAACCGATTCGTTCTCTCTTGGCTCAGATTTAAAAGTGTTCCAACACATTCTATATCAATCGGAATAGTTCCAACTATGGCCAATATTCTCAGTGAGTGCTTTGAAGACGTAACCAGTTGATTAAAAGCATATTCTAAACATTTGAACGTTCCACTCAGAGAAGAGCGTAAACGATGATCCAGCTCTTCTTTGGATAGTGTTATATTATGTTCGGAATCGCTCACCAATGCGACTGCGACTGTTTTAATTGCCAGAGGAACGTTGCCACATTTTGCCAGCACTGACATCTTTTGACACTCGGGTAAGTATTTCTGAAATAGAAATACAACAAAATTATAAATAAACACATTGCATTAAATCAAGATGTACAAACATGTAATCGTATTTCTATTTCAGTGGAAAGCTCCTGTCCCGTTTTATTTCACAATATATTCATATGTGAAAATATACTCAATACCGGAATCCCATTAATTCCGAAAACCGGTCTAACTTTCTATCGTAAGTGTCTATTGTCACACCTAAAGTAACCCCTCAAAACCGTTCTGGTCTTTTTTATTGCAACTCTGGCGTACGTAGTGTCAAAAGTTTGTGTGCTGCGGATTAAGTCCGGTAAAATTAACCCTAACTCTACCCTTGTGAATGAGTTGTAAATAAAAGATTAACTATTACGATGACACGTTGTATTGTTTTAATACAACATTAATGTTAAATAATGGTAAATAAAACAAAAAGTTTAACACAACTGTGACGTAAATTAAATATATACTCTATAGATGACATAGTGTTTTGTTGACAAACATCTTTAAGTGTTTATTCTAACATGACACGCGCACAGTTTTCTACAGACAATTGACCGTTGTTAAACTACTAATAAACAACCCGAAAAAAATAGTTCAGAATATGTAAAATATAGTTCGCATTGTTATTGCAGAAAATGTTGTTTGGTCCAGTTAGAATCGAAATAATTTTCGCGTTATCGTTGTTTATCGACTAATAAACACCTATATGTCGTTCTGATGCGGTATATTAAACCATTCAGGCTACCGCCCTCGTGATTAAATTCATTCAGATCAGAACTCGAAATCGTTGTTAATTGGCCAATAAACAGCTCTAAATCGAAAAGTATTTCATAAATAATGGTAAAAAGAACAATTCAATGTCTAACATATGTCTTTTTTAAACTGTAGACTGTATAGGGACTCTTCATGGTCATGTGTTAGATACGTCCTCTAAACCGGACGTGTTTAATAGTTCGGAGGACGTCTGGTTTTGTGGGTTTCCACTGTACATGCATTTGATTTCTGATCAAATATATATACATGAAACATACAGGCCTGCAAGACATTTCTAAAAGGGTTTCTGCGTCTTTTGGTGACATTGGATCAAGTGTGTATTGGCACAGACCTTCCATATTTTCAAGAGGTAATCGTGATGTCATAATCCATTTGATGTTAGTCTGCAAAATATGTAACATATTTAAAACGAGTTCAACTAAATATTAATATAAGGGAAGGATATAATACATTAATTTTGAACACAATAAATGAAAAGCAAAACACACAGTTAGCGCTTATACCAAGTTTTAAAAAAGCACTTACATGAATCTGGATAAGGGAACTTATAGTTGAAGGAAAGTTTTTTTCATCATTTTCGTACACGTTTTCAACATTGTCCAAAAACAGCAATGTGTCCCTTGTTTCTAATGCACACATGAAATTAGACATATCATACGAAACCGAACATCATTGTAATGAATCAATAGATATAATTTGACATTAGCATGGACCAGACAATTGACAATGACATTAGTTGACATATGCCTTGAGAATCGATATATATTATAAATTTATTATATATTAACAATAAGACAGCGACCAATTTGGAATAGAGAGACAATGATAGTTGCTTGTTGTTATTTATGCCTATTGGCTTCTGTTTCTATATGCATAACGCTACAGGGAGGTAACATTGTATATTTGTTGTATTCAAAACAGTCGACGTTCTTTCTTCCGATTATACTGTTAAATATTACATTTCAAGTAAAATAAAAACACAACTGAGTGCGACTCAGTTGTGAAGTAAGCAATACCGTGTTTTAAAGTCTCTTTTAAACAGACTGCTACTGTGTCAATGTTGACAGCCTCTTGGTCGTCATCCATGAACGATGCATTGAACTGTTTGATTATCTGTTTCAGCATATCGCCAATAACGAAAGTTTCTCTGTAACAGAAAACGTGTTATGTGTGTGCTTTATTTCGTTCGTCAGCGCAATAAAATTGCTGGTAGTTACATTCGTTGCACGTTCAATGATGAAACATGCGATTAAATCAAACTGAGATTTTAAAAATCAAAAATACATTAATTAACCAACAAATAAAAATAGGTATCGCATACTTTAGATTCACTTTTTTGACAGGTAGTTTTTCCCTATAACTCATCAGTGTGCACAGCTCATTCACGAGCGTTGTTTTGCCAAGGCCGCCTTGGCCATAAACCCAGACACCTGCAATGTTATTATAAAATTGTAAGTATACACGAATGCAAACAAATATTAATATGAGCATTTTAATGAAATGTATTTGTATTGTGTGCCTCTACCGTTGATACAAATGGTGTTGTATTAGCACTAAATAATACTAAATACAAGTATATAAACGTCAGAAAATTACAGTAGCCTGAATATATATGTTAAGATCAACGTGTTAAATTTGTTCGTTGTTTTAGGCCCCACCTAAGTGTCTGCCAATTGAAACTTCTATCGCAATCAAAGAAGTCTCATAGCAAATGATTTTGTACAAGTGTCAACAGATAGTTATTTTTATATATGCGTTTTGTTTTTAATTCCAATGCAATCAAACAATTATAAAATCAAAATATTTCTAAATAGTTATTCTCGTAACAACCTTTCTGTTTTCCAAGTTCCCTTTTAATATCTTCCAATTCCTTTTTTCGACCAATCAAGTCAGCATGGTAGAAACATCCTTTTATCGCAAAGTATTTACTTATATAGTCTGTAAACCGTTCGAATGTTGTTGTATTGTGCAACTGCATTTCTCCAAAGACATGTAAAAGTATTGTTAGAACGTGTGATTCTGGCATGTTGTTTTCCAAGCACTCGAGTAAGTCGCTCGGCATCCAGTCAGTATTCATGAGGTACGTTTCATAAAGCGGTCCGAGATGACGCTTTATTAACTGCAACATCTGAAATGAAAACTTGCGCTATCTGAATCTAGTATAACGTATATTATGTATAACATTTCTATTTATCAGCATCTAAATGTTCACATGTAATAAGTGCATTATTTACATCAAACCTTTACATAAAATATAATGTTCTGTTTTATAAGTATTCAATATAAACTCCGTTTATTTCACCCAATATGTTCCAATACAGTAGGCAGCAGGTATGCAAGTATGCTGTGCAGAATACAGGACGCGCGCGCGCCATTGATATTTAAGAGTCCGCATTTCACGTAATTAGATATGGATCGAGTCATTATTATAAGATGTACTATAAAAATAAGCTTGAACCTTAAGATTAACTTACAATGCTAAATATGCGAATTTACATTGGGTCTCAAATTAAAGTGTTGAGCAAATGAAAACACATACATGGATATGATAGACTCAGAAATGTAAAATATGAACGTTATTGGTTTTTCATAAATATACACGTAAGCAACTTATTAAAACAAATATAATTGTGTTCTTCTTTAATAACTTAACTTCACATTTGATTATGTTATGGCCTTGATGTATAATACCAGTTTGTTATGATTTGTGTTATGACTACTTAATATGTAAAGAATTGTCATGTATCTTACATCAGCGCTGGTATAAATTTCTGTATTGATTTTACAGGTGAGAATTTTACAGGTGAGAATTGCAACGTGATGGTAGGTTTAAATATCAAAAACAGTATATAACTAAAAGGTAATAACATTTATTTTTTAATTATCAATAAACCTTAGTCGCAATTAAGGATCATGAAAATTATAAATATTTTAAATTAAGTATAAGTAGTCATCCACGTTAATGTAACTTTATGTTGTTTTTTTTCGTTCGTTACTTAACAGACAAGTGCCATTAAAGATTGGTATAAAATCACCAAATTGTTTGCAAGTTTGTTGTTGTTTTTTAACAAGGCAAATGCTTTCTCATAAATTCAGATATTTTAAGCAAAAGTCAAACCTGGTAATGTTGATCTTTATCTAGTTCGCCGTCAAGTTTCTCTTTGAGGTCCTGCAGTATGTTAAATTCCTTCGGATCACTCATTATGACTGTTTGTGTTTAAAACATTTGTTTCAAGAGCAGTGTAATCCACAACAGTTTTGTGAGATAAACCAACTCGTTGCAGTAGCTAAAGCTAGTTTATTCTCCCGAAGTGTGCATTACTTTCAATGTAAACGGCACAGGATGCAGAAAGTTAAACCGACGCATGTTCAAACGGGGATGAAACATGATCTGATAACGTTATACGGAAGGCCGAGTTTCCCTGAAAATTGACACTGTGGGCCAATTTCTATAATTGAAAATTGTCGCTTGAGAAATGCTTAATGTTAAATGTCAAATACTGAATGGCTAGTTATAATAATGCGTAACACACCATATTTATACAGTACAACGAATTAACGAACGGAAGACGGGTACATGTATCTCTCTTGTTTTACAAGGTGGTACCCAGTGTACTACGTCGCAATAGTATGTTTGGAGTAATCTATAACCACAATACAACAGCTTGATTCAATTATTTTGACTGGATGTACCATCCCCAGACACGGAGTTAAGTATACAATTTACTTAGTTTTCACACTGTATGGGTTTATTATTTATCACAGTTAAGGGGAGCTGACTAATTGAGAATTGTCAAACTTTTTGTCACAAATTACTAAAGTAAAAGAAACGTGCATATAAAGAAGTGAAATAACACTACTGACATTTAAATATACTGTAAATACCGTTTCGTTAATGAGTAACCATCAGTTGAAATGAAAAAAAAAAATAAAGCGAAACGATGAAATCATTTGGAGTGTTTCTGTTGTTTTCGTTGAAATTGTTGAAAAACTAATCGGAATGGCCAAGAGGTTAGCGCGTCAAACTTTTAATCGTTCGACCCTTGGTGTTTCTCTTTTTATGAATTTCGTTTGAAAGTACTTGAGCTCTGTAGTTCATATGCTTTCATTTGTCAATTTGTCAAATGAAGACGATGAATGGCACATTTACAATAAAAAATCTGTGGATAATTCCCTATAAGGGAAAAAGCGCAGTGTTTATATGGAATGATGGCAATTGTGTGCACCTGCTAGGAGCGTTACACTATCAACTGTTATTGGTCTTACAGACATATACGTATAAGACCAGAAAACAATCATGAGATTGGGAAAATTATTTGCAATCAAAGTGTTTTTACTTTTTATTTTATTACGTGTCATTTTATCAGAAAATCATATTTATAATCTATGTCCTAAGTTGGTGACTCCAGTATAAAATTTACGTCTTCTAGAAACTGTGCAGACAAATGTCTGACAAGACCACAACTCAACCACACAAATTTCCATAATCATACGTATATATTTAACTCTATACAAGTGATACGCATGTTATCAATCATCAATAAATAAACATATGTACTCCTCTTATATAATTGTTTCTCGTTACAAATTCTTGGCAACTTTATTTAAGTATGTATTATGTCATTAACGGCGCATTATTGCCAATAACTGTCAGTGTTAGGAGTGCTTGTGTGCTTCTTTGTCTATAATTTTTGTTTTCTTTTGGATTAGGTGACATTAATGGTGGTATATTCAAGTCCCTTTTAAATAAATAAAACCGCTTCAGACACACTCAAATGAATACGTCCTATAAATTGTATGTACAAAAACTGCGCGCCATTACTAGAAAATATGAAGAATGAAAGATTTTTGTGCTGGAAGCAACACACTGTGTATTATTTCTTGTAAGAACTATTCTGAAAGTTGTCCTCTGAAAAGTTAAAGCCTCTTTTTATGGGTCTTGAATAAACGATGAGTGTCACATATGAAAATATACAGCGTGTGTACAAATATATGTATTCTTCTCAGTTCATATATTGTCCAAATGAAAGGCAAGTGAACATCTAAAATGTCTATAACCAAATTTTGGCTACAAAATCAAAGCAATTATTATTATATATTTATCACGTGATGGTGGTTTAATGCAGAAATGGCTTTTAACGACAGGTACGAGTATATCAGCGTATAGGTATCACGAGATACCTTGTACATTGTAACATCTTCAGCATCTTCACTAATCAACACCAAATGGAAAAGAAATTAGATAAATACAAATAATACGTTTAACAAAAGATGGTGCCAGGTTTAGAACATACGACGTCCTGATTAAGGTTCTTACGTGTACGAATTAAATCAGACAGAATTATATATTTTAAACTTCATTCCTTTATGCCATAATCATGTCGCGTGTGTTACCGGAAATTGTTTTAAACTTACGGATTCGTCATTTGTAAAAGATTCGAACAATTTAAAAGCTAATTGTACTCGATTTACTTAAAAAGAAAACTTAAGTCAACAGTTTATAAATAGATAATGGCATGAATTGAGAGAATGTCGTATTCTATAACGCCCCATTGGACGCTGTAGTTTGGTGGGTAAATGACATAATATCTGTACACAAAATACAACTTATTGAGGCATAGGTATGTCAATGTGATGCGTTAATGATAATTGTTAAAAACTACAATCAATATATGTCCTCCTATATGACATTGAGGGCCTCTTAAAATAAGACAGCAGACATACTATTTTCTTTATTTTTCATCAAAGAAACAACTCATCAAGAACGCTTATACCATGTTTTAAACAAATTTCGTATTTTTCTTTTGTAAATATGTTAATATGATGTAATAAAACTGACCAATTGTGTTTATGTAACGCCTTAAATTCACTTTGCCCATCGAAAATACTAAAACACGCGGATAAAATATGTCATTAGTGCAGTGATTGTTTGGCATCGAAGTTGTAACTGTGTCGCTGTTGTGAACTGTGGATAGCCCTTCATTTACGATTTGTCGTTCTGAATTAGATCGCCTGCATGGGGCATGTTGTTTTGTTTTTTTAAAACTAAAATCAGTTTTTGCCAATATATTTAAACGATCTGACTTCGAACACTGTTAAATACGAAGTATCAATCACTCAGAATTGAGTAATGTGAAATTTACATGGTTTTAAGAATTAAATGTACTTGACCCAATGTAATGCATTTATTGTGACAGTATGCAAGTATGGGAATACAATTAGAATGAAATTCAACAATTATGTAATATGAGTAATGATCTTAAGCAGTCATAGTAGACAAAAATAAACAAAAACAAATGCAAACCTATAAAACAAATTACTAAACTGTATCCCTTTCAGACATACAATGAAAAATCATAATTCATAGATAAATAAATCATAGTATGCCAACAACATTGGAATTACAGTTTGTCAAGTCTTGTTAAATGGATTGATGAAATACAAATGCAGCCTCAGTGAAATACTAAATTATACATAGCTATTATTTGAGTTTGCTAAGACTGCTTTTTCTAAAAATGTTTTATGGGAAAGAAAAGCAACACCGTTTGCGCCTTCGGAACGTGACTGTGTTGATACAATAAGGAAGGCGACCGATAAAGCATATATTAATCACAAAACAGCACAATTAATATTTTACATGGGGCAACGGGAGCATTTGTAATTTTTGCGCCGCAGTCCTATCGTGCTCATGTTATATGTTATAAATTAAATTTTGCAACTTGACATCACTGTACACAACTCAGTTGATGCAGTATTTGTTCTTGTCGATTTAATCATTATACCATAACTAATCAATATAATGAAAATAAAATCTATTCTTTTTCACTTAAACATTAAGACGTGTGTTGCCGATAATAGATGTGTAAATGACGTGTATGGAAAGTTGTAATTACTACATAATAATTGTAGGTTCCAAATGAAAACTGTCTTCAGAATCGGATTCTGAAGACAGTTGTCTTTTTCTTGGGTGTATTTAAATACAACGCGCACTATCGCGCGGACTGTGTAGCGTTCCGTTATATGTTCCCATTTGTGACTCCGTTTCAATGCCCAAATCAGAAGTATTGTCCGACGTATCGGAATCGGTTCCAAATTCATACTCCTGAAAAGGGGAAAGTATGTATAAGTACATACTAGTATAAACAGCAATGAATCTCCAGAGACATGACAAAACATAAGCATCGAAACATATTACAACATTCTGAGTGTAACACCGATGTATCCATTTAACAGGAATGAACGGAGCAAATGTTAAAATACCTGTTAAAGTACTATTATTTTTAACTAAGGAGATGTACGAGATAAAATAACTTGAAATCAGATAGAACAAAAACAAAAACATACAAAGGAAACTCTAGAATGTCGAATATATAAACGAGTTTATGCATGAATTGAAGTTTTCGATTATACAGTCAAAATTTATTTTGTAACTTAAAAATTTAGCCTACTATGTAGTTTTGCAACAATGGCTTTCCTAAAAAATTCTTTCATCGAAAAATATGACAATTATCTGTATCGGATTGTTGTAAATTATGTCATTATGTCTGATTTAAGATTTTACTTTCACGCTGAGACTTTAGTTTGACAAGTTTGCATTTCATCAGCATATCATTGTAAAATGATAGTTTCTGGAGATTCCAATAATTAATATTTAGACAATAATATACGGCAGAGCTGGGCCGGGCATCTATAATCGGTCCGCTGCCGATATAACGGCCCAAGGGCCTTTGGCCCGAGGGCCGTTATACGGCTAGGGCCGATTATAGACACCCGGCCCAGCTCTGCCGTATATTATCGTTTATAATACATATTATCCTGTGACATGAAAAGAATCATATTACTTTCTTTATTACGCAAAATGTTAACAAAAACACCAAACAAACTTTCCGTAGTTTTATTTAACATTCAACTAATTACGCAATACGTGATTAATCATGATTGTTAAAAATTAAGGCTTATGGATACAATAAAAGGGAATAGAAGTGCTTACAGTATTGTTGGATTTTTTTTGTTGGAAGCAATGGATTGAAATTTAGGTACAGTAAAAGTTGCCGATCTGTTCAGTTTTGTTCAGTGATTCTTTTTCTAAAACTCAAAGATGCAAAGGCTGTAGATCCTATATATTTAATCAATTTAACTACAAACTTTCGTTCATATTCAGTATTTGCATTTTCGGATATAACCGTTTAATTTTCACTAAATACGCCATTGTTTGTCACTGACGTCGCGCAATCAGATTCTCTTCGATTATTGAAAAATCGGCCGCGGCCAATTATATTATATCGGCTCAGCAGAGCCGCGTAACGGCCCGTCATCCACGTCAAATTGTTACTATTTTTAGTAACACAATGTATTATTAACTTTTATTAACTGCTTTATTTACAAACTTAACTAAAATTATTTAAATGAATAAATAAATATTACAAGGTATCTTTACAAATTATTGGTTTAAACATATTTATTAGGACATAATAACATAATATATAATTACAAAGTCGACATGGGATTGGGCTGAAAGGTGGTCCTTATTGAAGCCCTCTCCCGATATATGATAACATTACACGCATTATGTCATGACGTCGCAGAAGAATAATAAGAACGATAAACAAATTGGGACATGATACAATTTTGGGCAAAATACAACATGCACATTTGAAGCGAAATGCAAGATATGAATTTGTTAATATAAGTATTTGAAAAAAAAACAATGATAGATAAACAAAAACAGGGAAACAGAGATGGAGGAAATGTGGCGGGCGGCTAAAATCTCTTGGAACTTTGGATGTACGACTGAACATGTTTGAATATAGTACTATTTTGATCGACTGAGAGCGAGAGATCGCCATACAGAAGCACATATAGGGTTTGAGAGCAGATCTGTGACACACCATTGAGTAGCTGAACACGTGGTTCTCTGAACTTCGTGCTATGAAAGAAGAAGTGATTGCAGTCTTCAATTACTCCACAAGATAGACAGTTAGGTGATTCAATGATATTCTTGTAAAAGAGATCGGCAGCAATAGCACTGCAATTGGTTCGGAGTCGGGTATGTAAATTTTGAGTTTACGCGTTCCATAATAGTAATGCTGTGGAATAGATTCTCTGTTAGCGTTTAACAAGTTTTTAAATGAGGAAATAGATGAGGCATTTTATATATGATCAGGTAGCGAGTTGAAACTGGCTATAGTTGCAGGTAGAAATGTGTTTTATAAAATGTTGTTCGGAAAGGGATTTGTTGAAAGTCGCTACTATTCCGTAACGAATATGGAACAGACCCACCTACTGTTAGGGGGATAAGGTTAGCAAGGTAATCGGGGACATGGGTATTTTTCATTTTGTAAAACAGAATGAGTTTGTGTTTGCTGCGTCTAGTTTCTAGAGATTCCCAACCAATTTCTGCTATTAGAGTATCAATTGATATCAGTTTTGTGGTGCCAGTTGTAAATCTTGCAGCTTCATGTTGAATTTTTTCCAATTCATGTTTTTCGGCTTGTGAACAGTTATCAAATAAAATGTCACCGTATTCGTGAATTGGGTGAATAAATGAAGTGTATATGGTTTCAAGTGACTTTCTATCTAGCTTGAATTTTAGTTTTCTCATCATATTTATCCTTTTCCAGCATTTTTCCTTTACATAATTAATATGACTTGACCAATTGAATGTGTTAGTAAATAATATACCTAAGTGTTTGTGTATAGAAACTTCTTTGATTGGTGTATTGTTCATGTAGAGTGGGGGGTGCACGTGTTCTTGTGTTGTTCTAGATACAATCAAAGATTCTGTTTTATTTGGATTAAAATTTACTAGCCATTTGGATGCCCAGTTAGAGATATTTTGGAGATCATTGTTCAGTGTATTAACAGCTTGGGTTGGATTGTCAACAATAACAGAAAGTGAAGTGTCATCCGCGAAGCTGATGTCATTAAAAATGTCGTTGATATAGACAAGGAACAATAGAGGGACAAGTATGGAGCCCTGTGGAACACCTGCAAATATGATATTAAGGAACGTGACTATTATGTATAAACACTAAATAGTAATTCAAGAAGTTCTTAAATTGCATTTATGGCTTGTTCGGATAATCAAGTTTCTTTTAACATTTAAACTATTTAAATAGGCGGTTTCTTTGTCATAGCTTCTGACAGGTTAAATAAGGTTCTCACCTGAAAACGTTCATCTTTCTTTAGTTCGTCGTCCAATTTTACCTTGAGGATCTGCAATATGCTAAATATGTCCGGATCATCCATTAGGCCTCCCTGTAATTTAAACCTGTAATAAACAGCTGATATTTGAGTTAATTCAAACCAGTTCAGTGGTAAACGCATGCATTGTACACTGCGCAAGTGAAATCCATCCCAAAACAAATTATAAACGCTACAGCGAACATAAAGTAAACTCGACGCATGCTTAAACGAGCTTTAAATATGATCTTGTAACGTTGGTATGGAAGGCCCGACAGCCATGTTTATTGACAAATGTAGTCCAATTGCTTAACGTTCCAAATGATAATTGCTTTTTAAAAATGAAAAGTTTGTTATACGGTTCTAACTGTTCAGAATTTACTGACTTGTGATATGATATGTTACACAATCATATTGCATATGACAACGCCTTGATGCACAGAATACGGGTACATGTATCTAGCCTGTTTCACAATCTAGTCCCCAGCTTACTACGTCGCAAATGTCAGTATGGTGCATTATATAACCACAACACACGCTTACTGAATTATTCAAAATTACTGTACCGTCAGCAGACATTTTTGTAAAATATTTTGTAGGTTTTATGGGTTTATCAGTTATGATAGATTTTGGCAAAGGCGATGACCAGAGGAGTTAAATCAGTACTGGTATATCGATGTTATTGATAGAAAAATAATGCGTTTTATGTTATATCTTGATTGCAGTGGAATATAAAATCTTATATTTTCACTGCAGTGAAAGTATATAATCTTATCTTTTCACTGCTACAACAGTGAAAATATCAAATTTTATTTCACCTATAACATTCTATATTTCACGGAAAAACATATAATAATAAGGTTATACAATTTACATCTCTACATTTTACATACACTATACACAACAGACAGTAGGATGTTGTGAAAAGGCCGTGAAACTGTTCAACTCTTAAATTCGAAAGAGCAGATGCACATGTACCTGTAAAATCGTCACGAATCGCGACGAAATTGTGTGACATAGTCGTCGCGAAATCTCGCGATGGGGCCGCCCGCTATCTTTTGCGAATCGTCGCAAACTTTCGTGGCTTCGCTTGGCGAATATTGATAGAAGGTTCGTCACGACAGCGCGAATTCAGATGGTACTGTATTTCTTTTAATCAGAAAACCTTCGTTGGTGGCTGTAGTATTGTATTCAAAGAATGTTACGTCTTTCGACAAAAAGCGCAGATCACTGAATACTTTTGAATAGTATAGCCAAATGCTAACTATCCGCGTTCTGAAACGTTTTGACAACGTCTGAAAAAGTTTTGATATCAACGAATGTTAATGTTGATAACGGTCTGCGGTAAATATTTCTGCTGTATCCAGTTGGGAAAGAACTACGTAATGATGTCCATAAACAATCAACCGTTTGGTTGAGATACAGTACGTGCCACGCGAGACCCGCAAAGTTCGCGATATGCGACGAGCCGATTTTATCGCGATGCGCAGAGCGCTCGCTCGCGATGTCACAAATCTTCGCTAATTCTCGCGACGAAAATTCGCGCGTATTCGCGAACTTTCGTGGCAAAGGATTATGTGACGCCACGAATTGCGACGAGAAAGTAATTAGTAAACATGCGCACCTGAACGCAATATTTTCACTCAGCGGTCAATTAATAATTCGTTTAAAAAAACTTTCCGGGATTGTTATTTAAATGTAACAGTCTGAATTATCTTTTAACAATATCATTTAAACATACATTTATGACAACACAATAACGACAATTTTGTGGAAAGAAAAATTAAGTAATATTATAAGATAACGGTTCATAAATTACAAAAAATATTAAAAGAAGGAATAAACATTCATCGTGCCCTATACATTACCAACAACAGAAACAGTTAAATCAAAACCAATTAAATGGAAAATTATACAGTGTTAAATGACAAACAAAAGATGAAAGTTACAACATAAGAGGTGGTTGCTCCCTCTACATTTTCATTACCACAGTTGATCAATTAAGGAGAGCTATTGCAGATCAGTCCGCGGGTTGGATATTGACACCGATTAGCGCATGAAGATTTTTTTTATCTATATCTTGTTCATCAGAAACCTGCGTTTTGAACGCGAATAACAAAAGATCACTTTTACAACCGGATTGTCGCCTTAATAATTGGATAACCGGTTATTTGTTGTCATTCTTTACGGTATTAAGTGAAAGGCGCGAACGGTCGTGGTTTTTCAAGCGGGAAAAAAAATTTAGGAAAATGTAATAAAAATGGTGTTTATGGGCATTGTTCTTGTGTGGATTTATATGGAATGTATGAGCAATTGTGCCTACTTTCGGAATGAAATGAAGTACGATGCCAAAATCTAAATACAAGAAAAGAAAGGACAGAAACAGTAGCGACAATGAGAACAGTGTTTGCAAACTGCATAAACAGAGAGGCCCGTCTGCGGACTCCGAGGTCGATAATGTGTCAGTAAGTGATATTTTAAGAAAGACAAACTCTGTGTTGTATGATGTAGACAATCTAGAAAACAGCGTCTTTACAAATAATTGTAGTAACAATATTGGATGAAGTGGTGTTACAAAAACTACAATGGCGGAAATCAGTGCGGAGCCCACCATTGGAGATGTGATGGCTTTATTAAAAAAATGTTAGTGCCCGTTTAGAAACATTAGAAACGAAAATAAGCGTAATAGAGTCAATAGAAAAGCGAATAGCAGGCTTTGAGAAGGATATCAAACGGCTGTGGGTGGCACATGAAGAGAGGGCCAAGAAGGTGGACGAGCGGGTATCGCACATGGAAGATAAGGTGGAGGGTGCCGATATACATGCGGCGGAAATGGCAGAGAGGGTGCAGGACCTAGAGAAGGAGCGAGCTTCCCTGCGCGACGACGTTAGCTATTTGCAATCACAATCCATGCGTAACAACCTTATTTTCACAGAAATTCCCGAGGACAACGGAAACGGAAATGAAGCACCGGAAACGACGGAAGCAAAGCTGCGACAGCATCTTGTGAACGCTTTCAAGATCACGCAAGAAATAGCAGCGTCTATCAAGTTCGAACGGGTACACCGGTCACCTGGGTCGCCGATACATGGTAAAATAAGAAACATTGTTACCAAGTTCACGTTTTTTAAAGACAGGGAAATGGTGCGAAAAAAGTGGAAGGAACTTGAAGGAACTGTGTATCGCGTCTTCGAACAGTTTCCACCGGATGTGATACAGAAAAGACGCAAATTGGTCCCAAGAATGAAGGAGGCAAGGCGGCTAGGTAAACGTGCATACCTGGCCTACGATACGTTGTACATTGACGGGACCGCGGTGCGAGCCTAGGAACACGGCGGTGGTGAGGTATCTGTTCTTTCGTGGAATGTAAATGGACTAACGGATTGTAAAAAGTCAACTCCTGAATTTGTAAATATTTTGTGCGCTCATGATATTTGTTTGTTGTATGAATCGTGGGCGAATGGTAAGAGTGAGATTGATTTGAGTGGTTATGTGTCTTTTAACTTCTTCAGAAAATTTCAACATAAACAGGCCCGTAGAAATAGTGGAGGTATTGCTATATACATTAAAGAAGAAGTAGCAGATGGTATCAAAATTGTAAAAAATCAATATGATACAATAATATGGTTAAAATTTGATCACAACTTTTTTAATACCTCAGAAGATTTCTATATATGTTCAGATTATATTTGGGGACAAGGTTCACCTGTTTATAATACAATAAATATAGATTTATTTGAAATGTTAGAAAATGATATTACCTATTTTTCAGAATTTGGTAAAATTTTTGTAACAGGCGACTTTGATAGTAGAGTCAGCAATAAATATGATTATGTTGTACACGACAGAGTAAATACTGTTTACGATGATACTGATTATTCGCCTGACAACGCCTCTGATAGGGCCTCAGTAGATTGCTCACTAAATAGTCATGGGGTTAAATTACTTGATCTTTGTAAATCAACATGTTTACGCATTGTTAATGGCAGAATCGGTAACAGTTGTAAACAAACTTTCTTTTCGAGTAACGGTACTTCTGTTATTGATTATTTGTTGTCCCACGAAAGCAACTTTTCGAGTATATCTGATTTTACAGTGAATGATTTTAACGAATGGAGTGATCATGCACCGTTACATTTTTCGTTAATTTGCAATAATGTCTCAACCTATTTTCAATCATTTGCAGATATCAAATACAAATGGGATAATACGTTACGTGAACAATTTCGCTCAGGGATTATTTCAATGTTGCCTGATTTTAATAACATTGTACAAAATATTGATAATTCGAGTAGAATTTCAATTAATGAAACCTTAAATAAGTTTACAGATACTATTCGCAGTGTTGCGGACCCGTTATTCTCTAGAACGTCTAATTTCAAAACAAACCCTGGTTTCAATATTGATAGTTGTATAAAAAATGCGGAATGGTTCGATAATGAGTGCATTACCGCTCGGAGTTTGTATCAAGATGCTTTGCGTGTTTTTAATTTGGACAAAACAAATGTAAATAGAGAAAACTTGTGTGTACAAAAGAAGTGCTATAAAGACCTACTTCGCAAGAAGAAAAATTGTTACTACAGAAGAAAAATGACGGAAATAGAAAATTTAAGAAAACATAAGCCTAAGGAATTTTGGAAATTTTTCAAATTGAAGAAAAACGTTATAAAAAATAAAATATCTCTTGAGGAATTTACAGAGTTTTTTGAAAAGTTGAGTAGCAACTCGGCAGGTAATTATAATGCGGAAGCAGAGGACTTCTGTTTTTATAACGATTTTAACTCAGAAAATTCTACTTTCCCTGAACTTGATAAACCTATATCTGTCGAGGAAGTTATTTTTGCAATAAAGCATTTGAAACGAAACAAATCACCGGGTAGCGACTGTATTTTAAACGAATATTTTTTTAGAATGCAGCGATATTCTATCTAACCATTTGTGTGATTTATTTAACGGTATATTTTTATCTGGTTATTTTCCGGATAAATGGACAGAAGGAGTAATTATTCCCCTGCATAAGAAGGGCCCTGTTAACGATGTAAATAACTACAGAGGGATTACACTAGTCAGTTGTTTCTCAAAAGTATTTACCACTATTTTGAATAAGCGCATCGTAACATTTTGTAATGAAAATAACAGTATCTCGGATGCGCAGTTTGGTTTTAGGAAAGGTTGCTCCACAGTGGATACTATTTATATATTGATGTCAATTGTGCAAAATTATTTAAATCAAAATAAACGCTTATATGTAATATACGTGGACATGTTAAAATGCTATGATAGTATCTATCGTAATGCGCTATGGTTAAAATTATATAAGTCGGGTATACAGGGTAAATTGCTTAGAATAGTGAAAGATATGTATACACATGTTAAATCATGCGTTAAATCATGTACATCATACTCAGATTATTTTAATTATGCAGTAGGCTTAAGACAATGGGAGGTAATGTCGCCGATGCTGTTTTCTTTGTTTGTTGAGGACTTGGAACTTTACCTTCAAGATAGCATTAACTCTGGTTTAAATCTTGATGAAATTGTGTTGATTTTACTATTATTTGCCGATGACATGGCTATTTTAGGCAAAACACCGGAAGAAATTAAATCGCATTTAGATAAATTATATTTATATTGTAATTCTTGGGGTCTAAATGTTAACACCACAAAAACAAAAATAATGGTTTTTAGAAAGAGAGGGGGGTTAAAACGAGGTGAGAAATGGACATACAATGGCAACGAAATTGAAGTAGTTGATAGTTTTAACTATCTAGGTACAGTAATAAGCTATACTGGGAGTTTTAAACTGAACCAGGAACATTTAGTTGGTAAAGCCCTTAAGGCAATGAATACTTTATTGTATAAATGCAAGGACTTTGACATAAAACCAAAAATATTTTGCCAGTTATTTGACTCTTTCGTAGGTTCTATATTGAATTATACATCTGAAATATGGGGTTTCATAAAATCAAACGATATAGAACGTATTCATTTGAAATTTTTTAAAAGATTGCTACATGTTAGGATAAACACATGCAATGTTGCTGTATATGGAGAATTAGGTAGATATCCTTTGTATATAAACAGGTTTGTGAAAATTATTAAGTATTGGTTTAAAATTTTTGGCAGTAAAAATATCATCATCCAGGTTATTTATAAACAAGCTCTGAGTGATTGTTATAAAGGTTATACATACTGGGTATCGAATGTTAGAAAGTTGTTAAATGATTATGGTTTTAGTTTTGTATTTGATAATCCCAATTCTGTACAAAGTAGCAGTTTTATTAATGAATTCAAATGTAGACTGGTTGTCAATTTTAAACAAGACTGGTACGGTAAAATTAGCAACAGCTCTGTGTTATATATGTATAAACACGTTAAAACTACTTTAGAGTATGAAGCATACTTAGATTTACTTCCAAGACGTTTGCGCTTATTTTTTGTCCGACTAAGGGTTTCAGTACATCCTTTAAGAATACAAACTGGCAGATACTCTAGAAATAACATAACAAGGAATCAACGTTATTGTTTGTGTTGTAATGATATGGACATAGAAGATGAATATCATTTTATTTGCGTATGCAGTTGTTACACCGTACTAAGGAAGAAATACATTAACCGTATTTTCTATGTTAATCCATCAGTATATAAATTCCATCAGTTATTAGCTTCATGTGACAAATCCATCTTATTAAATGTATGTAAATACATCAAAGAAGCATTAGTTATTAGAAATTCGATCATAAATGAAACTGTGTAGTTAATTGTCCGTACCACCTTTGCTTTCTTTGTTTGTTGTTTATTTTGTTGTTTTGTGTTGCTTGTTTTTTTGTTGTAATATTGCATTACTTGACCGATTGTGTGTGTCTGACCTTGTTTGGTTATATACATTTTTGCTCGTTCTACCTAATAACGTGACAGAAAAGAATATTTGTATTAATGTATGAAGACGATGTACTATTGTATAAGTCTGAATAAACTGTCTGTCTGTCTGTCTGTCTGTCTGTCTGTCTGTCTGTCTTTAAAAAGACTTATAGTATTTTGATATAAAGATTGAATAAACTATTACTATGTACATGTACTTATGTAGACTATATGTAGCTACATCAGGGTTGTGAACATTTACTAACACTGGAATATTAAACGACTATATTCGATAATCGATATCAATTAATTCTAACAATCCATGATTCATAATTTTAAGTAGAGTTTTAATAATTTTTGTCCGAATAGTAAGTTTTACCTTAAACGTATATACGATATGAAATAATTGTGACCTTTATATGCTTTTTCTTAGACTAATACTGTTAAAAAATAGTGCTTTATTATATAATAAATATATCATATAAAATTATGGCATTAATTAAACGTGATATTAAGATCATAAAGTTTACATGTCTACATTTAACATGCACTATACATTACACAATGTAGAAAGACCATGAAACTGTAAAACTCTTAAAGTTGATAGTCTAGAGCAGATGCACATGTACCTGTAATTTCGTCGCGAATCGGGACGAAATTTCGTGACATATTCGTCACGAAATCTCGCGATGGAGCCGCCCGCTATCTTTCGCGAATCGTCGCGAACTTTTGTGACGTCGCTTCGCGAATATTGATCGAAGGCTCGTCACGACAGCGCGAATTCTGCGGGTTTCGCGTGGCGCGTACTGTAGGAAGAGTTACATATATACAGTGGCACAATTTAGCCATCCTGTATAGCCATTATTATCAATGAAGATGATGCTATACATGTATATCGCCATACAAATACTAGTATACATTTCTACATTTGTGTGTTTGGCACCAATCCATTAACTTATTTACTGTAAACATATATCCGAAAGTAATGCAGCTTCTAATACAAAATTCCCATATCAAATCACAGCATATCTGTATGTTAATGACCATGTTTCGCTTTATCTGTCTGGACCTCCTGTCGGATATACCATATACTTATGTTACCTTATTCAGACCCAAACTCCTCGCAGTTGTTACTTCCCCATTGGTACTCTTCTCAGTTACCACTGTCACCACTAGTTAAAAACTTACAGATTTGGAAGTTTTCAGAGGAGACGATTATGAGGAGATTGAAGATATATGTTTTACAAAATTGATATTGTATCAGTATTATTTTATAACAATGACACAGACATGTTGCATTATTGGTCCAAATATATATAACGAGTTAAAATGAAAAACAATAAATAAAAAAATAAAATAAATAAATAAATAATAAGTAAACGTAAGAGCGCAAGGATTAAACGTTGTCCACGTTTTTATCCTGTTCTTGTCCACGATTTTATTTCGCGCCAAGTGTTTGCCTAATACATCAATATATTTTTTATCTGTTTGTTCGTTATAAAGACAACGATTTAAACGTTCTGACTACTTATAATCGATATAATTATTTCGTCATTTAACATGAATTTAGTTCAGCTCTTTAAATTATACTGAACACATATATTTAATGATGATCGAGATTGGCCATTTCTTTATTACCGTGTAAACTTCAGAAGCAATCACATTAGATACCACATGGCATTATTCAGTTGGCTAATTAATCATATACAGTTCCCATGAAATCGTCGCTGCATCCAATGGCTAGTCCATATATTCTTTGGAATACGTTTGGGGAAAAAACAGTTATTCATTACCAAATCTCTTATATTGACATATTGACATGTTTTTATTTCATTATTTAGCAATCGGCATTTGAAAAAAAAAACCATTTGGTAATTAGAAATAGGCATGTCTCAAAATGCATGGCGCACCGGTTTTTCATGGGTTAACTTATTGATCAAAATATGTGAGTCCAAAACGCATAGCGCACCGGTTTTTCATAGGTTAGATTATTGATCAAAATATGTGAGTCCGATATAAAAGACGATACGCAAGTTAACACTTTAAAACTCTATTTTAAGCCAGAGAATAGCTACATTCTTCTATCACAATCTATTTTAAGTTGGAAATTCTGTATCATGAAAATTATTATTTTAAAGAACTGTACATTGTCGCACAGTTAAAGATAAAATGTAACGATCCAATTGTTAGCAAATACTTGTTTTAAAGAGGGTGGGGTGGCGGCGGACATATACGGGACTAAGTACTAAAAACGGTCCCCGACAGGCGGGAATTTGACACGCCGAATGATTCCGCAGCCCGGGAAATAAACTTTGGTCGGATTTTAGATCCCGGTAATATTCGCCCCAGCCCCCTCGGGCCATTTGATACACCAAGCATATTCCACTCTAGGGGATTTAGACAAATAAGCGTTGCTCTATGGTGGGGAATTAGACCCCCCCAAAATAAAATTAGTCCAACACCTCCATCTTGGTCAGCCAGCCGCTCCCCCCCTGGGGGAAAATATTGATAGGTGTATTAATCTCTCATGCCAATGCAGCTCGGGTTTTATATATTTTATATTTGGTTGTGTTGCAGACGTTATTTTTGTAAATAAACTGTTCATATTTCTATGGTATACGTATATATATTATATTTGTATAATGCATAATGTTTTTAAATGTGCGATTTAATGTCTAGTCGAATGCACCAGCTTAAAGATTTGTGTTTTTCCATAACTGTGTTAAGGTTCGCCAGGTTAATACGGCCATGTAAGAGCAAAATGTAAAACTACTACTAGTATTATGTTTCAAAGTGTACGCGTTCTGCTATATGATTGTTGATAACTTGAAGCCTACGCTTATTCATGGTAAGTTATAAGAGGCAAAGGAACAGGAATCAGATACGCAAGTAAAGTATACAATGTCGAAACTATTCAAACAAATACAACGAGTATAGGTATGGACTCCTCCGTTTTCCAGTGGTTATCAGTTGTAATTTAGAGCTATTGTTTTTTCTACAATTTCCTTTGTTCCAACTAGTGAACTTAGTTGAAGGTGTTTTGTGAATAAATTAACATATGTTAGCATGATTGCAATACCGCACTATTGATAATCCAATTCCTTAGTGGCTTAAAAACCGTTAAACGTAAGTTTCCGCTGAGATGGATTATTATATAATTTACTCAAGCCTTTTGTAAATCCAAAGATTGGATTTATAATATGTTGGATGGATTGAAATGTTTAATTATTTACAAACTTAACAAACTTAATTAATAAAGAGTGTGTGGTATAACGACAATTATCAAATTATCATACCATTTTATTTGGCAATAATTAAATAAAATAATTCTGATCAGCAAAATGAACAGTATGAACAATATGTTAGTGGCAGCAATATACTTCGGTACAACATGATCCGGGTATGCATTTTCCTGGCATGACGAGTATGTGCACAACCCACTTAAGATTATGACCAACAGATGGGATACTTGTGGTGGTAACGTGGTGTCACTGAAGGGTCCTACGTGTGTCTTATTTAGGCCTGATCAGACTTTTCACAGCTTTGGATACGAAGCGGAGAAATATTACACCGAGCTTGTAGAGGCAAACGAGCAATGCATACTGGTATTAATTTAACATATTTAAAATGATGTTGTACGAAAACAAGGTGTGTTATCGTTTTCGTTGTTGTTATTGTTGTTGCTCTTCTTGTTTGTCTTCTTCTTTTTTTTCCTCTTTTCCCCTTTTCTCTTCTACTTTTCCTTCTTCTTCTTCTTCTAATACTACTACTACAAATAATAATAATAATACTAATACTACTACTACTACTACTACTACTACTACTACTACTACTACTACTTCTACTACTACTACTACTACTACTACTACTACTACTACTACTCATAATAATAATAATAATAATAATACGTTTGAATATGGTCATACAAGAAACTCACAATGTTGACATCAAAAGGTAAACAATAAAAGGCTAAAGCACATCCTAATTATATATAAAAAAAATCAGAATGCGTAACCTCTTTCCCCGTTATATGAGCATTATTAAACAGTTTGTAATGTGCCAATATTGATAACTAACTTTCAGGTTTTCGCTGGTTTATTCCCTTGGGTCTCTTATTGTAGACATAGTCCCTTTAAAGTTATACACTGTTTGTTTCTGCTTTCACTGTATATTATTTATCTATGTATATATTAAATTACACGACCCAAGACATATTGAACCAAAATAAACTTCTAATAATTGACAAATAACAAAGTAATCAGCATTGATCCTCATCAATTGCGTCAGCGCAATACCTTTAATATGTAGCGGAAAATATTGGAAAATACAGCGATTTTCAACATTTTATAATTCACCACAACCGTTTAAGCCTTGTGTGTGCGACCTATTCACTTAGTGTCTGATATCAGCAAAATCAATGTGTTCACGTTGAGAGAAAAATGCTTGTTAAACTGGTGTAATGGTCTGTGAACAATTCATACACAATGTTAAAGGCCAACAAACTTGTAAAACGCATTTAGAACTAGACATGTGTTCGTAGGACACGGATGTCCCCACATTCCGCTGGTTGTCACAAAACGCTGCTCATGGAAAAAAAAATGCACCAAACTACCCAGGTGCTCATGCTGATGAATATGTTTATAAAGTTTCATCAGTCTAGCAGTTATACTTTTTAAGTTAAACGCGACACAAATCCAAAAATGTCTTTTTTGCTAAAAAAAGGTGTCATAACTCCACTGATGGCGAGAAAAACTGCACCAAAATATCCAGGTGCACAAGTTCACATACTGATTAATATGTTTATAAAGTTCCAGCACTCTAGCAATAATACTTTTTGAGTTACACGCGACGCAATTCCAAAAATATCATTTTTTGCTAAAAAGAGTGCCATAACTCAACTGATGTCCAAAAACAAATGCACCAAAATACCCAGAAGCACAAGTTCACATGTTGATTAATATGTATATAAACTTTTATTACTGTCGCAGTCATACTTTTTGAGTTATTTACGACACGAGTCCAAAAATGTCATTTTTGCTAAAAAAAAAAGGGCCATAACTCCACTGATGTCTGAAAAAACTGCACCAAAATACCCAGGTTCACATGCTGATTTAATATATTTATAAAGTTTCATCACTCTAGCAATGATACGTTTTAATATATTTATAAAGTTTCATCACTCTAGCAATGATTCGTTTTAGGTTACACGCGGCAAAGTCATTATTTTGCTAAAAACAGGGCCATAACTCCTCTGATTTCTGAAAAAAAATGCACCAAAATACCCAGGTGCACAAGTTTGCAGGCTGATTAATACGTTTTTAAAGTTTCATCACTCTAGCAGCAATACTTCTTGAGTTACGCGCGACGCAAGTCCAAAAATATCATTTTTTTGCTAAAAAAGGGCCATGACTCCGCTGATGTCGGAAAAAACTGCGCCAAAATACCCAGGTGCACAAGCCCCGATATCGATCAATATGCTTATAAAGTTTCATCACTCTAGCGGTTATACTTTTTGAGTTATACGCGACACAAAAATAAGACGGACGGACGGACGGAAGGACAGACGGACGGACGGACAAGGGCAAATCTATATGCCACCACCCCCTCTAAAGTGGGGGCATAACATTCAGCTGTCATACCCATGTGTATTAAATTAAATAAATGCTTACGATCATATAATATAGCAAGTCAACAGCTTAAACAAGGAATCCCGTTTAGTTCAATATAGCGTACATGAAGCATATATGATTGTACTTATGAATATTTCAGTTTGGATATAAAACGCATTTTTATATTCCCTCACCTTCTTACCTGATAAAGTAACTAGACAAAACAAGTTCTGACTTACATTATGATGGCTGTATTAATCTTGTATCATAACACGTATTTTAACACGACATTTTAGCATATTTGGTTAGAGCCTTGTCTAATGGCATATGTTCTTATAGCTGCAACTGCGTTTTATAAATATCCGCTTTTTCATTTTTGTTGAAACATATTTGCTGATTGATCATCTAAACAATTTATATATGTAACATATAATAGACGTGATTTAAACTTAAAATATCAATGTAACAAATCATAAGTCAATACTATCATAGATAGATAGAAATATAGATTTATTCTCGTTAAATCGCACTGTACAATAATCATTACATATTCGAATTAAAGATATCGAACAATGGCATAACGAACATGTATTTATAAAAAAAACAAAAACAACAGCAAACAAAGGGCAACATGAAATGCAAGTGCATACCACTCGAAAGTCATTATTTACTCAAACATAATTGACTATGATACAGAAACAACAGTGTATACGCAATGACATACTATTTATCATGTTTCTATATCATACTTTGTAAAATTGACGTTACAACGGACCGATGATTGACAGGTCAATTAGCCAATCAGATCGCAGAACTGATAAGCATGTGTTTCATCAGCCATTTTATCCGTCAAACTTACCAACATGTCGGACATTCCAGTAATTGTTATATTTGTGTAGTCACCCTTTGGTGTAACCTTTAGAAAAAGTAAATTTACAATGAAAGTCCGTTCAGTTCTACGGAATTCCTTGATTCTAAAAATAACGTGCATATGCGTAATGATGACGTAGATTTAGTTTACACAGTCACGGGATTTAAAACAACAACACAAATGGTGTAGGTGTAGGGGCTTACATATAAAAACATGTGTTTAATGAACAATTGCAATTAAATTATTTGAGGGTAAAATGCATTTATTTTGCAAATAGAGAACCGTCAAAGACAGCAATAAAGCGTATAAACAAAGGGAGCCTATGCGAGATTAGCTTAACAAGTGAAAGTATTGACCTAGTGTGTGAAATGAATAAAAAAGCTAAGGATAAATCAATATTTAGGATGATAAAATACGGTGTGGACCAAGATGACCAGCTCCAATGCCTTGTGGTGTTTACTTACCGCAGACATTGCCTGTAAGTCGCCTTGGACAAAATCCACTGTGGAAAACACAAGCAAGTATCAAAGGTAAGTTACTTCAATAATTTATATTATGTAACTGAAAACAAAAGCAACACACACTCGCAATATAATAAAGAAACGAATTTTTTTTCTTGTTTACATTTGCAGAAAGCTTCTGTCAGATGCGTTACTGTTGATGACGATTACATTATCAACATGTTTACTTTCTGACACTTCTGTACTGATACGGTAGATCTTCCGGTGTATTTAACGATTTCCTAAACTGTCATGCTTCATTTTTTCATCGTAACCGACCGGCGACTCGTGATACCATGTTGTTTTTCTGACGGACATAAACAGAGTAGTCTCCCTTGAAATCGGTGGGCGTGGTTAATTCGGCTCTGTCGTAACGTCAATTGTTGACACTATATATCGGTTTCAATGCGGCAATAACATTGTTCACATAAATATAAAAGTACATGTACATCACAAGCAGTGTAAAATTCAGTTAGTGTTCGCAAAGTTTAAACAATGATCCTTAACTTTGTTTCACATTAATGTATGATGTACATCCTTTCAATATAATCTGATAAGGAATTCCAATAATAAATGGCTTAATTACTGTAACATAACTTTTAGGAAATTATACATCTAGGTGACTTAATGTACAACACTAGCAAGCTCATGATTTCAATTCATGTTTGAAGGACATCTGTTTTGTTATCAATATTTTCACGATTTAGTCGTTATTGTTGCAGTTGCAGATTAGCCAGACTAATATTATGTTCTTTATCCTTTAGGCCCCATATAATTTGTATATATGACAATACTGTTTTTCCATATTTCAATTTAGTTTTAAGCATTAATTCAAACTAGGTTAACAGGAATAGCAAGCATAATTCATATGACATTGTATGAGTGCATAACACATGTATGTTTAGTTTAAACATTTAGGATTTGTGCTTGTCTATATAAATATTTAAGACAATAATTCACTTTTGAAACAAAAGTGTCTACAACAGACACACCTTACAGAGTACTATAAATGTAAAGACATAGCTATTTTACATCTTGTGTGGATTCAATAGCTTGATCATTATTTAACTTTACATCTAGATTTAATGTAAGTTTTGAGTTTAAAAAGTAATCAGTCTGTTTTCCAAGATATAAAGCCAATTTATTGTCCACCAGCCAGGACGTAAAACATTTTAGAATATAACCAAGTTTTATGGAAAGTAAATGGACTTTTATGGGCAAAAATAGCACTATCATCTGCATACAACATTAATTTACAATCAGAAACATTCTAATAATCATATTATTATATAGCATTAAAGCAGAGATGGTCCAAATATACTGTCCTGGGTAACGCCACAGATTACAGGTTTTAAGTCGGAAAGGGAATTGTTTACACTTTCAGTGTTTGTTTTTTACACCATAAGGCAGATATGAACCAGTCCGTACTTTTTATTCACCTAAGATTAAGTGTTCCGCGTAGTATATCATGGTCCACTGTATCGAATTCTTTTTGACGATCTAACATAGTCATGTCCGTGAAAACATCCATTGAATTACTTGTTCTGATATGATCTAGCAGATGCACAAGGCAATAGTAAGTGGATTTAAAAAACAAATCTTAAATTCGACTGATGTTCGTTAAGTAAAGAAGTGTTAGTTAAAACAGTTCAATTTATGAATATATACGTATTAGCTATAATGTTAATATTGACAACTGACTTAAAATGGGAAAATACCATTTGGTTTGAAATTTCCTATTATTGTTATTCACTTTGAGGAAAATAAATTGTGTATAAATACTATGTAAAACAACCATATACCTTAAAGATCACCAAGTATGTTACGACACGTGCAATAAACATGCAAATATCCGCTAGAGCTACTAAATTTAAATATACATTGAAAACAATGGCGCATTAAACTTATACTGTTCTGTTTCAATTCTTCTCGAGACGAAATGTTTGTAGACATTGTTTATTAACCATGTAAGAAATTGAAAGACGCTTTTAGAACCTGACCCGTTTTAACGACACTAGCTTCAACCCTTAGCTCTGTTTCACCGTAAAACATTTTCACAGAGACCTCTTTCTCATTTGTTCTGTCCGTTTCAGGTAAATCTAGTGTAAGCTTGCCAATGAACTTGCAACCATCATCATCTGTGTACTGGGGATTGCGCTTTGGTGACGTAAAAACTTTGACAGATAATCGCGTTTGTGTTGAAGTAAGTGGATAGTACTGATGTGCCTGGACATGGAACCCACTTTGAACAATAGTGTCAACTTTAATGTGTTTGTCAAAACAATCGCGACATTTTTCCCTGCCTTCGATGACAAACTTCCTTGACATTGGGTGAATAGCTGGATCAAATGTTCTATTTGTCTCTACCCCATAAGTAAGCTTCGCTGCCCTTGCAACTATAGCGCTGGGGTTGTGGCCAAAGATCACTGCACCTTTCAATGCAGCGAGACCTGCCTCTTCTGGAATCACCAGTCGTTTTCCCGGAAACGCTTTCTTTAATCCATCTTGTAGTATCACTGATTCAGAAAAGCCGCCGACCATAATTATTGTATCGGCCCCTTTCACATTTGGTTTGAGAAATATATCCGACAAATGATTCACAATATGATCGATAGTCGGTTGAAAAATCGATTGTATCGTTGCTGTACTTATTCTCAGCTTATCGCCGGTGAATGAAACAAGCTTGTCTAGGTCATTGTCCTGCATAAGGCTTAACCTGAAAAAGTTGATGTATATAAAATTGTCGATTGGTTATTTTTCTAATACTGTTCAATCAATTATGTTCTGTATTCATGTTACAAGAAATACGGTTATTAATGAGTACTAACAAAGATCAATAAACGACACACATCAAGTATGTATCCCAATCAATACATACCTAAAGTCCGTTCCATTGAGCGTTTTGAATGTTTCATGTATTGCAAGTGGCAATCGAAAAACAGCCTTGTAACTTGGGTCGTCATTCAATTGCATCCCTCGCTTTTTGATTTCAAATTCTGTCATAAAGTCTAAGTAATCTTCTTTGAAATGACTAAAAATTATTCATTTTGTGCAAATTATATTCCATATATCGTTTAACATAAAGCAGTTAAAAGTAACTAATAGTAAATGCTTAAAACTGACTATGCACATCCGTGTTATTAACATTTAAGGTCTAGATAATATATTTGCATGCGCAGGAATGCAGTAAGTCGCAAATAAATGTTACGTAACAAATCTTAATTAAAATAAAGCCTAGCCAAATTGGTTCGAATATTGGTTATAAATATATCATCACCATATCAATTTATCTGAGAAATTTCACCAGCTTTTACAAAGAAAGAACATAAAACACCCTGTGTAAAGCTACATAAAACTCATCATGTCGATTAAAAAAACGTATATTACATAATGTACTTTAACATTTCTTCCGCGAGTTAACACCATTTTGCTAAAATATACCTCTGAAAATGCGTCAGGACGTCAGTTCCTGCGATATTTTCCATAAACTTAAGAAAAGCCTTGTCTACTGTAGTGCCTCCCCAAGGACCTCCACTGGCCTTGAACACCTCCTTCACCGTGCCGTCATCCATACTCTCGTGCACGGTGATGTCTATTGTGCCACCTGTTGTTGTAGCAACGAGAATGTATAATTGCACAATAGCATGCTTGGCACGTGTTTTAGATAAATAACGTTTAAAAGTATATTGTACGCAGTTAGTGTAAGAATTACAAACACTAATATTTACCTCAAATGCAATCAAACAGCTGCAATTGCAATGGATATATCAGACAGATACAATATACGACATATTTATGTGGAAATACTATAATGACTTTCCTATACTAAACTTAATTTACATTTACCTCCAGCATCAAGAACAATATAACGTTTGCCTGGACTGAAGGCATTAATCGAAGCTTGGCCGTCACTGCCAGTTACTCTCTCCAGAGGGAGATAGCGACAGTATAGAGATGCAGCTTCCGGTTCTAAAGCCAGGGAGAGGTTTCCAGTTTCTATTCCTGCCTGCAAAATTTAGATTGTATGTCTGCAACTAGGTCATCGCTCATTTGCCTTAACTAATGTTATGGGCTAACTTAATGTTGATCCGACTAAAGTGTCTCTAGCCGCTGTGATTATTTCACAACATGGATTATTTATTTGAAATAATACGGACGTAATAAAACTTACTTGGACCGCTGCTTCTCTCATAAACTGCTTGGCTGCATCGTCCCAAATTGCGGGTACAGTCAAGACCCAGTGGATTTCTTGGAACTTTACAGCCATGCCTTTGCTCGAACAAACTTTCAGTAGATGGTCTTTTAGGTAACGAATGCTCTCTGTAAATACTTTCTGACTGACATCTGTAGCCCTTTGTCGTCTAACAGTTTGGTTGTTCTTGACACTTTCTACAGATAAATAATAGAAGTCACTCAGGTTTTTTTTTAATTACTACGACTATAATTTAATATCAAGTTCAATATTTGATAAGTCTACTTAAACGAATTAAAATCCATAATATCTTAGTTGACGAATAATATATGATGTTCTAAGACGGATTAAAATTGTGATATAGGTGTGTCATATTATATTTCCCTACAAGCAAATTAATTTCATAAACGTATCCTGTGCTACATAATAGATTATGGACCATATGTATATTGTAATTTTATTGTACTTTAATGAAGCTAGAATTTCGTTTCATTTGCATGTCATCATAAAATGGCACCCATACAATGAAATTACTATATGTTTAATGTTGACATACGTATGCTGACGATCATAAAATAACACCTGCACATTTTAACTTACCCTATGTTCATATAATAGCATTTTATAATGTTTGAAGAAGAACCATCTTTCATGGGCACCTTTCATTGCAAGAGTCATATACGTGTCTTCTGCATCGTATCCGAAACTGTGGAAATGTTGATCCGGAGAAAATAAGATGCATGAGGGTGTTTTCATTGATACGCACGAGCTAGAACCTGCGCGCGTTTCCCACTTGTATGTTAGGATTTTCATTGGGTTTTCTAAGAATTCTCCGTGAAATGAGAAGGCATAGCCGGAGTATGTTGTACCGAAGTCTATGGCAGCCACCTGGAGCCTGTTCTTGGTGGCTGACAAAGATACTGGTAGTGCGCTGGCCATGATATGATTTATCTGAAACAAAAACATGCATTTTTGTGTTAATTTGTTACCTAATATGCATAGAGTTCAAGGTGTGTAAACCATGTTCATATTTGTTGTTTTTTTAGAAACATATTTATACGAGTATGTATATAATAATAAATCAATAATAATCAACAGGGTGATATTTCATTTCTTTGATTAGGCATAATTGCACACGCTCTCGGTCAAAGCAAGGAACCTAATTTGTAAGATACTCACACGGTTTTATATACATAAAAACCAGGTCATGGTATTTACAAAAATAAACTGACTTTCATTTTCTTTTCACATAATCACTCGAGTATCCACACACTTTTAACATAAAATGTGAATTAAAGTCTTTAAAAGTACACCTTATTGTAATTTAAAAATCATTCACAACATACCTCTTGTTAGCGTGGTTTTATTGTTCAAGGCTTAATATGTTACTGTCGCATTATGTAAGGACCATCCGTTAAAATTTTAATATAAACTATATGAATTTTTAGCTGCAGGGGAGAAACAATTAGTTAAATTTGAATTAAGGAAGTAAATATGACTGTGTATAGTGGTATTGGTGTTTAACTTGTACATGTTAAGACAACGTTGTTGCTATGGACAGTATGTAAATAACGAAATAATGAATAATATTTATAAAAACGACGGATTAATTATAACTGATAAAACAATTATTACCTGTCTTGACAGACTATAACTGCTCTACTTTCGATAGACCTGTGTTCACAACGTACTTTCGATTCCAAATATCATAGGCATAAACATTATATCGGATACATAACTGGTAAAGGTAAACAGATACACCTTGTTACAGTTGTCTCACATTTAAATTTAATGTTATTTAACCGGGTAAATATAAGTTACAAAAACAAAAGCTCTGTATTATAATATATGAGTATATAACTCCAATTAAATAAGCTGTATAAAAACTTTTAGTTACATCTCATGATCATTTATTTCATAAAGGGTACATATTTCTTAATACAATTCATAACATTCATAACATTTCAATTCAAACTGATGTTGCCTCCTTTCAGCGGTCAATGTAAAACATTGGTGTAAGGGTGCGCCAATCTTATCTTTTACCTTAAAACGCACTTCATTTTCATTTCACTTCGATGGATCCGAAATATGCGAACGATCAGAAACTGTTTTAATTACTTTCATTTTAAATTCCGTTACATAATCTCTCTTTGGCATCATATTCGTATTGCATGTTTTACTGGGTATTAATTCATGTCAATATCAATCAATTAAGAGTTATATTTCATTAGGCCAATAAACAAGCAATCAACCAGTTTCAAATGAATACTGAACGCATTGACTGAACTATGTAGCACGCACAATAACATGGACACAAACTTTTTTATTACCAAAAAATAATATAAAATTAATACCAACAACTAGTAAGATAGTATCGTTATCGAATAATACATCTTTATAATAATAAACAATTTTCATTTCCACCATTATATAAAGTCGAAAACACAAATGAGTCTTCACACATTGTATGATGGTCGTTGTACTATGGAAACGATGCGAGTCTCGTCTCTGTTGTAAACCATCTGCTGTTGTTGACCATGTATGACTGGCTGTCCATTCGGCGTAAAAACAATGTAACTGGGTCTTGTGTTGACGAATGCTAAACCCATACCTATGAAATGTACAAGTATCCGGACATAATGTGTTTGTAGATATGACAAATCACGTATCATGTCCAAATCAATAAACACTGTTATGTCTTTATCAACTGTACACAAGTGGTATTCGTCTGATATACTGTACATATCGCACAATACGGAATATAGATATACAATCGTAATAATGTTTTTTTCCACAACTGTACGAGGATAATTTATTAAAAGTGCGATGACGGTTCGTATAGCATACCAGGATTAAGTTGGGCAGGCTGACAACAGCATTTCTAGGCACAAATGCAAATCAAACCGACAAATATACAGAACAAGCTGATGCAGCTGAACGACAGTGCAAGAATTCCGATGAATAAGGTGTTCGAAGCTCCATAATTATGGATATATCTGGAACGTTAAAGCAATTACGTCTATAAAAACCAAACAGAACATAATGTTGTGCATTCAAAGAAAATGTCGAGGCTGCAATGATCTAAAATAAATATTGAAAGAAATATTTCGTTACAATTGTCTCGCATTTGAATGTAGGTAATTAAAGTATATATAAGATACAACGGAAATACTTGGTATTTAAAGAAATGAAGACATAAATCTACCGTTGCATCAGCATCAGTTTTTTTAACGGGAACGCCGCATCCAGTTTTTTTCGAATATTGAAAGAAATATAAAATAATATAGTATTTTGTTTTTACGTCCCTGCCGTACAATCTCTTGTTTGAAAAAATAACATCAACCCTATTTGGGCCAGAAATAAAACTAGAGCTGTCTTTAAAGGTGTCACTAAAGGTGATTAATACCCCACAGACAGCTTTGACGCAGATAAAGATGTTTATAGTTTTAATGCTTTGACACAGAACAATGTCTTTTCTGATAAGAAGACCTACATAAGAGGAAAAATGGGCTTGACAAGCAAAAAGAAGAGTACAATATATGTCCTGTACAACTATGTTGAAGTTTGATCTTGACGAATGACCTTGAACTTTACATGGTTCTTGCGCGTGTCTACAAATGATATCTTCCATCCAGACAAGTTATATCAAAACCGTTCCATGTTGGACAAACTTTTGCTATCTACAAAACTTCCTTCTTATATTTGATCTTGAAGTGTAACATTTGAATCACATCCACATCCTAACACTAATCCAATGACATGGATTATGGATTACACACCTGGCTATATCATCTGGAATCGTGTTGCGACTCATTTATTAGGTGTTTGACTACATATGCTGTTACATCTACACGAGTGGACTTTATTTATCCATCGTAATTAACCCTTGAAATAGCTAGCTAGCAATTGTTATCTTATCTTTATGTCCGGGCGGATCTAGGATTTCGGGTTATGGAGCGGGCGTAAACATTTGATCATGCATGATATAATCCCTTTATGTTGACTGTGGGTTTGCAGTTATCAGCTACAGATCCGTATCAAATATGTAATAAATCTTCCTCATCCTCATTCTCATTATCATCATCAGTAGAAGCATTAAATGCAATTTGTTTCACTGAATAAATTAATACTTCACCGTATTATGTTCGAAAGACATGTTGTTTCGTCTGTATTTCATGAAACTGTTTTGGCAGTAAAATTCCCTAGTTTGATGTGCCTGTCCACTAAATACGTATTTGACATTCAAAGATTATATATATCAGGAACAATCCATAGCTGACTAAATTCAAACACACACGCATTTCATTTATCTCTTTTCGAAGTGAATATCATTTAAATAACTCACACGTTCAAAGTCAAGCTCATCAATTGTATTCAAATGTACTATATACTGTGTGTTTTTTCATCGAACCGAACAAACGGATAGACAGACGAAGTATTGTTTTTTACACGAAGTATTGTGAAATTTACTCGTATGAATGCGTTGTGAAATAATATGGCAAGTAAAGCCAACGTTGTGTGAATTTGGCTGACTTATGATGCCGGAAAAATTGAAATCGCTAGGCATTGGAGCCGACGTTGTGGACAACCCTCTACTTTATCACTTAACGAGTATATCCTTTTTATGAATGCATAAAACAATGTGAACTTTGGGATAATTGCTAATGGAACAATGAACAAGAAGTTTGTCGATTGAGATATAGTTGGGAACTGAACTATTTATTGAGATAAAACTGTATATACTCGAAAGAAGTAATTGATTTTACTTGAATTTCAACTTTAAATCATATTTATTCGAAAATTATAAATGTATTTTATGTGGTACCCTGTGCCAACGGTGTATTGCATCTAATATCTTTCCATTATATATGAATTTAAAAAAGAAAAAAAAACATTTACAAATAAGGTATATATACCCATTGTGTATAGCTTTCGATGAAATTTGCGCCGGTACTACGGTGTACATAAGAAATCGTAGGGGTCGGGCTAGGTGAGGTATGTTTTACTGAAATTGATGTGTATATTTGACCAAATTGCGCTAGTTATTGAATACTTTGAGCAAATGTGTACATTAATGTACAGCTCAAAGTTCTTCTTGGTAGAGGCAAAAATAATGCAAAAACAAAAAATCCGGAGTACAGTTATATTATCGTGTTTCAACAACCAAATACATCATAACAAAATCAATATCTATTACCATCGACGTAAAATTATATGTTTTTGTGAAGAAATGTTCAAAACAAATATTTATAACAAACGTTAAGTGCGGATGTTTTGAAATGATGATTAAATCGACAGGAAAGTAAAGGCTACACTACACTATGTTTTTTACATGCAGCTTCTACTGACCAGTAGGGGTGTCAGTTATTTCAGTAGGTGGAGTAATATTCAAAGAAGTGTCTAAAAGTTATGTATAAAGGCAAATGAAAACACCTGAAATATTATTTAAACAAAGGTTATTGAATAATTTCAACCAAAAAATATTTACAATATCGACACAAATAAAACGTTTACAGTGCGTTGTTGTTCACGCTGTTCGATAGAGAAAGTATGTCTATTAATAGTATACCCATATGGGCGCTCGCTGGTGGGCGATGAAGGAAGGAGACATTTAAAAGTGATGAGTGTTATCGGCAGTGCGAAGACTCTTTTGACTGATCAGATGGATGCAAGTGTAGTGTGCGTCAAGGGAGGTTTCTACGTTCAAGGAGTCTGAGTGTACGCTATTTTTTACAGACTTATGAAAATAAATGAACATGGAAACCCTTTTCGTTCTTTTTATGACTAACAATTTGCAATGTGAAGTTATCGCCATTTTCCATGGTATCTTAAATATAAGCGTTTCCATCTCTTTGATCAGCTGCATAACATACATTTACAGTGCAAAATCAATGTAAAACAGTGTCTTATTTTAATATCTCCATATTCAGAAAGCAAAAGTACTCAGCTGATAATTGCGAAAGAAGTGGTCTTTATGTGACAGCAAACTTACATGTAATTCAGGTGTTTTAGTGAGAAGAAATATAAAACCTTCGTTACCACAAGTATTGAAGTAATGTATTGACAATTAGGTTGCGCAAACCATGTTTCTCATAAATCCGTATCAACATACCAGATTATAAACTAATCTGATGTTAACCGAAAAAGCGTATGTACATTTTCTTGTTACTGTTTTGCAACGAAGATTTTAGTATTTCATTACTTATTTTAGATATGTAGTGAGAAAACATACTGCGAAGAGTTTAATTCAGATATGGTATTATGACATATGTGCTATTTAACATAAAAACTAATTTAAAAATACAAACAAGAATCATTTGAAAGTTTGAGTTGTGTTACAATTTTTTTTTATAAACGGCATTCAGTTGAATTACAATGCTATTTGAAAGGGTATCATAAACCACAGCAATTTAAAATAAGCAATTCAAACTCACAATATAGTATTTCCAAACATAGATTGACTGTAGTTTTATTATGAGTTTGTTTGAAGGTTCAATTATAAAACCCAAATGACGATTTCTGTCTGCTTTTATTTTGGAAACATTTGTTATATACCCGATATTCTATAATTATCATATTGGTATTTGCATTGTATTGACCGAATTTCAACTGTTCACATATTACGGTGTCATTGAACGGCACTTGATGAACTCTTCGTTACGTGCTACTGTATCAAAATATCCGGCGGTAAGCTCTACAATATTACATTTATGTTATTACAAAATGCTAAAATTGTTACCAATGGTTGCAGATCTTACCATAGAAGAATTATAATCATGCCGGTCAAGCAGCTTATGTTGAAATTACAACTTTTTTACAAATAGGCTTTACATCTTTAAAACAGACTAGCATAATTGTACGCTGCAATAAAACTTTGTATATTAGGTGGATCTATTCCAGTGTCTGTGTTGTGAGTCAAATATTTTACCGTTGTTTATAATAATCCTACAGCTCAGGTTCCTTTAGGGCATCTCAAAGGTCGTCATCAAACATTACTACGCACCATCAGTCGGTTCAACTATATATGCCAAGCTACAAGCTCGTTTCCTATTTACTTTTTAAATAATATTTTAAATAATAAGAGAATAGCTCTAAAAACTAGATGTGTCACAGACATGGAAGCCCCCACAACACGTCAAAGGGGTCAAAATTGGGCTAAAATTTGTCACAGCCGAAATTCCTTCCTTTAAATCATCTACACATACAATTTCTCCTGCTGTAAAAGTTTGAGCAAATTCCACACAGCAGTTAAAGACGAGTTGAGTCCACACAATTTTGGACCTTCATGCGTACGTACGTACGGACGGACGGACAAACAAGTGTGGAAAATAAAACCTCCCACTTTGTGGAAGCATAACAATAAGCAGATAATAAAGGACTATTAGCTTTGTTTAATGTTCCACCAACACTCAGTCAAACGGTGACGGTACGTATATAAAATTATATATTTATGTTAGTATTTTATATATAAAATAAAACTAGACTATTGTTAAAAATATTTAAAAAAGAAACTTTCAACTACCAAAGAAATGTACCGGTTCATAAGTGCTCGATTGTTTTAGAACAACACGCCGCACAAACGATGACAAGACGGATCACTGTGTTTTGTTGTAGTTTTTCTTTGGGTTCAATAATATGACGTTTTTGATTCGACAATCCTCAGCATTTTTCATTGCAAAGGATAAACATTTTCGGAAAAATTTAGACGTGTTTGAAACTTGGACTAATAAACTTATTCTACAAACAGAATATTAAGTAATATGTCTTTATCGACGCAGTAGCAATAGCTTCATGATATTTTGGTGTCCGTTTGCTTAAGCAACATTATATTTGGATAATATTACTGTTCAAAGTTGCCGCCTAGATTCTAGGCGACGCGTCGTTTTGAAAACGATCCTTAACAATTGCAACTCCCAGCAACGATCAATTTGATAGGAGAACACACAACGCCGAACTGTTTGGAGACGCCATTTTGGAGTTGTGTATTGAAATTGTGATTTCCAAGATCGTGTCAATATTGACAGTATTTGACTATAGTGTGTTCAATTTTTGGTAATAATGTTTTGGGTTCAACATAAACTGATGCTGTTAGTGATGTTTAGTGCATTTATTATGAATGTATTGAAATTAATGTGTATGGATGATTTATTGTGTTCCATAGATGACGTCACATCACTACCAAAGTGCGGGTTTATGTGAATATTAACAAAAAACAGTTTGTGATTTATGACGATTAAAAATAATAAACTATATGCATTCTTGGTATTAAATTGTGTGTTTTCTTGAATCTGATTCATTTTTACTGAAACTGTTGACTTTATAGTCGATTCCGAATAATATGACGTACCTCCAAACATTGACTGATATAAACGCTAGTAACCTGATATAAAAAATATATATCAGACACCTTTGTATCAGGCCGATATCAGCATAGTGGTATGATAAAGATAAATATAGTTCTCATTCATAACCTTAAAAATACGAATTTTATATTAGAGTTGGTTATTGCGGTAGTAACCAACGGTTTGTCGTTCCGATGCTTGTTATCAAACAATTTAATTCCTACGCATCGGAACTCCAAACCGTTGGTTATTACCGTAATAACCAACAGTTACCCGTCAATTATTTCTTAATTAACATATATTTCTCTATGAATTTACCTTAAAACTGTGAGTTGAATTACTTTTAATATCCATAAAGAATACAACATCAGTAGAAATAAATGATTTTCAGAAAAAACAATGTTTACCACAATTACAATATTGGTTTTATTCCATTTTTTTTGCATTTTCAGAAACAAATCGAGCGAATCCTAGAAACTAGAAATCAACATACCCTGGCCTTTAGTAACTTGATCTTCGAAAGCTTGGAGCGATAGAAAATGCAACAAGCCGTTGTGTATTTTTGCTGATATAAATGGCAGCATTTTGTTTATTTAATGGATGTGGCTTTTCTACGACATTAAATGTAAGCAAATATACAAACTGCAAGGCAGATAAACAAAATAGAGAGTCAAATTAACTGTTGGGTTATATTCTTATCGTTATAATGTTAATTAAATTTCCTACATTATGTATTGAACATCCTAATTAATATAATAATTATCCTAAAGAGAATAATATTTTAAAACATGGAAAATAATAAAATGAAACGAAGTTTAATCATTTATACAGAAACTATAATTACATTAATGTAACTTTTATCGTCATCAGCATTATTTTCACTATTGTCGTTGTTGCAATTGTTGTTGGTGCTGTTGGTAACAGTATATTGCTTCATAAAAATGTAACGAATAAACAGAGTAAGAAGAAATACTGAACACGTTTCTATATTTGATCATATTCTGATGATAGATTCGAGTCTCAATTTATATCAAAACCAGGCATTCGCTAAAAATGCCTTTCAAACAAACCCACATGGTTTCCCCAGATTGTTTTAAACAACGTTCTTTCATTAGCGTAAAAAACGCGCTTTTTTTTCAAAGCCAATGAATGTTACGCATTTTTTGAGACAACCGGTTTCCGGTTATGAATGTATCCCGTATTTAATTCTGTCTCAGGCAATTTCACGGTCCACTAAAACCAGCCTATTTTCTCTCGAATCTCGGAACACAGACGTTTCCATTCCGTTTAAAATAATGTGCCCGACATAAAGTAAAAGAAGAAATTAAATGTAAAGTTGCTGTACAGAACAAAGGTCAGTATAGACTCGCAAAGGTCCCTCCGAGCCAGTGTCATCGGTATTGATCCATCTATATTCACCTTTACAGACATAAATAACGTGTACGGCAATGTTGTGAAAATGAAAAACACACTGATCAGAAGCAGCATCTTTGCTAACGGTTTCATTTTCTTTTCACGCGTCGTTGGATTAGCTGATTCAGTGTTCGCATGGACCTTTCTAAGTCGTCGTTTTTGTGCGAATATCACCGCCACTATACTTGTATTACTGACCACAATTGCTATCATAGGGACAACGTTCAGAATCATAAGTACAAGAATATTCCATTCATTTTTTATAAAGTGATCGTACGCTGGGGAAACGGGGGCGCATACAACTGAGCTTTCATTTGTATTGTTGCTGTCAACAAATCGTAGTGCTCGGACACTCAGAAACACGTGATGCATCGGGAAGGACACGCATACAATAAAGATAACTACAGCTATAATGACAGAGTTCTTCGGAGTCAGCTTTGACTTTGAGAAAGCGATCGACGTTGTCATCATTAGTCTCTCGATTGTCATCATTGTAAACAACATAGCGGAAAAGCTTCCAAATGTGTAATTCAACCAGCTCAACGTCCGACAATAAAATGGATACTTGTCCCAAAGATCTATGTAGAACACCTTTTGCAGAGTCTTTGCGAATGTCGCTGTCCATAGCAAAAATATGTCCGACACTGCTAGACAAATCAGGTAGGCGCTGGTCGAATATGTCCTCATCCGTTTCCTCAATAAGACAATAATATTAATAACGTTCCGCATGTTCCAACAATTATTTGTACCACAGGAATTATTGCCCACAACCAAAAATTCAGGTAGCATTCCGTATATTCGTACGGCTCACACTTTGGATTTAACTTCATTGTGAGATACCAAAAGCCTGTATCAAGACAGCCAAAATCAATCTTTGCAATGTACAATACCGTTGCTGCGGTATATTATCCATGCAATAAACCGCTGTATAATAATAAAATACGTACAAGTATCGCGTTCTTATAATTTATATCCACGTATTAAAACAATCGATATATAAAAACAGACAACGCTTTCATCGGCACGAGGAAAATTCTGGTTCTATGTTTCGCTTGATTATGTTCAGATTCTTACAAGAATAATGCATTTAGTGGCTATTCATCTGAGAAAAGACTTCAATCAGAATCAGATTTTAAAATGTATATCGCCATTGTGTAGTTATATTTGTTGTCTCTTAACCATGCCGCTTTGAATAGTATATGTTATCAAATGTATAGCTGCTGGATTGCGGGCCAGTGTAAAACATGTTCTACTCATTAAAACGTTAACAGGTTAGAAAACTAGACAAATATACAGCAGCTTAATACTCTGCAAGAGTAGAGGCCTGTCAAAACATATTTCAATTGAAAATGAAAATATTATGTGGGGCAAGAAATCTGATGAGACAAATTCTTGTCCGATGTTCAATATCGTGGTCTTTCTTAGGGCTACAAACATATATTATTTTAATGGCATTCCTACTCGACATTCTGACACTTAATGTTCATAACCAACACACATTATCTGGATATACATTTATAATGTAAAACGATCGATATCAGTTTTATTACCGGGCACTCTCTGTGAAAGACAGTAATTAATCTGTCGAAGAGAAACTGCTTTGGAGTTGAACACAACTCAATTTAAACCTTAAAAAAAAACAAGATGCTGAATATTAAAAATATTAAACATTATATGAATGCAAAGGCTGTGTTACAATCTGTTCAACCGCATTAGCAAAAGTGTTGTGCGATAGTGTTTTTAATGTTAAAAATACTTACAGGAAGTTACTCCCAGAATATTTTATTTTGTTTAAAAAAATATCTTTAAATGTTTGCTCTTTCAATTAATAATGCATCTGAAGTAGCAAAACCTTATCTCCTGTCAAAAAGGTTGATGGAAATAAACAACAACATATGCCTCTGTCGGGTACCCACGACCTTCGGCATGTAATATTCTGCCTGTTGTAGTTTTTTGATACGATTACTGGAATCTTACCGAACGCTATTGAGTACTTCTTACTTTCGCGTTGGCATTGTGTGAATATATTAAAGCTGTAACGATAAGAGTTCTAGATCTTTCGGCTTTCAACTTGTGGTGCATGTATTTGTTCTGCGAAACACCACAGTAACACCGAGTGTGTTAGGTGTAATATATGAACTATGCGACTGATAATAAGATTTGGCGATGCACAAGATCAGCAAGAAAAAAATATATATGAAATATAGTGATGTATTGCAAAATATTCTAATATAGAGTTTACTTGCAGAAGCAATATATGTGGCGTGTCGCGGGAAAACCGGGCTTAATGCATGTGCGTAAAGTGTTGTTCCGGATTATGCACAGGCTAATCCAGGACGGCACTTTCCGCTTACAGTGGATTTATGTTTAGAAGAAACTTCATTGAAAAAGAATATACCATAAAAGTGGAAAGTGCCGTCCTGGATTAGCCTGTGCATTAAGTCCGGGTTTCCCACGACATGCCTCAGTTATGTGATTTCCTTACTACTGAAATTGGGAAATACCACTATCTTAACGCATATTAATTTATACACATTATAATTACGAATTGGGAGGCCCCAAACAACAGCCTCACTACGCAGATAGTTCGTCATTTATCCACCAATTATTTAATATTATTCCGCTCCAAATGTATCTCAACAGGTCGTGGGTTTCAAACTGTCTGCCATGAACGATGGCCCATTAAAACCCGGCGTAAACGTTATTTACAAACAAAATGGCGGCGTCCACTTCAGTTTTGCGTTGCTAACTACGTCGAGCAGGTGCTCGCATATCAAAACAAAGCTGGCGGCGTACGGGTAAAGTGCAATCTAACTTCAAGCATTTATTTCATGTGTTGTTTTCCATAAATAAACAACATGAGCTACAACATAGGTTATGTAAACGTTACACTAAAAACTACCAGACGACTTATTTATTTAATAATAACCACACCCAGTAGAATACGTCTGATGTGCTGAATGCGTTGGTCAATCATAAGGCTTCCTCTCTACACGTCGTTTGTTGCAGGTTAGCTGTTGTCAACACACTTGTGTAATTGTCGTTTATTTATTAATTTTTTCATGATTTCGATCAACGTATTCGACACATCAGTTTTTGAAGTCAACAAAAAAGAAAGATATTGTTATTAGCATGTTCCAACAACAAAAACTGTGTTTTGATTTTCTTTCACTCGTTTTACTTACTTATTTTATTAACATATAGGATATTTACTCCGTGTTTAATTTCGTGCTTGCCTAGACGCTATATAAACCAATCAAGCGTCTCGATTATTCGGATGAAACCGCGTGACATATAGTGGACATGGCTTCAGTTTCTACTTTAGCGATGAAACGTTCGGACGAGTTTCTAATTCGAGTCATAATAGCTGATACAGGGCTAGATTCCTTGAAAGATGTTCATACCAAAGTAGTTGATCTACCTTAGAATGGTCAGGGTGTGTTTGGCAAAGGTTTGGAAGATAAACTTAAGGACAGGAAAGAAAAGAAAGAACAGTTGCATGACTTAGTGCCTGAATTATTTGAAAAAAGAGAAGTTGGCCTGCCACAACAGGTATCTTGCAAAGAAACATTTCAAAATGGACACTGTCAAAGGTTATCAATCTAGCGAAACCAAAATATTGGGCGATCACAGTAGATCTGGCCAACGCTTACTTACACATTCCAATTTTCAAGGGTCACAGGAAATATATAGGATTCAGTTTTCGAGGTCAATGTTATCAATGGAAAGCGATATGTTTTGGCCCAACTTCAGCATCACAAAGTTAGTTTCTGTGGTGGCTGAATATCTGAGAACATTGAACATTCGTCGAGCTGTTTATATCGACGGTTGGATACGCTTAAATCAAAACAAAATTGTACTACTGCAGGATCGGAAGTTATGTCTAGAACTTTTGGTTTCACTGGGTTTCATAATAAATGTGGAAAAATCTCAGGTGGTCCCCAGTCAAAAACGTGTGTATTTGGGGGCTCTATTTTTCCTAGAAGCAGGAATAATAACCCTAACAGAAAAAAAATTGTAAAAATTAAATAAACAATCAAGATATTCAACAAACTATTAGTAACGGCTCAACAATTTCTGCATCTTTTGAGCCTGGTGGCGTATTACATAGATCTAGTTCCCAATGCTCGTGTATACATGCACCCAATTCAATTACATCTGTTGTGTTTCTGGAAACCATCCAAGAATTCTGTAGAAAAACTCATTCCTTGTACTCCGCACCTTAGGTCACATTTAGTCTGGTGGAGTCAAAAAGCAAACATTTTCAAGGGTCGATCTCTTCAGAATCAATTAACAAAGATCACAACGCAGACCATTTAAGGCTCTCCGCGGTGTAGTACATCTTTTTAAGTTTTTCATGAACTGAAAAGAAAATGTTTAAATCTCAAGTTAAACTAGTATTATATTTCATTCGCGCTCATATAAAATTGCAGATTTACTTATGCAGTCCGCAAGCAACTAAGCTTTCCATGACAATCAACATGAAGATCTTACAGCAAAGTCAACAATTAAATGTTCTTTATTTATTTTAGTATTTTCAATGAGCGAGCGAAAAATATGGATGATAACTCTGGGTCGTGTGGGATGAAGACAATTGCTCATTTCAGTCTGGCTTAAATGGAACTACTTTTCTCGTTATTTTGTTTCATTACAAATTACGTGAATGAATACCGGTTTTACATGATGTTACAACAACAAACATTTAGTTGTTATAAAAACATACTCGGACAAAAACTATGAAAAGAGTTTTTTTTAGATTGAAACAATATATATCATAGAAACAATGCATATTTATATTCAGTGACTCAATTTAATTTTATTTTACATTTACAATGTACATGTTTTGTTTCACACAAGTGCATTAAATACCATAATCACATGCATTTATCTTCAAGTACATGTACGTACATTTACATTATAGATTTGTATACATGTATATACATAACATATAAATATACATGTATTTACATACATTTATTTTAATATAATATAATATGATATTTACACATATTTACACACACACAAGCATACACACATATTCATTCACTAACAGGGTCTCTATCTTTGTCTGCTTCACTTTCTCTCCATTTATTGCAATATCCCCTAACTCATCACTAGTGTCCATCAATGATTGTAGAAACTTATGCTGTTTTACAGCGCCCATTGTTTCATTTTTCTGTTCATGTCGCAGACCTCGCTTGTAGTGAGTGATGGTTCTGGTGTCTTCGTCTTAAGCGTTTCTTCTGTTGGGTTTAATTCATCCTTTGATTCACATCCACTTGCTGCGTCGTCGAAGTACATGTAATACAACAGGATCAAGTTGAAATGCATTTCTACAAAAAAGATAACGTATACAATTTTGCTTTCTTGTTCAGTAAAACAACTACTTTTAACTTATCAATTTGGTTTTAAAATTATTACGTTCTTACATATAAACTTATCGTCTTGAAAATGCGGACAGAGAAAATTAAGTTTTAACACATTCAATTAAGTTATAATTACTTATGAGCATGACTGTTCAGAACAACTAATTGTACAGTCTCAGTTTGACATTCTGCAGTCGTACAGTCGAGTCACGTTGAGTTGTTGGACAAAATGTTTGATTTCTCCGCGCAAAACCTATTCTCTTTAATTAAATGAATACTGCCCGACTTGTAAGTGATGTATTTATCAGGGTTTTTTTCACAAAATACACCAACAACCATCATCACAATGAAATATACGGCTACAAACTTCTTTACAAGTTCTTTTCAAAAATCGACACACTAAGTGATCATGCATATGAAAGAAACTTTCTCAGCTGCCAACATTAACTTTAATTTGACTCAGAGAGCTGTGGACCCGCCTTTGGCCAACATAATCCGATAAGATTTATGACCGTGTCATAAAGATGGTTATCTGATTGACCCCATCTGTTATCAGGAACTATGTGGGCAGTCGTAGAGGGATTACAGCAGTACTGCATCTAATTTAAATCCAAAAAATGTTCTTTTGTTTGCTGGGATGTTGTAGTGTTGCGACTACAAATTGCGCGAGCGAAGCGAGTGAAACAAATTAGGAACATATTTCCAGTTGTGACCGTTTTTATGCCCATATAATGTATAGTCCGGTAGTTTCAGGAGGGGGCGCGCGCCGGGTGCGCCCGCCCCCCCCCCCTCCCATGGAACCGCTAGTGTATGCTATGTCTAAATGGCCCTATTTATTGGCAATTCTGCATGAATACTTAACACTGAGAGGGATTTATATATATGCCTTGTTTATATACCGCCAAACACGTCGACCTTTTATAATAGGGATGAAACTGGTTTTTTGAATTGGTAGAATATGGTGTAAGAAAATACAGTAATCTTGGTTTAACTGCAATTTTAGGTGATTTGTGAACGGTTTATACCAACATTAGAACCAAGTTACGCAACTGATACATGTACATTTCCAATCAGACATTCTTTGGATAAGTGCGTTAACACATGCATTAAATTGATTGATTTGTGTTTATCCAGTAATCTAAAAATAGTTAATAGAAGAAGCGGTAATGACGATAATATTGGGAATTATACGTCTTTGTCCAATCACGGTAATAGTGTTATTGATTACCTGATTGTGTCGGGAGATTTATTTCCATTAGTTAAAAAGTTTACTGTCCATGATTTATACAGATTCTCGTCTCATGTTCCAATATAATTTGTATTACACGCGGATATAAATCAAAAGTCAGACAGTACTATTAATGGTGCACCATATGTCCAATTTACATGGAGTCGCGATAATATAGAAACATTTAAAACAAATATTATGTCATGTAAAGAGGACTTTCAAGCTATTGTTGATGGCATTATAAGCGGTCAATGTGATTTTGATGACAGTATAGAATCATTTTCAAAGTTATTATACGATAATGCCTTTGCTGCATGTGGAAAAACTATCAACATAAGAGGCACGAATGCTGGTCGTACATTTAAAAATGAATGGTTTAACAATGAATGTGAACAAGCTAGGCGTGAGTTAAGATCTGCAAATCGAGCATATAAAAATAATAAATCTGATGTATGCCTCAGATTATTAATCAAAAAACGTAGCTGTTACAAGACTATAACACGCATCGAAAAACGTAAATGCAATTTAAAACAAAAGAATAAATTATATAATCTGGCTAAAACGCAACCTCATAAATTTTGGAAAGAAATAAAAAAAAATTGCGCAAAACTAAACCTCAAGAAAATAATATCAGTAAAGAAGAGTTTTTTGTGCATTTTAAAAATCTTTTTGATAATGAAGCATTTTGTAATGAAGATGTTGAGAATAATACAAGTAGTGCATATCTTAGAATAAATCAGTTAGATAGTGACTTTACAGTGGATGAAGTTGTAAAGCTTTAAGTTTGTTAAAAAAAGGTAAGAGTGGTGGTATCGATGATCTAACGCCAGAAATGTTTATTGAAAGCAGCGAACATTTTGCGCCTATTCTATGTAAACTTTTTAATTATATGTATGCAAATTGTCTTTATCCTAAAAGTTGGACTAAGGGTATTATAGTGCCAGTGCCCCAAAAAGGTAATATGCATGATGTTAACAACTATAGAGGAATAACACTAACAAGTATTTTTTTCCAAAATAGTTTCTATATTACTAGACGCTCGTTTACGTAAATGGGCTGACGACATTAGCCTCATTACTGACTGTCAATATGGTTTTAGAGATAAACGAAGCACAGTAGACTGTATTTTTGTATTGTCTTCTATTATAAATAAAGTTATACATAATGATAAACGAAAATTATACTACGCTTTTATAGATTTTCGCAAAGCTTTTGATGCTGTTTATAGAAATGATATATGGTTCAAATTATTACAATATGGAGCTTCCATAAAACTTGTAAATATGCTCAAAAAGATATATGAAGAAGTTAAATATTGTGTACGTGTCAAATCAAATAATAATACTACTACTAATAATAATAGTAATGCACAATCACAGTACAGTGAATATTTTGACAGTAACATGGGTGTCAAACAGGGTGTGCCCCTTTCGCCATTGCTATTTTGTGTTTTATAAATGATATGGAAGAATATATGAAACAAGACAATTTTGATGCAATAACTATTGACGAAATACAGTTATTTATGTTGTTATTTGCGGATGACACTGTACTTTTTTCATACACTAAAGAAGGACTCCAAAATCAGTTGAACAGTCTTCACAGTTATTGTAACATGTGGGGTATTATAGTAGATATTGAAAAAAGCTATGTCATGGTTTGTAGGAAAGGTAATAAAATGGAAAATGTGGATATTCGTTTGATAGCCTTAAACTCAATAGCGTTAATAAATTCACATATCTTGGTGTCACTTTATCACAAAACGGAACATGTTTGCAAGCTCAGAAACAATTATCCGAACAGGCACTGCGTGCTTTGTTCTCTTTAAAGCTATTTGATACCATGGTTTTTGACATACGTGACAAATTAAAATTATTTGATGCAATGATAAGTCCTGTACTCAACTACGACTCTGAGGTGTGGTGCTTTCATAAATCGCAGGATATCGAGAGAGTTCAACTTAAATTTTTAAAACAAATTCTGTGTGTGCGTCAGCAAACATGCAACGCCGCAGTGTATGGTGAATTAGCTAGATTTCCTTTAAGTTTGTTTAGGAAAATTAGAATCATTAAATTTTGGTCTAAATAAAGAAATGCCCTGAATCACTTTCATTTAAAGTTTGTAACATGAAATCGACTGGAGGTTACCTCATTAATACATGGACAATACAGGTTACAAAAATGTTAAATGAGCTTGGTTTTGCCTATTTATTCGATTATATCTTGGAGAAAGTCCATAATAACTTTCTTAGAAAAATTACGAATGCTCGGAAATCAACGCCAATGGCTTTTTTATATGGTGAACTTGGCAGATACCCTATAGCAATTAACATCACAAGTCGCATGATCTCTTTTTGGAATACAATCTTAATAGGCAAAGATCAGAAATTATCTATCCAAATCTATAAATACATGATGAACTTGCCAATCTCATATTTTAAATGGGCCAACAAAATTAAAGAAATCCTCACCTCAGTAAACTTAAGTAACTTATGGGATAACCAATTCCTAACAACCCAAAATAATATTTGCCGCTTAGTCAAAGCCAAATTATTAACCCAATTAAAAACCCAATGGCACAATCAACTACAGCAAACACATAAGGGACAAATATATGCCAGTTTCAAACAAACTCCATCCGTTGAAGACTACTTTATAAAACTTACAAAAACTGAATATACATGCCTCTTTAAATTTAGAACTGCAAATCACTGGTTACCAGTTGAAACCGGTCGATACGATGGAACCCCATTTGGGGAAAGAATATGCAGACTTTGTAACTCTGGTCAAGTTGGCTCCGAACATCACTATCTACTAAACTGCGATTTCTTTAATTCTGAAAGAGAACAATTCTTAGGACATGATCTTTATGAGCTACTCTTATTAAAATCCTAATATCTAATTCCTTATAACTATTACAGAATACAAGCACATTTATTCGCTTCATATTCAGTAAGTTTAAGCGATAGCAAGTTACCTATTTAACTACCTGTTTTTACCAATGCCACCAGCTAATACACCAACTCTAATATTGCAGTTTGTAACAATACTGCCTTTATTTCAATGTATTTTTATTGTTAACAGCATAACATATTTACATATTATCTCAATATAAGTGACCGTTTACACTTATGTAATCAATATATCAAATATTTGTCTGGTCACAAATGTATATATTTTTGCATGTATATACTAATCACATTATTTACTTTAAATAGAAATATATGCATGTAAATATAAACTGTGCAATGTAAATAATAACTTCATTCTGTATTTGTACCAAATGATAACTGCATAATTATATGTCAATATTAACGTAAGATTGCTATATACTTATACTCATATAACAGAAATAATTGCAGCATTATATAAGAGTAGTACAAAATGGTACCACTCAAGTACAAGTGTTAACATTTTAAATATTTTTGCCTGCTATATTGATATTATATTTCAATTAAGGCAATGGAAACAATAGTTGCATTCTAAATGAGTACAACTGATACCTATATTTCACCTACAATCCTGTTTCTTTATCCTAATTAATCTTGCAGTTCTAGTACCTAAATTAATAATTATACTTTTGTTACTTCCCTTTAAACTTATCCAGCACACAAATTATAATTTGCTTTTGCCCCATCAGTCATTTAATGTTAACCCCTCAGATAACGGCATTCTCCATTGTAATCCTGCAATGCAAAGCTGATTAGAGTAATTACCACACACAATAGGTCCTCCATCTTGCCTTTGTGTTCAACATCGACCTCGCGTGCAGGTGCACTCAAGCGTAAATCAGGACAAAAATAACTGCTGTTGACTGAAACTGTTACAAAGCTAGCTCCAGCACCATAAACGCTAACGCATACAGTCTTTCGCAACAAAATGTTTTTTAAGTATTGATAATGAATTAAATTTCTGACGCAAAATGTAAACCTTTTAAAACGCGTAGTCGTTTCAATTTCTCAATCCGAAACGCCGCGTGCAAACGAAAATACATCACCGCACAACTATGATCACAAACCACTAATTATTTTTACCAGTGCCAGTATTAAAATGCTCTTATACAACTGTACTATTATTTGTTTCTTAAATGCCACGATTATGATGATTATGATAACTATGACGATTATCATTATTATGATTATTATGATTAGTATAATGATTTTGAATATGATATGATAATCATTGTGATTTTGATAATTTTATCAAGTTTTTATTATTATTATTATCATATGTTCCGACTATGTATCTTATTATTTAAATACCCCCCGTATATCATCTACACAATTGTGTTAACGTAAAAATTATCCGAAGTTACTAATTTACTAACAATTTTGCTTTGTTATATTGCCCTAATTGTATATGTTATATACTTGGGTGAAAATAAAAGTCTTGTTCTGTTCTGTTCTGATTCTTAAATAGTTTCAAACCTACAAATCGAAGCTGTTGTCAGGAGATTATATGATAATTATCTACAACAGTGGTATTCCAATGTTAGAAACTCTGAGAAATTAGATTGTTACTTTAACTTTAAAAAAGAATGTATAATTGAAAAATACTTATTTTGAATTAATAACACCAACTTAAGAGTCTTATTTACAAGATTTAGATGGTCAGCGCATAACTTAAATATTGAAGAAGGTAGATATAGAAATATAAATCGTGAAAATAGAATATGTAATAAATGTACTATGAATGTTATAGAAAATGAATATCACTTTTTGTTAGTTTGTCCTTTGTATAGGGAATTACGTATTAAATACTTACCCAGATACTATATCCAATGGCCCAGTATTACAAAATTTAACCGCTTGATGTCGTGTAATTATTAAAAACTCTTTATAAATATAGCCACTTTCTTAAGTATGGCAAATGGCATGCGTAACGATCCGATAACGTAATCGAGTATGCTTGGATTTCTTTCTTTCCTTATGCCACGCAATATTTATTCCATGCTTTTCTCCAATCATTATTTATTTTCCTTTTATATGCCATTTATACATTTTGTCACTATAAGAAATCACATTTTGTCACTTACACAGTATTGTGTCATCTTCGTGTATTATTTAATGTTGTATATCTTGGCAATGTTCTTTTTGAATATGCTAATAAATCTAGACTTGACTTTACTTGACTTAAGTAGCAGTCAATTATATTTCAACAGAGTATTATACGAGTCAATACTTTGTACTTTTTGTATATATTTTTCGTTACTGTCTTACTAATACACCAGAAGCTAAATTCAATTCAAAATGCCAATTCATTATTTTATTAGTAATGCTAGTAATTTAGTTCTTATTTGCGTTTGCCTTCATAGTAGTTCATTTTTGACGAACTGTTGGGCTTGGTGCGCGTTGTCCATTCCAAGATATCGAACGCAAGTTTATATAGTGTTGTTTTGTGTTTGTTTCTTAGTGCCCTGTAGTTTTCTTTGTTATATAGACAATATTTCAAGTGCCTGAAATAACACACACTGAGTTGTTAAATAAGATTTTCTCTATTGTTGTAATTAAACACACACTTTGTACAGACATCGTGTCTTTAAAAACACTTACCTCAACAGCCAATGACTCTTCAAAATCTGATGAAAAATGAATAGAAACTCCCAAAGGCTATTACCAGAAATGCCTTGCCTATTGCAGGAACATCGAAAGACACACAATGTAAAGGTTCCATGTTCTAACGTTTCGATCTTTTGAGAAGGTTCGAAGATGTCTGCCTATGTGCATGTGCTATATCCGTCTAGATAGTAATTACATTAGTGGGCCGCGTCGCGACCAAACCGGCCTTAATGACATTTGATGACGTTTGTGGAAAAACCCGTTTAAAGTAACGTCATTGTTTTGATTCAGGAAGTATTCAAGTTTGTCTGGTAAAAATTAGTTAAATATACTTTATTTTGAATTTAAAGTGGCAATTTGGATGAAGAAATGGAGGTAAGCTTTCGTTTGTTCAATTTATTAATTATAATAAAGTTTTTGTTTGAATTTGATTAATTTTGGGACCATAAAATGAACAGTATGAAACTCAAAGTTAGCAACCACTGAATTATTGATTCAGTTCTAGTGTTTTACTAATATAGTTCACACTGTCCGAATCGAAATGATTGATCGAAATTTTGGTAATATGTTGAGGTATTAAGTCCACTGTTTGCCACTGTAGATATACATTTTAATTCATGCTATTTTCTTAAAAAAATATAGATTTCTAGATTGCATTAAAAAATGCCATGACAGTTTCAGAAATCGTGCAGCTTTTTTGTAGATTCAATAATTATAATCGCATTGATCTAGTTATAGGTAAATATTTAATACTTAGACAATGAAATGTCCCTTTAATTTATGGTTCAGAACGAAGTTAAACATATTTTTAACATGTCAAAAGTGTCGAGCATTAGGAAAGTGCAGCAGTGAAAACAAAAACAGTGGTATTTTGAAAAACGCGCGCATTGGGGGATCGCCTTTGTTTGATAGTGCAGAAGAAAATCGTTATTGCCAAACGGTTAGTGAATCTTTACATCAAGCAAATTCAGTGTTGTATAATGACTCAATGTTTTTATAACAACCCTTGCGCCAGAATTTGGATATAACAAACATGTCTACAGAATCACCGCCGGCAGCTAGCACCCCAGCACCCCAGGCTGTACCAGCTCCTGTCGTTGCAGAAGAGTTGACCACCAATGACAATCCCATCGATGCTATTATTTCCTTTCTAAGGCGAATTGAAACAAAGCTGAACCATGTTGATGAACGTTTGAACACTTTGGACATTCTTGAGAAAAAGGTTTGTAGTTTTGAGTTGGATCTTAAAAGCTATGGGCGTTTGTGCACGATTCTAACCTTAAACTTGATGAACAAATCTCGAGATTGGATAATAAAGTTGAAAATCTTGAATTCTCACTAGCGAAAGCCTAAAGTGACCTTGATATCATGAAAAAACAAGAATCAAAGGTGAAAGATGAACTTTTATATGAACAGTCGTAAAGTATGCGGAACAATCTAATATTTGGCAATATACCGGAAGTGCCAAACGAGAGACATGAACAAACTGAAGCCGAAATAAGGAAATGTATGGTTGAAAAGTTATAAATTGCACAGGATATTACAAATGGCATCCAGTTCGAACGTGTGCATCGCATGGGGAACACTACTTCCGGTTATAAAGACAATAGTCAGCCGAGGAAAATAGTGGCCAAATTCACACTGTACAAAGACCGGGAAATGGTTCGAAGCCGCCGCAGGGAACTCGACAAAACCGGGTTCTATATGCATTAACAATTTCCACCGGAAATCGCGGCTCGGCGTCGAGCCCTCATCCCTGAACTGAAGGAGGCTAAGAAAAAGGGGCATAACGCGTGGCTAGCTTACGACTCCCTACTGGTAGACGGTGTGCGGAAACAGAGCGCCAGGGTTCCGGAAGTAGCCAACAGAGACTGGGGGCGCGACGAGGTCGGACTATCTGTATTGGCATGGAACATTCACGGACTAAGTAGAGCAAAACTAGAGGACAGTGCTTTTACTGGCTTAATTTGTAAATATGATATAATTTTCTTATTGGAATCTTGGGGCAATAAAAGATCAAATTTTGATTTAAACCAATATAAATGTTACAACCTCTTCAGAAAAATACAAAATAAAAAAAAACAAGCGTTGTAGTGGAGGTGTAGTTTTGTATGTTAGAAACGAATTTTGCAAAGGTATTAAAATTGTTAAAAATCATTTTGATATACGATAATCTGGTTGAAACTAGATAAACATTTTTGTTAATCTGTCTGATGATATTTACTTAACAGGAGTTTATATATAGCCTGAAGGGTCGACTATGTATACTTTAATTAAAGACGATTTGTATGACCTTTTACAAAGTGATATTTGTTTAGTTGAAACTCGATGAAATGTATATTTAACGGGTGATTTCAATGCCAGGGTCGAAAGCGGGGATAAAACAGATTATATTATTTGTGACAAACCAATTTTAGATTTTGATAACGATGAATATTCACCTGACAGGCCAATCAGTCGAGTTTCAATGGACAAAATCCATAATAATTTCGGTATTAAATTGCTAGACTTATGTAAGTCAAACTGCGTTAGAATAACTAATGAAAGGCTTGGAAACGATTATAATATTGAAAATAAAATTTTACTTACGTGTGTTCATCGGGATCGAGTGTTATTGATTATCTATTGTTGAGTGAATGTGACTTTAGTTAATTGAGCAATTTTTGTGTAAACTCTTTTAATGAATGGTCGGATCATGCATCGCTTTCTTTTCAAATTAATTGTGGCAATGTGTATTATAGTAATGAAAATGATTATACACGAACTAGTATTAAATGGGATGAAAGTCTGAGGAATGAATTTAGAAGTGGTATAATCTCAAAATTGATTTAATTTAATTCTTTAACACTAGGCACAGATTGTGTTGATAGAGATTCTGTTAACAACTGTTTGAACAATTTTACCAAAGAGATCCGCTATGTTGCTGATCCTCTTTTTTGTAAGATAAAGACAGTTCATTATATTATATATATAATTGTAAAAGTGTTTCCAAAAAATCTGAATGGTTCGACGCAGAATGCTTTGAAGCTAAACAAACATATATCACAGCTTTAAATAAATATAACTTTAATAAAAGTGATATTAATAGAAAAGATATGATTGAATGTAAGGGGCGTTATAAAAAATTAGTGAAACGAAAAAGCGGAAATGTGATATTAATAAGATGAACAAGATTGAAAGCTTACGACATTTCAAACCTAAAGATTTTTGGAAACATTTTAGAAAGAATAAAAATAATTTTAATCATAATATAAGCAATGAAGACTTTATGAATATTTTTCAAATTTAAGCCAAAATTTCCAACTGTTTTTAATGAAGACGCAGAACATATCTGTAGCAATTCTAATAATACTAATAATAATGTAAAGACTACTACTACTACTGCTACTAGTACTACTACTACTACTACTACTAATAATAATAATAATAATAATAATAATAAATAATGATGACGATGATTGTATTTTTGATGAATTGGATGTACCAGTTACAATCTGTGAAGTAGAATCCGTTATACATAACCTGAAAAGGAATAAATCATTTGCAGCGGATCAACTCTTAAATGAATACTTTATTGAATCATTTGATATTTTAGCTTCGCATTTAGTCGATATTTTTAACGGTATCCTTTATTTGGGCATTTATCCAGACTCATGGATGAATGGACTTATTGTACCTATTTTGGAGAAAAATGACCCCATGGATGTTAACAATTACAGAGGCATTACGTTGAATAGTTGCTTTTCCAAAATATTCACTGGTATCATTAATAAACGTGTCTCAAAATGGGCTGCAGATAATAATATAGTAAGTGATGCACAATTTGGTTTTAAAAAAGGGAGTTCCACAGTAGATGCTATATTCGTGTTAAATGCAATAATTAGTAAAATATTAAATGAAAATGGGAGACTAGCATGTGCGTTCATTTAAAAAGGCATTCGATAGCATATATAGGAATGGTTTATGGTATAAATTATTTAAACTTGGAATGAGAGGTAAAACATTACGGGTAATACGGGATATGTACTCGAAAGTGCGCGCACGCATAAAAGTATGTAAATCGTATTCAGAATTCTTTGAATGCTCTATAGGTTTAAAACAAGGCGAATTAATGTCCCCAATATTGTTTTCTCTCATTTCAGAAGACCTAAAATTATGCCTTTGTGACGATGTTAATAGTGGCGTATCCATAGATGACCTTACATTTATTTTAATGCTGTTTGCAGATGATATGGTTATCCTTGGGAAAACTCCAACAGATCTCCAACTTAGACTATATCATTTACAAAATTACTCTCATACGTGGGGACTTGAAGTAACCCGGACAAAAGTAAAGTTTTAGTATTCAGAAAACGGGGTCCTGTAAAGATTGATGAAAAGTGGCTTTACAATAACATCCCATTAGAAACTGTATACAATTTCAACTATTTAGGAACTGTTTTTAACTATACAGGTATCTTCATACTAAATTGTGAAACCATTTCTGGTAAAGGACTAAAGGCTCGAAATACCCGTACGAACAATATCAAAAAAGCCCTCCTTAAACCTAGTACCATATGTCAATTATTTGACGCACTTGTAGGATCAGTTTTGAGCTACGGTTGTGAAGTATGGGGTTTTGGCAAATCTGCAAAAGTAGAGAGAATTCATTTAAAATTTTGTAAAAACCTTCTTAAAGTAAAACAAACTACATGTTCAATGGCTGTTTACGGAGAACTTGGCCGATATCCACTGTATATCACTAGACATACACGCATTATTAAATATTGGTTAAACATATTAAATAGCGACAATATTATTATTAAGAAGTTATACCAAGCATTGTTAGATGATTGCATTAAAGGTAAATCTAACTGGTTAACCAATGTTAAATCTCTTTTAGATAGTAGTGGTTTCTCATATGTTTGGGTTACCCCCTATTTAGTTAATACGAATAGTTTCCATCTGGATTTTAAACAACGACTGCTAGATCAATTCAAACAGTCGTGGTATACTGCTGTTAATAACAGTCGAACTTTGTGCACTTATAAGCTGTTTAAAACTGATTTTGACTTTGAATATTATCTTGATAAAGTACCATTAAGATATCGTATTGCATTATCTAAACTGAGAGTGTCATCTCACCAATTAAAAATAGAAACAGACCGACACGGCAATAACAGAATCGAACAATGTAACAGATATTGCACTTTTTGCAATAAAATTGATTTGGAAGACGAATATCATTTTATATGCATTTGTCCTCAGTATAGTGACATTCGGAAGACATATATAAGTAAATATTACTATACTAAACCTAGTGTGGTCAAATTTATTAGCCTATTTAAATCAAACAATTATAAAACAGTATTGAATTTGTGTAAATATACATACCATGCTTTTAACAGACGAAAAGGTATGATTAATACTGTACAATAGTTGCAATAATTTGTACATACTTTGATAAAGCTGTATCGTATTTTTGCCTTATGTTTTCGTATGAAATCTACAAGTCCCTCCTCTGGGCAAGTACTTTATTGAAACACATTTGTTGTAACTTTCTCTGGATTTTGTTTTTTGCTATGCGAACTAGAAATATTAAATGTTATTTGTTTTATATACATATTAGTATTATACACTGTGTATATATGTACACATGTTAGAAGGTGTCATGTGACTATTATTATTATTCATTGGATCATGTTACGAAAAACATGTATATGTTTTTAGTAACGAAATAAATATGTTGTTGTTGAATTAGGCTATCGATTGTCTTTTCGCTTACTAATTTTAAATACGACGTTTGCAAACATCTTAATTACGTGTGGACTTCGTGGTGTAGTGGATAGTTAGTTAGTATTCGGATCAGTCGTTTCTAGTTCAAAACCGGCTACCGACATCATTATATTTTTTTCTTATCGATATTTGTATACATACCTACGCCCTGTTTCACTACTTGCACTGCTTCAACGTTAACTAATTGAATCAAAATTATTAAGAATAATATGTCATTTCAATGAAGATCTACATCATGTTAAATAATAAATAGCATCAGTATAGCTTCCCTATTTTTATACTTGTTTTAAAGAGCTCTAAAATCTTACCGGTATTAACTATAAAATAATATTTAACTGACATGAAAAGGGTCAGCATAGGGTCAGCATATTGATCAGTTTAAAATGAAACGTAGTAATTTTTGTTTTGATTACCCGATAGATTGTACGATCGAAAGCCACTGGGGGCATCCAGCGTCGTTTGCCATTCACGCTGATAACTGTCCATGTATTTATACGTACATAAATTCAGAACCCATTAAACGTGAAAGGCCTGTCCACTTTGCGTGTTGTTTAGATTTATACAATCTATATTTTCATGAAATATTGTTAAAGATAATAGCTTGTATGTAAATGCTATGTTATAATATTGTTATTAAATTAAGCAAATAGTTAGCAAATAGCATCATTATCTGTCAGTATCTTAATAATGACTTGTCTATGAATTAAAACTTGTTATTCTCTTATTCTATGCCAAAACAAGAACCGGTTCCTGTTGGCTTACTTCATGTGGCGATTGATGACTGGACATCAACAAACAGTCGAATATCTTATGCAGATACCAGGTTGGTATAACAACACAAAATACTGATATGACTAATTATTTGCACTTAAAATCATGGGGATCGCACTGTAAAATTCATTTGTGTATAATGTTTAAAAAATGATTAAAACGTTGTTTGATTGAAAATAATTATTAAAAAAACAGCACAATATAAATGGAATTTTACGACCAGGCATTTACTACGTAACAGTAATTTGTATATTTTATTAATTACACATCATTTCAGTTCATGCGAAATGCCACGTGGACGGAGTGTTTGGTAATAATAATCCTATACCGACGGACGGATTGTGTATGGAGAAATTAGAAGCCGTCGTAGATTAGTCGTCGGCAACCCACACCACCGTTCGATATTCGGCATGGTCCTGGAGGAACTGGAAGGAGTTTATTGTGGAGCATTTCAATGCGCTAATTGGAATAAGGTAGCATCGTGCTTATGAGTACTATGAGTAATTTAACACGTTTTTTACATTCATATTCAAGTATGTATAACATTCAGTTTTCAATTAAATGAGACCTTGTTTCATAAGACTGTTGTGGCATGAAGGAAATGTGATTTTTGATTTCAGGAAGTATCAGTACTTTAAGTTATCCAACGGTGAGCCGGCGAGGCCGTCACGGGACGCCGCGCATTCGACAGTATGCATTTTGAAAGCCCCGCGTTCTGGGTCAATAATATTACTCGACCAGAAATTGCAAACGCAAATGGCCTGAGAAATACCAGACAGGACTATCTTCATAAATCTGTCCGTCAGTACGTTCGTCCTGCATATCAGGAATACATATGCCCAGGACCAAACGCTGAATAGGTGTAGCTGTGCTGATTGAGTGTTTTGAATACCAGCATGAATGACGTTCATCATATCAATGAAGTTTTATGGTGAAATAATACATATACCATGAGTTTTTGATGATGCATATTGCGTTGTTTATTATTTCTGTATTTCCATTGAACATTCGCTAGAACCATATTAAACAGTGATAATGAAGTTGAAGTTGAAGTCGGGCTTGTGAATACCTTGATAGATAACCGAGTTTGGCTTTTTTCTGTAATGGGAAGTAACTTCGAGCCTCAAACTGCATTCCACTGTTAATAATGGTGTCCACTTCACTGTGTTTCGGTAAACATCCACTGCAATATGCTTTGTAATCAATGACGACTTTCCTGGACAATGGATGGATATTTTGGTAAAATCTTCTATATGTCCTCCTCCTATACGTTAATCGTTCTACTCTCGCAACTATAGCTCTCGGTCTATGCCCAAAGATCACTGCACCTTTCAACACAGCGAGACCGGCATCTTCTGGAATCACCAGTCTTTCGTCAACGCATCTTGTAGAATCACTGACTCAGAAAGCCGCAGACCATAATTATCGTATCTGCCCCTTTCACATTTGATTTGAGAAATATATCCGACAAATGACTTACTATATGATCGATAGTTGGTAGGAAAATCGATTGTATTGTGGCTAAACCGATTTCAGCGTATCGCCGGTAAATGACACAACTTTATTTAGTTCATCGTCTTGCACCTGTCTTAACCTGAAAAGTATACGCTTTCAATCACAGAACTTTAATGAAACAGACTGCTGATGCAGCAGGATTTTCAAAGATCTTTCTTTTTAGTCATTAAACACATAAATAAATACTACATACCACACACGTGTGCCTGAACATTACATCCAGTCTGAATGGAAAACTATACTCACCTAAAGTCTGTACCATTGATAGTTTTGAAGGTTTCATGTATTGCAAGAGGCAAACGGAAAACAGCCTCCTAACTTTGTTCATCACTCAATAACATCACTCGCTTTGTTATTTCGAATTCCCTCATCAAGTCTAAATAATCGTCCTTGAAATGGCTGAAAATCAATTATATAGTCAATCAAATCAAATGTAAAAGAAACGTTAAATATTAACAAATGAAACTCCAGGTGCATTAGCAGGAGAGAATTCTTGTTAGCAGCTCAAGGTTCTTATTTAACACCTGTTATAAATTGAACAACCACATTAATATAATACGTGATTTAACTTATATTAATGCGTTAACTGGCATGTGAGTTTAGAATAATAACAATAAAAAAACTTATTTAATAAAAGTTTGAATCAAAATTATATTGATGTCTATCTTATCAATTAACTAGGAGAAGTTTCATCAGTCATACTAATAAAGAAGCTAAAACGTGCTTTATGAAGCCATAAAAAATGTCGGACGCATGTAATTTGTCTGAAGTATTGTTTCCATGTATTTTGGGGGAGTGAACACAATTTCCTCTCACACTTAATAAGTACTGATTTAATATTTCTGTCAGTTTGCTTAGAATGATTTTTAATTGCGAAATATACCCCCGAAAATGTGTCAAGACGTCATTTCCTGCAATATTTTCCATAAACTTTAGGAACGCCTTGCCTACGGTGGTGCCGCCCCAGGGACCTCCATTGGCCTTGTACACTTCCTTCACCGTGCCGTCATCCATACTCTCGTGAACGGTGATGTCTATTGTGCCACCTGTTGTTGTAGCAAAGGGATCATATAAGCATGCTTGACACGTGTTTAGATCAATAACGTTTAAAAGTATATCGCATCAAGTTAATGTAAGAATCACAAACATTAAAAATTCCCTGAAATGCCTTCATACAGCTTCATACAGCTTCAATTGCAAAAGATATATCAGACAGATACGATAAACGATATGCGTATTAAAAGTACTAAAATGATTTGCATTATACTAAACTTCATTTACAGTTATCTCCAGCATCAAGAACAAAGTAACGTTTGCCTGCACTGAAGGCGTTTATCGAAGCTTGGCCGTCACTTCCAGTTATTTTCTCCAGGGGGAGATAGCGGCAGTATAAAGATGCAACTTCTGGTTCTAGGGCCAGGGAGAGGTTTCCAGTTTCTATTCATGCCTGCAAAATTTAGGTTGCATGTACGCAACACATTTATCCCTCACTTACCTTAAATAATACGGGAGGCTACCTTAGTTTGATCAGGCTAAAGTTTCGTTTCCCGTTGTAATTATCTTGCTACATGGATTATTCATTTGTGATAATGCATACGTAATACTTTACCTCAAAGGTTGCTTTTCTCATAAACTGCTTTGCTGCATCGTCCCAAATTGCGGGTACAGTCAAGACCCAGTGGATTTCTTGGAACTTTACAGCCATGCCTTTGCTCGAACAAACTTTCAGTAGATGGTCTTTTAGGTAACGAATGCTCTCTGTAAATACTTTCTGAGCAGACATCTGTAGTCCTTTGTCGTCTATCAGCATGGTTGTTCTTAACAAATTATACAGATACATAACAGAAGTCAGTAAGGTTTAATAATTACTGCGTCTATAATTTAACTTCAAATTCAATATTTGAAGAGAAATCTTAAACGAATTAAAATCCATAATATGTAAGTTGTCCAATAAGAAACGATGTTCTTAGATGGGTTTATTTTGTGATACACGTGTTTAATATGATTTCCCTATAAGCGCGTTTAAGGCTTAAATAAATAAAACACTTGATCACATGCTACGTGATAAATTATGGACCATATGTTTATAATGCTTTTATTGTAGTTAAATAGAGATAGAAATTCGTTTTATTTGCATGTATTCATGGCAGGGTCAAATATGGCACCCATGGACTGAAATAACAATATGATTTATATTGACATGCGTGCGCTGACAATCATTTAATAGCACATTTGAACGTACCCGATGTTCATACAGTAACACTTTAAGATGTTTAAAGAATAACCATTTTATATGGACACCTTATAAAGCAAGTTTCATATACCTGTCTTCTGCATCATATCCAAAACTGTTGAATTCTTTATCCGGAGAAAATAATATGCACGAGAGTGTTTTCATTGATACGCGCGTGCTAGAACCTTCTCGCGTTTTCCACTTATTTGTTAAGATTTTAAATGGATTTTATAAGAACTCTCCGCGAAAAGAGAAGGCATTGCCGGAGTAGGTTGTACCGAAGTCTATGGCAGCCACCTGGAGTCTGTCGTTGGTGGCTGACAAAGATACTGGTAGTGCGCTGGCCATTTTGTTATTTATCTGAAACGAGCACATGCATGTGTGTGTTAATTTACATACGTATTTAGTGATGATGAGATTTCAAATTATGTAAACCATGTGCATACTTGTTTTGTTTTACGAAACATATTTATACAAGTCTGTATATAGTAATGAATCATCAATGACTAATAATCAAAAGCAAAACGTTGATATTTCTATTTTCTATTAGAACTTTTTTGCAGAAGCAGTCGGTCTAAGCAGGCAACAAAATGTGTTAGGTACGCACATATTTAACGACATGCAAACTGGGACATGCTATTTTTGTTTCACGCGATCTGTTCACGTTTCCACACACTTTAAACTTAACAAGTGAATTAATCTAAGATCTACTAAAAATTCGCCTTATTTTAATTTAAATTAAATCACCACATATATCGTCAATCGTGGTTTTATTGCTCAAATGTTTAATAATTTGTGTTACCCTATACAATGGCCATCTGTTAAAATGTGTTCTGCGCATTAAGTTTAATATAACATACACGAATTTCCAGCTGCAGAGAGAAACCATTAATTAACTTTTGAATTGAAGAAGTAAATAGTAGACTTTGTGTATTAGTTTGTGTTTAACTGGCATATAGTGAACGTGCTTGTACTCATGAACAACATTCTGTAAATCATGAAATAAGGAACAAATCTTTATAAAAAACGATATATTAATTAAAACTTATAAAACAATTATAACCTGTCTTTACATACTATAACTGCTCTACTTTTGGTAGACCTGTGTTCACAATGTACTTTCGATTTCAAATATGATAGCATGAACATAAGATCGGATACATAACTGATAAAGGTAAACAGATATACATTGTTACAGTCGTCTCCCATTTAAATTTAAGGTTATTAAATATAAAATACAAAAGAAGCGCTCTGTATTATAATCAAAGTTAAATATATTACTCTTCAGGTAAATCAGCGGTAGAGCATCCTTTAGTAACATCATAAGATTATTTATTTCATAAACGTGATATATTTGTTACACCCTTCATAGCATTATTCAAACTCATATTGTCTCCTTTGAACGGTCGAAATAAAACATCGGGAATTTAATCCGGTGTTAGGACTCGCCGATTCTAATGTTTACCTTAAAACGCACTTTACTTGCAAGTCACTTTAGTAATTACGAAATATGTTCACGAAAAGGAACAGAGTTTTGAACACCTTCATTTATAATTCCATTGTTGCATCATATACATTTTGACTTAGACGGTGCTGTTAACTGGCATCGACAGAGTCGTTTGTTCAAACCTCAATTAAAGGGTAAAATATCTACATGTACTTACTAAGACAGTAATTATGTTTATATACAATATTTGTGTTCAATGGTGTGAAAATGTGCATATCAACGAAATACAATGCTTTGTTACGCAGCCTGTGGTGTGTAAACAAAACTCTTGCCATCAAAACATATTCACGTGTTTTATTGCAGAGTTCTATTGTGTGTTTACATTTAAATAGTTCTATATATGTATGCGTGTGGAAATACATTACTTCGGTATCACTTAATTAAAGAAACCTGTAGTAGCTAAGAAAAAATACGCGTTATATGAAGAACTATATATCAATAGAAGTCATAATTCCATTAATGGAGAATACAAAACCCCCAAACAATGTACATCTAATATTATAATATAAGCAGTCATAATTTCATTATGAGAGAATACAACACCAAAATACATCTACAATTATAATTGAATAACTGAATATCAAAATAGTTTTTATACAAGATCAACAATTCCAACTGATAACTTGTACATGTAGTGCTATTTTCTGCGCATGTGCCTAATAAAAAAAAATCCCAATATAATATGTATAGAGTTTCTTACGATTTAGGTAACTTAAAAAGAAACATTTTTACATATAAAGGTACACTGTTGTATTGATTGAATATTTATGCAGATTGTAATTTTGATACGCAAAGTAGGTGCATAAATGGCCGCGAACATATGTGTAATATATAACTAAAACTCTTGACTTGTAATTTCTTAAATATACAGTGCAATTCATTCTTATTTAATATTATATCAGTACATAAACTGACAGGAAGACCGACCAAGCGACAGAACGATTTGCTTTTATAACAGTTAAGAAATGTATATTTTAACAATTTTGCCTTTTTTATTGGAACTGTTATCTTATTAGTAACAAATAATATATGAATGTAATCATTTAGGGGCAACTCTAAAGTTCCTTATCATCGGCAAGTTTGTTGATAAGTCCCAAGGCATATTAGTGTATATAATTTTGTATTGTAAATCAAATATTGTTTTATATATGGAATTATGTATGCAATATATGTTTTACATTGAATAAAAAAAGTTTGTTGATAAGCCAGATTAATTCCCCAAACAGGAGAACAAAATATATAACCTCTTCGTTCGACTGAACTGTGGCAATAAATGATTCGGAGATTAATACTCTAAACGACATGTCGGGGATTGCTATTTACTTTGCATGTTTTATATTTGTGATAGGATCTGCCATGAGGTGGTCTACGTGTGGTAAATCTAGATGAATGTGCACATTGAATGCGCTATCTGATTTGTTTCAAAGCTGATATATAGTGAGCAAATAAACACAAAGAAATGCTTACTTAATTTTGATCCTTTTTAACTGCACACACAAATTACTTTATACATTTCATATATTTTACTGATATATTTAGACATAAAAGTATATACTGACTGAGAAAATGACAACACAAACTCAATTTAGAGAATTTAAGCAATTATCTCGAATAAACATTAGAACGTGAGTAAACGGGAGACTCTTTGAACAGTATCCGGACATAGAATATCAACGTATACCCTCTTTTTCACGCAAGTTTCAATATTTAATACCTGAAACTCCAGAATCATCAGAAGAAGAAAAACCCTTAAAACAGTCTACGGTCCGTTATTGTGCATGCGACCATTAGCCCATACAACACAGAACGATACGCACAACAAAAAAGAAACACAACACATAACAAGGACTAAATCTGAGGCACCGCATTAGAACGTTCAATGCAAAGAAATAAACGAAATGTTTTCAATACGGACTAATGTCATTGTGTCATTTTTCACGTAGACAAAGAGATACCATAATGTTTTCCTCACATTTTCTGACTTTACACAGGAGAACACAAGCCTAACCAGTATACTTTCAGCAAAGACATTTTCCCTTTGTGAAATATGAAACCCGGTCGCCTGGGAAATACTTACCTAACACAAACTGCTCTAACTAACTAAATATATACTTTTCAGCCTCTTCAGTACGAACAAATATTCTGTCCTAGATATTGAGTGTTTCTGAAACTAAATTGTAGGGAACGATATCTGTATCTTTATTTTGCGGCGTATACTGCATGATATGCATGTATTACTTAAACCCTATATATTGGTTTAAACAGTATTTATTATTAAGACAATTTGACATGACATATAGATGACATACATGCAATACTGGATAAGAAAACAAGTTACTGAAAACTTATTTGAATTCTTCTCCATAGATGTTCATAGTTCATTTTAGATATTAACACATGTAACTAGTTAAAGCATTTACCAACTTGTGGCGAATGATGGAACTTTAAACAATAAACTGCACATCAAATAATATAACTTATAATAACATACATATATAATAAGGTATAGTACTAATAAGTAGAGTGTCATTACTAAATATCTTAAGTAGCTGGGCAGAAGTAAGACTTTATGTAAAGGAAATTATACTGGAGGAGGAATGAGTTCAGGAAAAGGAGGAAGGACATAAGACGACATCGCGTTTTGTGGGTGGTTGCCAGGTATTATGGAAATCGTTTTGACAACACGATATAGCGTTGGACACTTAGAATTAGCGATTCGTTTTGCTCCGGTGTGAGGGGTGCACACCCTGACAGTAAGGTTTTGGTTGTAAGAGGACATGAGGCATTTTCCAAGTAGATTGTTTCGAAGAACCTCGTAGCGTTTACAATGTAGTAGGAAATGATTTGCAGTTTCAGTATCTCCACATGAGCACAGAGGACTGTCTACAAGTGATTTACGGAATAAAGCGTTATTCAGGGAACTGCAGCCAAGACGCAGTCCTGCGTGGAGGATTTGACCAGCTCTTGTACCAATATTGAATAATTCCGATGATTTTGTTACATTTTTATAAGAGAGGCTTTGAAAGAGGCCAACGTAGGAGAGTGTTGCACATCTAGCGGAAGGGCATTCCTATCTCGTACAGCGGTTGGAAGAAATGAACGTCTGTACGATTCAGTTGTGGCCTGATTTAGAGGTACTGATTCATTTCTTCTTAGGTCATAGTGGTTTTGTGGGTGGAGAGGAATACGGTTTTTGAGAGGTATTCTGGACTTAAGTGATGTTTTATTTTGTAAAAGAGGATAAGTCTGTGTTTCTGTCTTCTTTTTGAGAGTGTTTCCTATTTTAAATCCTTTAATAGAGAATTGATGTTACACAGTTTGGTGGCGCCAGTTCATATTCTGGCTTCTTCATTTGTACAGCTTCTAGATCTGCGTTCAATTCATTAGAACAGTTGCCCCATACCGTATCTCCATATTCGAGTAGAGGTCGGATAAAATGAAAATACATTCGTCCGATATTGGGCCTGGAAAGTGTGTGCTTCAGGGATCTTAAAATGCCAATTCGCTCCCAAGCTTTCTTTACTGATGCAGATATATGTGCGGTCCAAGGGGCGTCATCAGACATTATAAAGCCAACAGGCTTGTGTTCGTCGACTGTCTTTATTGGGAAATTGTTAAAGTAGAGTGGTGGATGTTCTAATTTGTTTCGTTTCCGGTAAAATGTCATCGATTAAGTTTGAGTGTATTTGAATGAAACAAGTCAAGATTTAGACCAAGTATAAATGTATTTAAGATAACGGTTAAGATTGTGTGCAACTGAAGTTGGCGTTTCGACAATAATATACAGACTTGTATCGTCAGCGAATAACCTTATTTCTGAATTAATATTATTGATAATGTCATTTATGTACACCAGAAAGATATTATATTAATATTACATTAATTATTAATGTACATGTGATAAGTCGGGATAAGGCTTTGATTAGAAAAATGTTTGGAAAAATAATGGTTGGAGATACTCACTATTCATAATGCTTTTTTTCTTTATCTGGCATTGAATGCATGTGTTGTTTGTGTTCATTGTTTCATTCCCCGCTTAGTTTTACTGAGTATGAATTCACAATCATATCTTCATTCACGCATATAGCATGATCGATTAATGGACTAAAGAGTGGTATTTCAGGAGGCCAATAGACAAGCAGTCAACCAGTTTCAAATGAATAGTGAACGAATTGACCGATCTATGTAGCACATCAAATAACATAGACACAAACTTTTATTACCGCAAGATAAAATAAAATAAATACCAAACACTAGTAAGATACTGTAGTAGTAGTGTTATCAAATAATGCATTCTAATGATACTAAACAATTGTCATTTCCACCATTATAAAACGTCAAAAACACACATGAGGCTACAATTAAACTTTGTTTAGTACTATGTAAAATAATGCTTGAGTTAGTCCGCTCTGTTCTCATAGCCTGATGGTCGCTGTTTTATTGAAACGATGTGAAACGTTTGTTTCGCAAACTAAGTGGTTAACTGTGGTGTCCCAGACGACCCGACATGTGACGGGAAAGCTGGCGTTTGTGAGAAAGGCGCGTCTCTGTTGTAAAACGTCTGATGCTGTTGACCATGCATCACTGGCGGCTGTCCATATGTTCCCAAGGAAATGTAACTTTGTAAGATAAAACAAGAAACAGGATTTGTCTACCTTTACATTTCATAAACAGTTTCCGCAGTTTGTTTTCAGGGACTAAAATTAGTCTAGTAATACGTTAATTTCTTCGAAGTATGATGTTTGTAATCTTTATGTAGTTACAGTTACGGTTATTACTATAACCATGACACGGGTGCCTTATTAATTGGTGTGATCCCACTGTCGTTCAGCAGCTTAAGTCTTATCTGTATCTTTGTGGGACTGATCTGCATCATTTTGAATGTCCTGTACATTAAACAAAAATTGGAAAACAGTATGAGATGCAATTAAAATATCTTTGTGTATTGTCCTTGTTGCTATGTATGCCAACACATTGAAGTCATACATCTGTGCATTTTCAAGGCATAGGTTCGGCCGTGGTCAGTACTGTGCCTAGTTTCAATGGTTACATACAGTTTTCAGGTTACTGTCTTGAGCAAGATCAAAATGGCAAGCATGATATACAAGGAGAAAATTAGGAGAATGTATCATATATATACGATTTCGATTTTTGACAGAAACGATTACACCAGTCTAACATATTACTGACTTCACAAATTGCATATGTATGTGTCATTAACATTTACTTATGCAAAATGTATCGAATAGTAAATACAACATCACTTGATTCATACAATGTGCATAAAAAGTGTTGGAAATATATGGATTTCTATTCGTGCACCTGTTTGTATACAATATGAATCTTTACTCTCACAATTCGCCAAAGACAATACAATTCAAAACTGAATATTATTCACCAATCTCGAGCGATAATATTAAGTCATACAACAGGAACACATTTCTTTTTTTAACGGAACGCAATACTTACCCGGGGTATGATCCTTGTGCTGAAACTGACAAAGAACTAACCATTGAACAAACATGATCTGTACAATAGATATCGCACATTAATTCTTTTATAATCGGAAAAAATCGAAAAAAGTCAGTTTGTAACTAATATTAGAAACATATTGTCTATTCAGTTTTACATTGTGAAAATTAACAATGCCTATCTTAAGGTTTATACATGTGCGTACTTACAAGTATGCACTTAAAACAGAAACAATCAATGCTGTTTGAAAAGGCAAAAACAAGCAGGTAAATAAATGACAATGTTTTTAATTTAACCCCTAAATTTCGTTTTACAAATTGACAAATTAATTTTTGCTAACCACTGCCATTTTTATTTCTATCATTCTATATCAACACAGTCGTTTTGCATTCATCATTTTAGCATATTTTATTGAATATGTTGGATATATTACCAGCTGGCTGGTGTTGTTGCTTTTTTGCATATTATAATTTTGACATTCATGAATGCATGCTTTTAAGTCTTATAAATAAAGATGAAGAAATACAAATGTTTAATCAGATTAATTTGCTAATCCTTTAACAAGATATGAAGTTGTTTTAGATGAAGTAAAATGCTCATCTCATTAGTTAATTTATCAAATGTTTTACATGTAATTGTATAAGTTATACACACCTGAATGTGTCAATCCTAACGCGATGCAAACAATATAAATATGTATCATTTTGAGACCTTTTCGAACCGAAAAAACTGTCGTAGTGCAAATGCTATCTATAGATATGCATTTTCTTTCAAGTCTGGTTTCAGATCTTCCTTGATTAATCAGTAAAATTCAGACGTTACCAACGAGACAGCAATAAATAGCAAGATAACTAAGTTAAATAAAGAACGCGCCCTTGATTCACATAGCGATGTTGCCATATGCGTCAAGGAAAATAATGCTTTTAAACGCAGACCCGATCAGATAGAATGTATATGGATTGAAGTTTGTCCTTACAAAAATAAATCAATTCTTATTCGATTTATATTCCCCTTAGAACTGATAGATCGTACCTTCAGGCCATTGAAGACTCGTTTGGTCTAGTTAGCGAAACATGTATAAATGATATAATAATAACAGGAGACCTTTATTTAACTCTTCTGGCCCCATCTTTTACACGTAAAATGGATGATATCTGCCTACAATATAATTTAACACAATTAATACATAATCCCAGACATAACATGGAACAAATATCTTCAATAATTGATTAAATCTTTGAAAGTACCCGGAATAGTCTACCGCTGTCTGGAATTGGCGAACCTTTGTTATCCGTTATCATTGTCCTGTCTTTGGCCCAAATAAATATATTTGCTGATGATACTAGTCTTTACATTGTTGTAAATTCGCTAAATGAAACTGACGCTTAAATGCAATCTGACATAGATTCAAATTTTCGGAAAGGCTGATAAATGGTTAGCACACTTCAATTCCTCAGAATCAAATTTCAATGCTAATATTTTGTATTATAAATAAACATTCTCACCCATCACTTAATATGATGTCCTTGGTATACCAAGTGTAATGTCAATAATAATGTAGGTTTTTATTTGTCTAATGACTGTACTTGGCATACGAACATCTCTTTCATAAAAGAAAAACATTGAAATGTATTCATACAATATGTCGTTTAGAGGTAATGAAGTAATGTTGGATAGAAAATCACATGAAATAATATACTTTTTATTTATTAGACCAATCATTGAATATTCAGATGTTGTTTTTGTTAACTGCACACAATATGAAAAAAACGATATAGATCAAATTAAAATAGGGACCACGCGTATATCATCTTGATGTACTCGATTAGTCTCTGTAGAAGATCTTTATAATGCGGTAAGGTGGGAAAGTATCAGTCAAAAACGACGCAATCATAAACATTAACATTAATGTATAAATTGAATTCCATCAATGTACCAAATTACTTGCAATTCCTTGTTCCTGACACATTTGAGGCATCTAGGCAATACTCGCTAAAAAATACGTCAAAGTTTTAATCCATTCAAGGCCGAACAGCAGTTTATTCAAAAACATTCCCACCATCTACTGTTTCTGAATGGAATACTCTTTCGGATGATGTCAACATGCAGAATTTAGTTACTCATTTAAAAGCCTGTTCAATATTGATCGACCAATTCAAAATCCTTTATTTTCGGACACAGAAAGACGCCCTAAAACACGCATCAGAACAAATTATAATGCGTAAAATGAACATCAAGAACGATTTGATACACAGATTTGCTTCAGAACATCACTTTAACTTCCTTTTTCTTTCTCCCCTTTATTTTCACAATTGTATATCTGTTAAACCATTCCTAATCTCGTTATAGTTGTTCTTTATGGATTTAACTTTGTAAAAATATCTTCGTTTTTGCCGCACTCATAGTATCTGCTTAAAACAGCTATTTGTTGAAGAATTATTTTCGTTTGACATCATGCAACTAAATCTATTCTATAAGGATAAGAAGTATATAAGACTGTGTCTTTCTATTTAATAATGTGCGTATTATTAAAATGTTGTATGTTTCGAAATTGTACACATGTTTACAAGTTTTAAATAAAATATGTTTAGACTAAGATAACAATACCTTTAACATAACCCAAGTGCTATTTTGTTGTATTGTCGTAAACTTATAGTATTATGTTAATAATCATCGGTACCAGGTTCATTCACATATCATTCAAACGATAAGTCTGGAGATCATTTTGGAAAAATAATGCATGACTTTCATATTAACATGATATTCCAATGAATGTCTCAATCGGGTTAACATGCCTAGAAATAAATATAATGTATGATATAAGTGTAGCAAATTTTCAAATCTGTTATAGTGATATAAATTATAATTAATTTTAATGTTTGTGTTTAATTTTGGAATTTTGAAACAAATATCGTATCAATCAAACTATATATATCAGATTTACTTAGTTATTATTTGTTTTAATTTTCAAAATCATACATAAATGATAAGTCACTTCACATATAAAGTAATATATTTAATGCTAAGTAGTGAAATATAAAAAAATATCAGTGAGATATGTTCCTATATCACTCACAGTGATGGACTACTTTTTTAAATTGTATTTGATTTGAACAATATTTAATTATAGGTGTTGTAACCATGTATCATACAGAATTACCAAAAAAGAAAAGTAGCGAAGATTAATAACACCAAACGTTAAGAATATCTCTCTGATATATTGAAGTGTCTTTCCTCTTATTTTCTCTTGGATTTTCCTCAGTCGTATTGAGCCAAGGAGACTAGAACAGACAATGTCTTGTACCCACATTAGAGTAAAAATTGGTCCAAATTTAATTTTAGAATCCAACGTATTTCCTTTATCCTTTGCACTTTATTCACCCCAGCATACACTCGCATTTGTTGTTTACTGTTGCTATGAACAGGAGTCTCCCTTTGTTTACATAATTGCTGTATTGCCCGTTCTCCAACTCCAAAATATAATAAGACTCTAGTGTACCCTTAAGTAATAACTTGTGTTCATTAAGCACATAATTATATTGTTTTGTGTGTATTAAGTTTTTATATCCAGTAACCACTCTTAGGTATTTAAGTATCCAATGTATGTTCTTGTAAGTAGTGTTCAGCGTTTAATTCTCCGCCATCTTGTTTTCTTGACCGGCTTTTAATCCAATTGTGTTGTTCAGTCCGAATAATTAATATAGAAAACACTTTATACGTATAAGTATTCAATTTCAGAGCACTCCTAACAGTACATCTTTTGTTGTTTGACATTTTAACGCGCATCTACGAGTTTAATCAGCTTAAATTGCTTGCGAAAACACATGTGCGTTTGAATGTCGTGATTGTGTTAACTATTGTTTACATAATAACACCTATGCACACGCTATTTTTAGAAAACTAAATTTCGGAGAACTGAACGCACTTTCATATCAATATGTACTTTTATCATAAATATATTTAAAGCTAGCAGTGTGTGTTAACTTCTTGATTTTAAAGCTGACCATTATTCAACGACTACGTGTATCCAATTGTATTTAAACTTAAATAAATTTAGAAACTCGGATTCTGCATTGTCAATGAATATGCTGTGTAGCATAGTAGACTATCGTACTGTAAACACGCTGCCATGATAATGCATTGAGTCAAAAAAAAATCTATTTAAGTTGCTTAACTAGATCTAATCCACGGCACCTTTGATCGCAATCCAAGATGGCGCTGGAATGTTTATTACTAATCCCGATTACTACGCATTATAGAGAAAATAGTGCGGACGTAATATTGTAAATATCGTGTTGAAAATCCCCTAAAAAAATCAAACGTAAAGAATATTCAAATAGAATTTAAATAAAAAGAAAACGTGTTTGTTTTCGGTGTGATAACGCGTGATATCGTCATCAGAAAGGGCGACAATATACATATTTTTTACTCGCGCAAGCGCTCGTGAAAATATTAATTGTCTCCCTTTCCGGTGACGACATCATGCGTTATCACACCGAAAACAAACAAATATCCTCTATATATTCTGCCTTTAAAATACGATTATTATTGAAGTAGCAAGTTCGAACTTCAAGTCGAGAAAGAAATAAAAACTGAAAGAAATAAAAACAATGTACCTAATTGTATTCTGTGTTGATAAATCAAATACCATTGTCAGTTTACTACTTAATGAAATATTCGTATTACTACATTTCCTAACCTAACAGTATAATAGTTATCTCTCCCCTACAATAACTTCGTTTCAGATTGTTCTCAGACTTTGCGAATGTTCCCTGTTAGATCTTTTGGTTATCAATGCTATATATTATAAATAATTGTTACGCAATATAATATACCTGTACTCGTTCCTCAGAATGTTTCAATTATTTTGCTCTGTTTACCGTTACACCATTGGGTAATTGAAATGTAATTCAATTGAATGAAGATTCTATCTAATTGTAGTAAATGACTATGTAATTTGATTTACAATGCTAAGAGGGCCGAGTGTGCGCTTCGGCATGCCTTAAAACCGGTGTATACCCCTAATTATTAGCTTTGGCCGTTCCAAGGCGATGACGACAGTTTTAATCATGTTATGTTTTGTGTTTTGTTGTTTCGTATTGTACTTTGTGGAGCTGTCAATTGGTCACTTGCCTAAAATAAAGAATCAGAGTATGATACTCAGGGTTTCTCGCCTGCTGTTGTGTTTGTGGATTCATTTATCCTATGTTCATTAACTTATTGTATTGGTGGTTCGCTATGGAAACGGTGTGTATAGTGGAAAACAAAAACATTTAAAATTATATGTAATATTAACAATTGTATTGTTCTGTAACGAATTCCGTTTTTGTTCCGTCTTGACCGTAAGTATTCCGCTACGACGCCAGACTATGTTCACTCAGGCTGTTGGTGGATTATCCAATCTATGATAAGAAGTTATTCATCTACATACTTTTAAATAGGATCTAGGATTATAGTTCTTTTCAAACATGTATCAGCGTTTATATGATCGTAAGTTAAATACACACAGTTTTTGTTTGTTTGCGCTTTCTGACAAACAATCATTCGTGAAACGTAAGCAATTTTACCATCTGCATTACTTGATAAATTTACTCATATATGCATTCTTATAATGACGATCCATATGACTCGAATATATACGTTATTGAATGCACATATAGTTAACTATACAAATAATGTAGATTTTTTAAAAAGTGCATTATTTTCCTCCTGCCTGTATGGAGATCATTTACCCTAAATTAATCATTTTATAATTATTGATTAATTGATTAGTTGTCATTTACGTAATTTCCCAAACAAATGAAATGTCTTGTTATAATAGAATCTTTGGAATATGAAGTTAAAGTACAATGACCTAAACTTATATAGTTATGGTGTTTCTCAATTTAAACAATAATGTCGTATAATCCGAAACCAATGAAACGATGAAGAAAGTATAAACCAAGTGTCAAATACGTGGGCAATTATTGGTTATGCAACACAACTTAGTGTATAGATATATAACAACACAATGTAATGATTTTCCTGTAATTGTAAGGATTGCTGCACACAGTGTGTACAGTAATTCCTGAGTGAAATACGTGTGGAATAATTTCTAGAGTGTTAACAATGTATTTCAAATAAAGGCGTTTTTATGCGTGTTTAAAGTCCTTTAAGGCCGAATTTACTTGCGTCTTATTATTATATATCAAATGTATCGCTAGGTTTATTGCAATGACCAGTAAATGCAGAAACACACACTAGCGACACTACCTTAAAATACTTTTAGACTTGCTGAGTAACTCATACCAGGAGCTGACTGTACAGGCTTCCGAAAGCATTTCTTGGCACAAATGCAGATCAGTCCCACGAAGATACAGATAAGACTTAAGGAGCTGAACGCCAATGCAATCCCACCAATCAACATAGCTACCGTATCTTCATAATAATGCCGATCTGTGTAACTGTACAACGCATACATGTATTTAAGGCATTATAAAGTATAATATAAACGAAGATACATAAGCATAATGCACTGCAAAATATTCATTTAAACATAATGCATCATTAACAGTCACATAATTCAAGTTTAAATTCGGTGTATTAAATAGGCAAGTTCGCGTCAATGTAAGAACAAATCACATGAAAGGCTTTACTTTGTGTTAGCACAAAGCTTACGATACAATTTATCTATAGATTCCAATATGTACAATCTGTAGGGTGAATAGCTTTTCATTTATTTCTGTGCAAAATTTAGCCAATACAAGTACAAAAATGTCCCTCAGCGCCATATGGAAGAATAACTGCCACGAAATAGTCGATACACAGCCTACAGCGGTATATAGAAATATGTAGGGAAAGAATATTTAATTTATCATAATTTTATTATCGTTAAAATGAATCCTTGGGTGCAAATGGTTCGATTAAAATCAATCTTTTATCTATTCATTTGTATACTTTTTTATATTTTATAGTTAAACACTTTTAGTTCTTTTTAAGTTTGAAATATATAACCGTCTCAATTTACTATATATTTCTACGGAAAATCGTGATTTTTACAATATATAAATTTCATGAATCTTAACAAATATTGTTTTAGTCCTTTTTGCGTTAAAATTACTTGATGTTATACCTTTTTGGTTTCCGTCAAACTTCGAGATTTTCCGCGATATTTGCCCGAGGACGACCAGTTCGTCTCGGGTATATGGGTTTTTAATATGGGTAATAAAATAAGGACCATATAAGTGAAAACTGAGAGTTACCCTAACAAAGTATTTCAAATGTGGTCTCTAAACAGTTTCATACATAGAAGCTCCCACCAACATTTCATACATAGAAGCTCCCACCAACATTTAATAAAATCTAAACCGTTTACATAATTATTCAGTGTACTCTCAGACAGAAGGTTGACGTTGTGAAATAAAAAATATGTTCTCATCTTTATATAATGTTTTTGACATTAAAAAAACACCAATAAACAAAATAATACATAAGTTCAATGGAACTAGCGAATGTATATAAATATATTTGTAAAAATGGTATATTATTTAAAAATGTATTTTATGAGTATTTTTGAACGTTGTTCATTGCGTGTATGTAGATTTTGGTACTATAGTTTTCTTATAAATTGAACAAATAGCATAGTATAGCCAATCAAAAAACGGGTGATAAGCTAACATTTACAAACGGAACAGATAACCCAGTAAATGTTAGTGGATAACTTTTGATTGCTAATTAAAACGGACTACGTTTATTTCATTTTGTCTATTTAAACTTTTCTCTTTATTTAATATTTTCCAATTTTCTACTTATTTGCTATTTACGGATATTTGTTAGAATTTTGAATAATAAGCACAATGACCATTTTTCAAGATTTAGAGTGCACAGATAAAAAATATTTGTGTGTACCTGTACTGCATATAAACTATTATGCAGAAACATAATCAACGAATAGTTTGACTCTTTTTTAGCTGCGGTCCCACTACCGCGGTGAACTTAATCCGATAAGGTTTAATGACTGTATCATAAAGATGGCTATCTGAATACCCTGACTGCTATCAAAAATAATCTTGTCCGTTATGGACGGTTTATTTTATTAATTAAATAAGAAAGTTACGTTATTAATTTATTTAATGTTCATAATGCCAGGAAAATAAATTTGGATGTTTAAAAGTGGATGAACACTGTTGAAGATAAACAACTGAAATCACTGAAGAAACTTCTTTTTTTATCAAACCTGAACAATATGCAGCAACAATACACAACTTTTTAAGTAACACAACATTACCTCTCGAAATGTCAAACAAATAAATTAGAAACTTCGCATGATTACATTTTTGAAGAAATTTACTAAACATGTTTGTTTTATTAAAACTATATAAAAAATGAGTTTATTTCAATTAAATTATACAATATTTTGAAGGTAAATGCATTATTTAGTAATTAACTATAAAGTTCTATTGGCCTACCTTGTTTTATTTCTGAGTATAAGACATCAATAATATACAATTTAGAAAAACAACTTTTTCAGCTGATTTCAGCAGCTTCATCATAATGAAGCACGATTCCTTTATTTAATTAAATAATGCTCTTAACAATTGATTAATGCACATACTAGTATGTATTAATTTTGTTTTTCATAAATCTATAAATCAATTTAATTTTATCTATTTAAGGACGATTCTTGCGGCTTAACATTGCAATTTAACTTAAACATTTATTTTTTGTTCGCTTAGAGGCTATATTTTCTGACACTTATCGATTGAAAGCAATAAAACATCGGAAAACGACGCCGGGTTACGGTAATCATCGACTGCAATCGCCGATGCGGCTAAGTGGATTAAACGATTTCCAATCGCGCGCCAGAGTGGCAGTTATTCTTCCATATGCTCAATATAACAATTTCTCGTTTAATATATACGGAATATTACGCTTGTCAATTGTTCCAAGAATATGTATTAGTCGAGTGGCTTGTGTATGGAAGCGTCCAAGTGCCACAGCCTATATTAGTTTTGTATTCCATTATCTCATAATTAGGACACACTTAGTCCTAATTTGGAGATAGTAAGTCACAATTAGGAGATACTAAGTCTTAATTAGGAGATACTAAGTCCTAATTAGGAGATACTAAGTCCTAATTAGGAGATAGCAACGCATAATAAGGTGAAAATAAGTACTAATTAGGAGATAGTATCTCCTAATTAGGAGATAGTATCTCCTAATTAGGAGATGGTAAGTCCTAATTAGGACATACTAACTCCTAATTAGGAGATACACAGTTCTAATTAGGATATAGTATCTCCTAATTAGGAGTTAGTAAGTCCTAATGAGGAGATACTAAGTCCTAACTACAAGTTACTAAGTCCTATTATAGTATCTACTCATGAGGAGATGCTAAGTCCTAATTAGGAGATACTAAGTCGTATTTAGGACTTATAATATAGCGATTAGGACTTAGTATCTCCTAATTAGGACTTAGTATCTCCTAATAAGGACTTAGTATCTCCTAATTAGGACTATCTCCTTATAATGAGATACTGTCTCCTAATGAGGGCTAACTATTTTCTTATTAGGACTTACTATCTCCTAATTCCTAATTAGGACTTATTTATTTCTAATTAGGACCTAATATCTCCTAATTAGGACTTACTATCTCCTAATTAGGACTTACTATCTCCTAATAAGGACACAGAAAATCTTAATAAGACTTATTATTATCTCCTAATTATGAGATAATGGAATACAAAAATTATATAGACCGTGGCACTAGGACGCTTCCATACTTGTGTGATGACGTAATATTTATTTTATTTTATACCATGATAAACTACAATTTTTTTTTACCTAATTGCATTTGTTTAAAAACTACAAAAATAAAAATCATTATAGGAATAGATCATATTTTATTAATACTCTATTAAGTTATTATAAAAAGTAGTCCAGCTAGTATGGTAATACGGGATCGGGAAAAAGCGAGTAGCATAATACGGGATTTTTTTTTCTGTCGACATATATTTCACCGACTGATAAAACATGTATTTTGCTAAGATTTTAAACAGGTATATAATAATAAGTATAATCAATACACTAGGAAACTTACCTTATATTTCAGTATTTGTTAACGGAATTCCCGTCTTACCTGGTGTATGATCCCTGTGCTGACCCTGAAAGATACAATATGAACAACATTAGTCTGCTTAGTGGAAACGAGATTGTCATTTAGCTCAACAAACTAAATACCTTTTAATTAGAATTTCACTACCCTTTCACTATTCACAGAATAACCGCGAAAAACACAGTTTTACCGCGAAAAACACAAGATCACGCTCGCTGCCCATTAATATATTTTTTTAAACTAAACTAAAAGTATTTCTATTGTATAATCAAATTTAACAAGCAAGTGTGTGCTGAAATATACCTGACTTTATTAATCCTGTACATATGCAAGCAATCAAAATAGTGGTCATGTTGCAATTTCAATTTGTGAATACCAATGCTGTTACATCTACGTGTGCATGTTCTCTCACACTGGTTAGGTAATGCTTTATCTAAAAAATGAAGGCATGAATAAATGCCTGCTATTGAACTTGTAAAGATTATATTATTTATCAAACGAACGTTGGTGGTTTGGAGATAATATGATAAACGATGTGTGCCTTTTCCTATTAAATAGCCATATTTCAAATGCGTATTTACAAAATTTTACACCATGAACAATGTACCAATTGCCATGCTATCAGATATTAAACATTACTGCAATTTGATCTCTAAGACCGGACTGGATGGCTAAAATGTTGTTAAAGATATTTCCGTGTAAATCGTTCATATACCGAATTTACAGGGACATGACAATTATTATATTTGGCAAAACACTGTATTGAAATAGAGCTAAGCAGTTGTATGTGATGACTTTGCAGCTTCGTTGATTAGCATTTCATTAAATCTGTAATATTTCAAAATAAATGTAAAAGGTAGCAATATATTGGGCACTTAGACCACAGCTGCTGTCAGCCAGCCAATCACAGGCAAGAATAGCCGTTTACTAAATATCATAGTAAATGGCTATATTCTTGCCAAGTAACCCGCATTTCCCGTGCATTGTCTTTAATACTTTTCACTCTGTGTTAATGAGAGACCAACTTATTTTTGCCTTGGGTTTGTGAACCTTGTGTATTATATTTCGTCCCGTATTATATTTCGTCCCGAAATTAAGGCATTAGACTATCAACCATTGGTAAATCAATGCTATTGTATATTCTGGTATGCATATTTCCTTTTATATCAACACCAGTTTTGAAAATTCGTTAAATGTTAATTATGCGGTCTTCAAAGATACAAAAACCCTTCCATTTCATATAAAATACGAATAGAATGTATAGTAATAACAAAATAACGTTAGAATTATTATTGAGATGCGACAGGAGTACATACGTCATTTTGGTATAGTGAAAATAAGATTATTTCACAATTATAAGCAACATATAAACACTGTCAAGAAAGTAGTGTTGCTTATAAACGTTTCTTTCGATATACGTTACAATATATATTATTATTTTACTATGTTAAAGTTTATGTTTATATTTGTTTATTATTTGATTTATTCTCAAAAGTAACAGTTTAACTTCATTTGCTAAGTACCATAGATTTATTTTATAATTTGATATTGATATATTCTTGTCTTTATTATGATAGCAACAACTAATATCCCGTTAACTCAGTAATGTGTTTGCGAGTACATGGTCATTCCACTGCACCTTAAATGATCGTTAATCTTTTGAAACAGAAAATAAACTATGCATAGGTAAGACATTTGAATTTCCTTTTTTCTTTAAGCCACTTGGTCGTTTTATTATTCATTGCTTGCACTATGTCCTTGAAATTATAACTATTTCATTTAGGGAATCTTTGTAAATTTTATACGACTGACATAACCATTTTCAATAACATATCTATACTTGTTCTAGATTCAAGATAATGTCATACAGTGTAACATACTTTCTTTAGCTATTTTATCCTTTCTGTAATAATATAAACATATAAAGCACAAACACCTTTAAATTTAAATTAAAAAAGGTCCAACTACTAATTTGCATTAAAATTTGCAACACGTTACATGCTTATTATTCCCTTAAGGTTAGTTATATAACTGTAAATTTTTTACCTGGTATTTCTGTATTCCTCATAATGTCGACATTGTTCTATAGGCTAGTTTTCTTTTTGGCTGTACATCTTGCAAACGTTTCTTTTCGTATTGTATGCTGGTTTAGTTTCGTAGTGAATCGGTAACAAAATTAAATCATAAACTAACCCAGTTTTTTTTTTTTTTTTTTGGGGGGGGGGCTATTTTTCAGGCCAGTATCTATTGCATATTGCATTTTGGTTGTTTCAATAACAGGTCGAACCAATTAGTTTTACTATAGTATTAAGTCTGAGAAAACACGCATTTTAATACATGTGGTCTAAGTCGGATAGATCTCTCGCTACGCTCGTTTCTAAAGTTCATAGAACAAGGCTACAATATTATTATTATTATCCAATAATCGCACTGGGATATCAAATGTTCAGCGGTTAAACTATTTAATACAAATGAGCACGTGCATAATGTTTGTGATATTCGAAAAAGCTCGTGGTAATGTTTGTGATTCTTGACGAAAAAGGTTAATCTTTTAATAGTTGGGGAGGAGTTTCAACTATTCGTGGCAAAACCCGGATCCGTCTATTGGAGCAAACGACACAAATATATTGCTAGTTTTTTGCAGCACGTTATCTTGAACTTCGAGATAAACGTTTTTGGAAGTTTTCTGTGCATCTTTAATGATACGTCTATAAACAATTTCGTACGACAGAGTAAATAGGAATGTATAATGTTTTATGATATCGATATGGCCACTCTATAGCGACATTTGCATTTCAAATACAACTTCATATATATTGTTCAAAGAGAGTGCAGAGTACATTTATCATTGGTAGCTCTTACTACCGGTTTATATAATATTCGTTAGCTTTAAGCACAACTCCTGAACTAATTAAGTGATGTCATTAAATATCCATATAAAAGTAAACGTATTGAGTTGACTTGCAGATTATATTACCCCTGTCCTTATTTTTTGCGATATAACAGCTCGATGTTCAACGAATGTATCTTTTATATATTATATTTTAGTAGTCAGGAACGTTTTTCTGACGTGTAGAAGACAGAGACAATTACTATGTAATTAATTATTTTCATTGAATATTTAGTTATTGAAATGTGCAAACAATACTGTGTGCGAATAATTGTTTCCTGAAATGTATATCGATGCGTCATGTCACAGGATATACATTTCTAATATTAAACTCTAATATTTTACATATATATTTGACTTATTATTTCAGGTAAATATAACATTTTTTTCTTATATTTCTATGTTTACTTTTTATAAGTAACTGTTGTTGATGTGATATTTATTTTATTATATAATTTGATATTTGTATTTTATGGAATAAATGATTTTGTTATATTTGCTCACCATATCTGTCGGAAATGCATTTTGTCTCATTCGGTTTTCGGCTATTTGCATTGTGTGATTGAATATATATTTTAAATATATATTTGACTTATTATTTCAGATACAAAGGTAGTTTATATGACAACCTTTGATAATAAAAGCCGTTTAAGAATAGAACCCATCACCATAATAACCAACGGCAACAATGGCGCCCAACGTGGGGCCGTGACGTTACCCGGGTTAACTCTTGTCCGTCCGATTATATGAGGCAGCTAGAGACAGACCTCCAGGAAGTTTATAATGTGGCTAACAAGGTTGCAATGCGCGGTGGCGAAAAGGCTAAGTCCTATTACGATCGCCGAGTACGTGAAACAAAACTAGTTCTAGGTGCCAGAGTCCTTATCAAAAACCTGGGATTGAAAGGTAAACATAAGCTCTCTGATGTTTAAAGCGAGCATGTTTATCGGATATTTGAGCAACCTGATCCCCTTATACCAGTCTTTAGAGTTCAAAGGGAAGATAGTTCCGGTATATGCAAAACGCTCCACCGGAATAACTTGTTGCCAATGAAGCATCTACCACTTCCAGTGGACATCTCCTCAGAGTCCGAAGACCCGTAAGATGTACAAGTACACGTCGACACGAGTGTCAGTCCAACATCATCAGATTCTGATTCAGATTCGGAAGTTCAGGTATACAGACCTCCACACAAAGATCAGCTGGTGAAGTTGGTGTGCTGCCGAGACGGTCTAGTCGCGTACGAAAACCGCCAGCGTGGCAGGTTTCCGGTCAATTTGATAGATAAACATTTATTACGTAAGAGCAGCCGGTGAAGTTAGTGTGCTGTCCAGAAGGTCAAGTCGCGTATGAAATCCGCCAGCGTGGCAGGTTTCCGGTGAATTTGTTACACAGACATTTATTCAGATATGGCATACATAACTGCTATATTCAGTATTAAAGTTTATTATGTTCCTTTATTATTGTTGAGAAATATGTTTTTGCATGACATGTACTGATATATATTTAGTCAGAAAAAGATATATATAGATAGATAGATAGTACCATAATTGAATAGTATCTAAACATTTTTCATATTGTACTTAAACTTGATAAGTGGAGGTGTGAAGTACGGAAAGTCATATGTGTTGGAGGTTGTGAGAGTTGTTTAAAATGCTTAGCGTATATATGCTTAGCGTTATATTTGTGTTTTTTTTTCATTGTCCAATTTAAATTCTGGGGATTATGAAATCCGTATCTATGTTTAGCGGTAAATATGATCACTAAACGAGCTGAGTGTTATTATTGTGTCTATACATATGTACTTATATGCTTAGTGTTTCGTCTTTAAGCACAGCTGTATTTTAAGAAAATTGGATGAATATATTTGATTGTTTTTTTTTATATATACCATATAGGAAATGTCGAGGACGACATTAACTGGAGGAGGGAAATTTGTCACAGGATATACATTTCTAATATTAAACTTATTATAATATTACTATTTTGTAAATAGATGTCACATATAAAATAAGTTAATGCATTAATTCAAATAGTTTTGATCTCATTTAGTTTGTAATTTGCGTGTAGATTAATAGTAGTAATAGCAGTTTAAATCATTGTTGTTAGTAACCGTTATTATCTAGAGCAGAAATCAATGTTCACAATTCTCCGTGTTCACCAATTAACCAAGCACTGTAACCAGTTTTCACTTGCATTTATTTTATATTTACCAATCAAATAGCTGATGCAAATATATTTTCCAATGAAATGTGTCGGTTCGACACGGAGGTGACAAATGGGCGCATTTTGTCTCATTCGGTTTTCGGCTATTTGTATTGTGTGATTAAATATATATTTTACATATATATTTGACTTATTATTTCAGGTAAATATAACATTTTTCTTATAGTTCTAGGTTTACTTTTTATAAGTAACTGTTGTTGATTTGCTATTTATTTTAATATATAATTTGATATTTGTATTTTATGGAATAAATGAATTTGTTATATTTGCTCACCAAATCTGTCGGAAATGCATTTTGTCTCATTCGGTTTTCGGCTATTTGTATTGTGTGATTAAATATATATTTTACATATATATTTAACATATTATTTCAAATACAAAAGTAGTTTATATGACAACCATCAGCTGAGGTTAAAGGTACTTAAAGCTATTTAAATTATTGTTATGTTATTGCTTATGTGAGCTTTTG